>VDFB02193867.1:127892873-128007141 GCA_007258455.2 Sequoia sempervirens | reverse complement strand
CTCTACCCTATACATTGGACCCTCAACCCTAATCCATCAACCCTATACCTTCAATCCTGTACCCTCAACCTTAATCCCTCAACCCTAAAACCCTAAAACCCTAAACCCTGTACCCTCAACCCTAAACCCTTAATTCTCAACCCTAAACCCTTAATCCTTTAACCCTAAATCCTTAAACCCTAAACCCTCAACCACTATACTCTCTACCCTTTACATTGGACCCTCAACCTAATCCTTCGACAATATACCCTAAAACCTATACGCTAAACCCTCTACCCTCAACCCCTAACCCTCAACCCTCAACCCTTTAACCCTAAACCCTTAAACCTTCTACCCTATACCCTCAACCCAATATCCTCTACCATCAACCCTAATCCCTCAACCCTAATACCCTTCCATCAACACTATAGGTCCTCCACCCTAATCTCTCAACCCTATACCCTCAACCCCTATCCCTTTCTCTCTATCTATATATCTCGCCTCTCTCCCTCCCTCTCTCCTACCCTCTATAGGGTCTCAACCCTCTACCCTATACATTGGATCCTCAACCCTCATATATCTCTGTCCCTACCTCCTCTTCTCTCCTCTCTATCTTAGTTCTCCCTCCATCTCTTTATCCATCCATCCCTCTCTATCCTAATCCATCAACCCTAAACCCTCAACCCTTAAACCCTTAAACACTCAACCCTAAACCCTAAAACCTAAACCCTCAACCCTTAAACCATCTACCTTTTACCCTCAACCAAATAACCTCTACCCTCAACCCTAATCCCTCAACCCTAATCCATCAACCCTTAAACCCACTTAGTAAAATCTCTACCCTAATCCCTCAACCCCTATACCCTCTACCCTATACATTGGACCTGCAACCCTAATCTTCCAAACTTATACACTAAATTCTCTACCCTCAACCTTAAACCCTCAACCCTCAACCCTTAAACCCTAAACCTTTAAACCCTCTACCCTCTACCCTCTACCCTCTACCCTAATCCCTCAACACTCAAACCATTAAACCCACTTAGTAAACTCTCTACCCTAATAATCCCTCAACCCTCTTGACCCTTAATCCCTCAGCGCTTAAATCATAATCCCTCCATCTCTATACGCTCTACCTATATATTGGACCCACAACCCTAATCCCCAACCCCATACACTCAATCCACTACCTCAACCTTAAACCATCAATCCTCAACCCTTAAACCCTCTACCCTCTACCCTTAATCCTCTACCCTCTACCCTCAACCCTTAAACTATTAAACCCAGTTAGTAAACTCTCTATCCTAATCCCTCAACCCTCTTGAACCTTAATCCCTCAACCCTTAAAACCTAACCCATCAACCCCTATACCCTCTACCCTATACATTGGAACCTCAAAAGTAATCCATGAACCCTATACCTTCAATCCTCTACCCTCAACCTTAAACCATCAATCCTTAACCCTTAAACCCTAAACCCTTAAACCCTCTACCCTCTACCCTCAATCCTCTACCCTCTAACCTCAACCCTAATCCATCAACCCTTAAACCCTTAAACCCACTTAGTAAACTCTCTACCCTAATCCCTCAACCCTCTTGAACCTTAATCCCTCAACCACTATACCCTCTACCATATACATTGGATCCTCAATAGTCATCCCCCAACCCTATACCCTCAATCCTCTATCCTCAACCTTAAACCCTCAACCCTCAACCCTCAACCCTTAAACCCTAAACCCTCTACCCTCTACCCTCAATCTTCTACCCTATACCATCTACCCTAATCCCTCAACCCTTAAACCCTTAAACTCACTTAGTAAACTCTCTACCCTAATCCCTCAACCCTCTTGACCCTTAATCCATCAACCCTTAAACCCCAATCCCTTAAGCCCTATACCCTCTACACTATACATTGGACTCTCAACTCTAATCCCCCAACTCTATACCCTCAATCCTCTACCCTTAACCTTAAATCGTCAACCCTCAACCTTTGAAACCTCTACCCTCTATCCTATAAACCCTTAAAAAATCAACCCTAAACCCTTAAACCGTCTACCCTCTACCCTCTACCCTCAACCCTAATCCATCAACCCTTAAACCCTTAAATCCAAGAAAAACTTCACCCTAATCTCTAAATCCTCAACCCTTAATCCCCCTCAAACCTTAAACCATCAACCCTCTACCTCAACCCTCAACCCTAAAACCCTAATCCATCAACCCCCTATACACTCTACCCTACATTGACCCTCAACCCTAATCCTCAACCCCTCAACCTTAAACCACCAACCCTCAACCTTCACTCTCAAACCCTCAACCCTTAAACCATAAACCCTGAAACCATCTACCCTATACATTAAACCCTTAACACTCATTTCTCAACGCTAAACCCTAAATCCCCCAACCCTCAATCCTTAAACCCTAAACCCTCAACCCCTATACCCTCTACCCTTTACATTGGACCCTCAACCTAATCCTTCAACCATATACCCTCAAACCTATACACTAAACCCTCTATCCTCAACCCTAAACTCTCAACCCTAAACCCTTTAACCCTAAACCCTTAAAGCTTCTACCCTATACCCTCAACCCAATACCCTCTACCCTTGACCCTAATCCCTCAACCCCTGCCACTTTCTCTCTCTCTATACATCTCACCTCTTGCTCCCCCCTCTCTCCTACCCTCTCTAATTGTCTCTATCTACCCTTTCCCTCTTTCTACATACCTCTTGCTCGATCAATCCCTACCACCCTCTCTCGCTCCCTCTATCTATCTCTCTCTATCTCCCTCTAACTCTCTCTCACTCCCTCTCTCTCCCTCTCTCTCAAGTCTCTCCCTCTATCAACCTACCTAGGTAAATCTCTCTCCCCTCTCTCTATATATCCCTCTCACCCGACCTAGATAAGTCCTCACTCTACCCCCTCTTTCTCTCCCTCTCTTAGGTCACTCCCTCCCACACCCTCTCCCTCTCTCATGTCTCTCACTCACATCGCCTCCCTCTCCCACTCCCTCTCTCTCTCTCCCTCTCTCTCAATTCTTTCTCTCCCACCCCCACTCTCTCTCTCTCTCTCTCTCCCTCCCTCTATCCTCCCACCATACCTAGCTAAGTCCCTCTCACTCCAACCCCTTCTCTCCCACTCCCTCTCTCTTAAACTCTCACTTTCACTCTAGACTCTATCTCTCTCTTAAAATTCTCCCTCCCTCTAAATACATACATAAATACAAGCATAATACATATGTACATACAATCCTACATACATACAAGCATGCATGTACATATGTGGATACAATATTACATATATATAGGCATACAAAAAACATGCATGCATTGATACATACATGCATACATATAGGCATACATACATACATACATACATACAAGCATGCATACATACATACATACATGACATACAAGCATACATGTACATACAAACATACAAATATATAAACATACATTCAATAAAGTAGCATTTAACATAAAGCAAGACATAATGCGAGTGCGCTATACCATGCTCATGTTATGTTTTGCTAGACATGTGTTCCATAAATGCAAAAAACCATTTCAAAACTAAGATATAACGCTAGCACGTTATAACGTGCACACATTATATCTTGCTTTGGGAATCCCCAATCCTTGGGCTTGGTATTTTCCTTGGAATACCAACCCAAAGGCTTGGAGGGAATTCCCAATGACCAGAGACATGTTTTTGTAAATTCTACAATATTTCACATAATCGGTTTCGTGCTCACCGTCAAGATTGCATGTGGTTCAATGTCAAACGTTCTCTCTTAGCTATCCAATGATGTAATTTTTTTCACTTTCTAACAATGTTAATCCTTTCATCCATAATTTCTTTTGTTTGTGTGTCTCTTTTTTGGAAAAAAGTAGTGTTTGGTGTTTTTTTCATTATAAATTAACCATTCATCGAAGTTTCAAATAAATTAAATTTTTAGAAACTAGACTCATTCTACAAATTTTTAAAAAAATTCAATTAGTTTCAAAAATTTGTAGGGGTAGCACAACCAAAATTCTATTTTTCAGGAAGTGTCCACTTAGAAAATTAGTAAGAAATGAAATATTCATTAAAACATTATTAGAAAAATCATGCATCAAGTACATACTGTTAGCTAACTTCTCACTGTAGGGATTTTAAAAATAATAAAAAAAGTTCACTGTGCTAGGGACATACAAGAGTTGCTATGTTATGTTTTTTTGACAAAAACAACACCAATTTCGGTACGTACCTCTTTTGAACCCATTAATCTCAACCATTTTCAAAATAAATTAGTATTTTAGATGGTAGACTCAAATCACTTCAATCCTTGTTTGTGTTCCATCTCAAAATTTTGAGTGTAACTATCCTCAATTTCACGTCCAAGGTTAGTATTTCTTAATTTCAAAAAAAAAAAGTGACCACTTAAGCCCCATTTTTGGGAGCCATCTTTTTGAACTTACCCTACATATTTATGAGAATGATCTTGACACAAATCAGCATCAAATCATAATTCAAGTGTTTTTAGGTTGTGTGGCCCAAATTTGGTGGTTTGGTACTCATACGCCACTTTGGGCATATAGGTCCCACCTAGGCTTTTGGGTCCCGATCTAGATTTCACACCTTTCTAAGCATTTTTGAAAATGGTCCCATAATTAATGCCTAATGGGAATCATACAAAAATTTTGGCATATGAGTCTCTTGTGGACCAAAATCAGATTTAATTGAAATTCTTGGTAGGATTTTATTCTCCTAGATCTGATGTCAACTTGTAGTGTTGTAATTTCAAGAAATTTGGCATAAACAAGTATTTAAATACAAGTTTCTTTCACTCATTTTACACCTAGCAAGTTGAAGGAGCATCCTTATAGCAAATTAGAGTTTACAAGAGAATTCAAGCATTTATAAGGGCATTCAAGCATTTACAAGAGCAATCAAGAGTCTTCAAGGGTTGATTATCAATTGTTTTAAAGCATTATTCAAGCATCAAGCATCATGTCAAAGTCATCATGCATCATGTTTTTTTTTGAGCTAACAATTGTGATGTAGGGTTTTATGATTCAATCTAGCATTCAAGTCAAGATATATCACATTCAAGCAAGATTCAAGATCTACGTCCATTGGAGCCATCTCATACATGTTTGTAGCACTTTATTGCTAGGGTTTGGTGAGTTGTAGTATTGCATGTTGTTCATTCATCATTCTCCATTACTATTTCATTTCATTTCAAGGTTTGACTACCAAAACAAGGTTTGACCAAGGAAAACCCCTATCCACTAACAAAACAACATTTTCCCCTCTCTTTAGTGTGTGATTTGTAGGTCTAGGTTGAAGACATATTGAAGAGAAAATTGTCAAAGTGTTTGAATCTGTCATCTTGCATTGAAGATCATTGGAGAACATCTATATGTTGCAAATGAAAGTTTTGGATCCAAAAATCAATTAGGAAGGACAAAGCAGACATTGAAGAGTAGATTCAAACCCTGAAGTTGTAGAAAACCCTAATTGGATTGATACGCCAATTCTGGTGTATGAGTCCTAGTATAGGTTATTTTCCAAATTTTTGTAGTTCCAAACATCCTTTTGCTAGATTTTGGTTTTTTCCCAAAAACCCAAATATAGGACTAAATTGCCCTGTCTGGTGTATGAGTCCCAGTCAACATTAAAATAACTATTTTCAACATTTCATAGTTTCATCTAGTCTTCTTCAGATTCCCAAGTGCACACTTCTGATTTCTTACCTTTTTGTTTTGTTTTACATGCTTTTCTAGGTCATTTAGTGAAAGATTACATTGCATTCGATTTAGACATTACATCATGCATTTCATTAGTCTTTCCAAGCCCTAGCTTGGTGGCTAACCTGTCTTTAGTATTTTATCATACCCAAGGACAACCCTATTGCAAGATCTCTTTCTTCTTTGCATACTTTAGATTGAGATCTCTAGGATTTCCCTTGAATGAAATGATTGGGAAGTGTGTTTTCTCTATGTCCTAAACCATAAGAAGCAAATCGATTGTTCTATCTTTCACATTGAAAATAGATTATATTTTTTGTCTAACCTACCAAGAGTAAGAATAGTGGAAAAGTAGGTTGGAAATGGACTCAACTTCATTCTCACAAAAGAAATAGTGGTTACCAAGATGTAAGCATTTCTTCTACAAATTATGTAGGGTGAGAATGCTTTTATGACAAAAATTCCACTAGAAGAATTTGACTTTAGGGGGGAAATTCCTTTTCTAAATCTACATCCAATCAAATAGGGGCTCCAAGGTGTTTGAAAGAATATTGTAACTGGTCTTGACAGAGTAATTCCCATCCTTAAAAGCTACCCAAACCAAAGATTTTGACAAATTGGAGTTAAATAACTTGTGATTCTTAACAGTTCTAAGAAGCTCTTCAAAAACTAGATGGAGGGGAGGGTTGAATCAATTGGTATGAATCTCCCATCTAGGCATAACGATTGAAGTATCCAGGTAATTAGAAACCTTAAAACCCTAGTTGAGCACAAAGACCCATCTTCACAGTAGACAAAACTAGATGAAGACCAAGAGCCAATGAGGAAAGCCATTTGTTGTCCTAGAAAGAGACCAAAGTACCAGATCTAACCTACCAAGAGGAGCCCAAAGAAAGAAAATTCCTAGAATTTAAGAGGTTATTCTAGATAATAGAGCCTAGAGGAAGAACAATGTTGTCTAGTAGAGAGAGGCAATGACAACCCTACAAATACTTGTCCTTGAGGATAAAGATCCATTCCGTCTAGTTGTTGAGAAGCTTCCAAGAAATTTTTTATAAGGGCCATGTTCATCTCTCTTATTTTTCTCAAGTACAGGTCATCATATTAACATTACCTAGAGTAAACAGTGTCTTAATTAACTAGAGAGAATTGACTCTTCTCTTCGGTCCCCAGCCAAAGGAATCTTCACTAGATTTGTTCACTTTTCTCCGACCATGTAGCAGGAATAAAGAATAGAGAAATTAGATACATAGTCAAACTTTGGAGGGTGGATTTGAAAAGGATAAGCTTACCAACATTGCTCAGAAGAGCCCCGTTCCAAGTAGCTCAAGGTTTCTTTGAAATTCTTCAAGAAGAGTAGATTAGAATGAATTATCCACCTTATGAATAGTAAGTGGCATGTCTAGATACATCTAGGGAAGGGGAAGGTTTTGACAATTTAGGATTGCATAAATCCTAGTTTGAAGAGTAGGGTTAACATTGAGAAAAAAATGGAACTTATTGTAAAATTGATGCACTACCTAGAAGTCGTAGCAATTTTTTGAGGACACTAATCAAACCTTTATCCTCAACCATCATGGCTTCCCCCAGTAAAATCGTATCATCAACAAATTTTTAATGGGAAATCGGTTGAGACAAAGAGGATGGGGAAAAAATGGCCAAGGTACCATTCAACACTTTACATTCAATATTAGGACCAAGAACTTCAACCATCATAATAAAAAGATAGGGAGAGAGGGGGTCCCCTTTGTCGGATTCCATTGAAAGCTGAAAAAAAAATTGCACGGTACCATTGATAATCACAGAGAACCTAGGGGAGGTGACATAACCTTGAATGAGTTTCAAGAATTTACCAGAGAAGTCAAACTTCCAAAGAACTTCAAATAGAAAATTCTAGGACACTTTTCCATAGGCTTTGGAAATATCTAGCTTAAGAGCCATACTTTCTTTTTTAATTTTTCCCATGGAGTGAAGTGTTTTGTGCACCAACATAATAACATCAATAATTTTCCACCCTAAAACGAAGATTTTTGAGTAGGATGGATCAGTTTATTCAAAAAATGTTTAATGTGATTGACCAACAATTTGGAGCATATTTTATAGAATGTGTTACAGAGGCTGATAGGCCAAAAATCAGACAGTTTGTTGGCCCCTGAATGCTTGGGGATGAGAACAATGAAAGTGTTATTGAATTCTTTGAGAACATTACTAGTAGAAAGGAAGTCAATGACAACAATAGTGACATTCTTACTAACAATATCCCAAAAATTTTGAAAAAAGAAAGGTGGGAAGCCATTGGGCCCAAGGGCCTTATAAGGGCTAAGGGAGAAGACAACATCATGAATCTCATCATCTAAAGCACCTATTTCTGTAAACATAACCTATTATTGGGAAAATGAAAGGGGAATAACATCTAGGATGTTACCAACCAGATAATCCATCAAGGGTAGGTTGAGAAGGCTATGGAAGAAAGAAACATGAGCACAAGCTAGATCATCCTCAAAATTCAACAAAAAACCATCATCAAGGACAAAATCAAAAATAGCGTTCTACTTCCTATGTCTCGAAGCCATCATTAATAAGAACCTGGAGTTTTTATCCCCCTCGCAGAGCCATTGATTCTTGGACCTCTATTTCTAGTAAACCTCTTCCTTTTCAATAATATTATGAATTTCACTTAGGAAGGCATTTTATTTAACAACTAGATTAGCTAGAATGTTGGATTCCATTTCATTTTAAACCTATCTAAGATGATCTTTATGAGAGTTTTTTTCTCAAATATGTTACCAAAAAAACTCCTACTCCATTCCTTTAGATTGAGTTTGAGGTTTTTAAGTTTAAAATCTAGATTGAACATAGAAGAGCCATAACCCTGACCATTCCACCATGTGGTAAGAAGGTCCCTGAACTGAGGGTGGTATGTCCACATCAACTCAAATTGAAAATGCCTCTTGGCCTTAGGGGAGGGATATTCCAATGCAGGAGAAATGGGGTACAATTAGATCCAATCCATAGAAGAGAAATAAAGGAAAGGGAGGAAATATCCCAGTTGGCAGACACTAGACAATGATCAATCCTAACTTGAATAAGATTTTCCCCACATGTTTATTGAACCAAGTAAAAGAACTACCCTTGAGGTCTAGACCAGTCCAACCACCATCATATAGGAAAGAGTTAAGGTCCAACATGCTATTCAATAGATTCAAAATACCACCCTACTTCTTAGAGGGAGAAAGGAGGGTATTGAAGTTTCCCATCACCATGTAGTTACTATATACAAAATTATTCCTAAATCCCAATAGATTGATCCAAGTAAATTCCTCACATAAACATTGGATAACACCAATTCATGGAGGTCGAAGCTTTCAGAAAACCTAACATTAAGAAGATTTTTATCCTTAGAGATTAGGGAACCTTTGAGAAAGGGTTTCCACATCATGACCATCCCACCAAAGGCCCCAATCACATCCACCAACAAATACAGAGCATTTGGCCAGATGAACTTGTTGGATTTATCAAACTCAACAACAATCATTTTAGTTTCTTGTAAAAGGACAATGTCAAGCTTGAACTCTTTAATGAAATATATGATAATATGCTTCTTATGAAGGTTGTTGAGCCCTCATATATTCCAAGAGAGGATCAACATTTATTACTATGTTTGAAGACAACCTGATCCAAAGTTGTCTGATTTCCATTTGCAATATCTCTTTTCGTGTTCTTCTATTTGGTGACTCAAGATGCAGGTTTTCTTTCAATCTTAGCAACAATCCCCACATCAGTTGACTTCCAAGGGCTATTTAGCTTAGAAGGATTGAGCAGACTAGAATTACATGTAGTGGCAGGTGAGGGGGGAACAACATAATGGATAACCAAATATACCACCTCTTCAGGGATATCATTAGAAGCAACCACCAAATTCAACACAATTTCACCACTTGGAAAGGGGGCCAAGTCCAGAGAGGAAAGAGCCACCTTTGAACTAGAATCTAATAAAGGGGAATCTAGGGGGAAACACTAGTCTACCAAAAGAGACCAAGGGAGGAAGAGGGACACCAAAAACTGGGTAGAGAGATCAAGCTTAGTGTGCGAAGGCACTAAAGAAGGGGGGAAGCAAACTAGGGAGAGCAATCTCGTACTAATAGTGGAAGGGTAACACATAGGACAACGAAGGAGCCGGTGAGGACAACACCGACACTAGTTTGGACCAACCAACATCATGACTAGGAAGATGGGGGGACATAGACTTGGCTTTACCCAAAGGGAACATAAGAAAACCTTTGGGGCAAGCATTGCATAGATGACCAATAGTAGAGCATTTTTAACCAAAAAGAGCTAAGTTTTCATATTCAATGGCTTGAGACCACTTACGAAGCTTAGATTAAAGAATAGTCGAGGTCAGGAGAACCTTATTGGGTTCAATGCTGATGCAAAACTAGGAAAACAATAGCTTGGTATGTTCCTTCATGACATAATCTAAAGAAAGGAAGTTTTCAAAGGAATTGTCCACTTGCACAATAATTTATTCATCCCATAACTCTAAAGGAAGGCTAGACATCCAAACCCAGGTTGGGAGCGCTATCACCAAATGAGCAGAGGGATACAAGTTTGGTCTCCACTTGCACAGAGCATGACTTTATTTACCAAATAACCAAGGACCTCTAGTGAGGGTAGACAATAAATCTTCATGAAGGGAGAAGTTGAAGCAAAATAAACCTTTTGGAAGAGCCGAAGTGGTGAAGGAACCTTTGACAACCCACTGGAAAGAAGCCCACTTACGAATAGACTCAATATTAGGCCACCTTCCCACAAACCTACCAATAAGAAAATTGTCCATTTTGGTTAACAAACGATCCAAAGAGGGGTCCTTTATTTTTATAGTGGTACCCTCCTCCAAATATAGAATTTGGACCCCATCCCTGACCGCACTATATTTTTTGGGAAAAAGTTCTTTCCAGTTAAGTAGTGTGGTTACCTTTTCTTGGATAGAGGGGACATGAGGAGATCCAGAAGGACCATGACTATTATTGCGAGAACAACCCTATCTGGAAGAAGTGCTAGAATCAACTCACACCAAAGGATGGGAACCAAGAGATTCCTTCCCACCTCCATTAGCCTACACGCTGCTCATTTAAAAAAAATCATATTTAACAAGCTGAAATATGTTAATCTTGAGAAATGAGATGAAAAATAATGTTATATATAAGCAAAAAATTCAAAGCACAATAGATACATCACTCTATAGTAAAAAATAAAATCTATGTGGATGTCTCACTTTATGTTTCATTAGAGTAAAAGCACTACTCTACAAGTAGAAATGTCAATTTGTACAATGAGTACATAAAAAAAAGAGGTGGACATGATGTTAAAACAACTTCTAATGGGTAGAATTCACAAAAACCTAAAATATGGTTAGATTAGGGATGTGGGTGCCATTGGGCATGAAAAAAATGTTAACAATTAAGATGTAAAACATAAAATGAGGACTCAAAACATGCATTCAAATTCTATTCTACATCTATTTGACACCTTCTTTAAGAAAAATAAATTAATAAAATTTGAAAGAAAATAAGTATTATGCCACCCATAACTCCTTTTTGCACACACAATATGTCTGTGGTTATGTTCAAATGACTTGTTCCTAAGAGATTTCTATGTGGATAACATTACTTTAGATTCTAATATTGTCTTTGAAAAGGATGTATATGATATTTGGATGTATAGATTTCTCTTGGCATGGATGGAGGAACAGGATTTGATTTTGGATCTTGAGTTAACCTGTATTGACAGTGGAGTGTATGTGGAGAGGTGGAAATCATTAATAAGTTGTCTCATATGGATTGATGAGTTTGAATTGATTGATTAGTTAGCTAAATTGATTAATAAGTCAACTAAATTAATTGATTAGTTAATTAAATCGAGTGTAAATCATGATTTTTTATTTAATTACTTATGGATATTATATTCAACTTATGTAATATATTTAAAAAAAATTTAAATATTTGGTGGGAAAATAATTTATTTTAGTATTAATTAAATAATAAATATTATTTGATTAATGTTTTTTCTTGAAGGTGGATTAATTAAGTTAGGATGAATTATTTTAATGAGAGGATGGATGATTATGTTATTAGGTGTCAAGATGGGGGTGATGGTATGGAGATGAGAAAATGTGAGATTTCAATGTGTATATTTTGGTATTTTCAAATTAACATTAGAAGAGGATAAAATTGGGTGTGGTTAAGAAGTAGATGACTTTAGGTTTCTTCAATAAAATTCATTTGGTTTCTTACAAGTTACGATTCAAATAAAAAAATTGTTTTGTAGAATTTAAAGTCCTAATATTAGGACTGCAAATAGCATCAAAGAGGAATGTATTTAAGCATTTCAAGAACTAAAATTAATTGTTTAAATATTCTAATCCCAATACTTTCACCATGATTAAAAAATATTTTCTCTTCTATAAGGCATTTGATTGAGGATTTCAATTCGTTTAACCTATAACTAATATTAATAATAGAAAATTATGTGGTTGATGCACTTACTATATAGTGATATCCTTGGCACCAAACAACATGGGTTGAAAAACTTTACATCTGAGCTTATTCCAACTCCATTAATCCTAGATGATGTCAATAGTTTTATCACCAATTATAGGATATTCAATAATTAAATAATTGAGGGATAAGATATAATAATAGGTGAATTGGACAAGGATGGGATCATGGACTTGGAAACCAATGTAATTTCCAAAGGGATGGTAACATTTGAACACTTATTGACCATGATTTCAAATAAAAATAAAAGAATCAGATCTCAACAAACAAAATTGTCTCCCATTTTATTTATCAAGCATGGAGGACTCTAAATAAATTCTCATTGGAAATGATTTTACTTTAAGGAATCATTAGGAATGCTGAAAATATTAAAAGATTATATAATATGATTAATTTCTCTTGTGAGAACCTAAAAGTTTTCCCACTAGATTCCTAATCACATGAATGATCCCTCTCAAGATAAATACCAAACTATTTCACAAGAAATAGAGGTATATGTGAATGCACTACTAAAATGTCTACTCATTAAAGAGGTCTTAAAATTGGTGGCTAGTTGCATCATTTATCTTTCTAGAAATTCAACTTGGGTAGCCAAATTAGTCCTCATATGAAAGAAAATTGAATAAATTAGACTTTTCATGGACTTTAGAAACCCTAACAAAGCCTCTAAGAAAGATAATTACCATTTTTAAACTTTGGAAGAGATCTTACAAATTATTAATGGTTGTTCCATATTTTCTCTCTTTGATGGCTACTTTGGTTACAACCAATTATTGGTGGACAATTAGGTAGAGACAAGAGTACATTCACTGCCAAATGGAGAACCTTTTCTTACCATTGGATTCATTTTGGAATCCTAAGCATTGGATATGTCAGAATATGGATTTGGGATATTTTTTTTGGTTGCTAGTGTTGTCATTGATGGAAATTAGATTCAGTAGTGTGGTCCACAGTTTAGAAGCAGTTCCTATTGGCAAGGAAAGTAGAAACAATATTCTACTAGCAGAATGCACAAAGAACATAGTATCTAGTCGGTAAGTTGATCTGAATACTTCACCGGATCATTACTTTGTTGTGTGGATCCCCAAGGAAGCTTGTCAAGCATGTATGCTACTTGTTTGATAAGTTTTATGATATTACATTGATTCTTGTAAGATTTTGGAGATTCGGTAGAATAATTTATTGCTTATTTTATCATTATAGCTGACCTATTGTGTATGGCATGTTCTGAATGTATGAGGAGTATGTGTTTAACTATTTCTTATGTTGGGAATTTTTTTTTGGGTCCCTACTATAGTCTAGCTGACTTGTGTGGGTACACATTAATTCTAATTGGTGATTTGAGTCAACTTGTGGAAGAATATTATATTCTGTTTGAAGTGGACATATAATAATAAAATTCTTGTTAGCAGATATATAAATGAGATCGGTAACTAATCTTCTATATGATGCATGAAGTGGTAAAAAGGTGTGTGTGTGAAAAAGTGCAAAAAAACTGCATTAGGTAATATCAGAACATTTTTCAAGCGAATTTTGTTTGTGCAGCAGAAGGATTTTTGTAGAGTAGAGCATAGTAGAATAGAGCAGAAGTGCAAATTGGACAGAAGGTTCAGAATCTGTTTCATGTGCTTCATTGGAACTGAATCCAAGAATTTAGAGATGCTATTTTATCAGTTCATATTTTGAATAGTTTTAATCCAAAATCCTTTTGGACAGTGATTCCTCTTTTGTATTTTGAGTAGTGAGCTCTAGGTAGTGTGCCTGAATGCAAGTGCATTCCCTTTTTATCATACTTTTAACAGATTATACTTTGTGGACTAGTCTCCACCATGGTTTTCCCCCTAACAGGGTTTCCATGTAAAAAATCTGGTGTTATGGTGTTCACATTATCTCTTTAATGTGATTGCATGTTTTCCTTCTACTTGTATGTTGTGGATGCTATTAAAGTTTAATATTGTTGTTGAAAGTTTTGAAATTCAAATATTGTGGAACACTGATTCAACCCCCTCTCTCAGTGTTCCTGGTTTCCAATAGGATCAACTTTATAAAATGACATGAACAATATATTTAATTAGCTAATAAAAAAGTGAATAACTATTTACCTTGATGACCATATTTATTTTTTTAAGAAATGTGTTGATCACATGGAGGTTCTAAGAAAAGTGTTGCAATGTTTTCTAAAGCATGGGATATCCTTAATCTTATGAAAATATTTTTTTAAAGTGTTTGATAAAAAATCCTTGGACATATCATCTCAAAGAGAGTAATTATTGTGTATATCAAAAGGGTTAAAACAATCCTTAAAAATCTATTTTCTTGGTAACAAAAATGAGCTGAATTTTTTCTTTGGTAAAATTAATTTTATTCACAAGTTTATTTTTTACTTTGTAAAAATAACAATACCTTTGAAAACTATTCTTAAAAAGGATGCTCAAATCTGTTGGTTCCCTAGAAGAGGAGATTGTGAATGCCCCTTGAGTGCATGAATTTGGGCCAATGTGAATGATTAAAAATAATTAAAATTGAACAACACAATAATAGAAAAAACACTCTGATTGGGATAATAAAATCCAAATAGCATACAATTTAATTAGAAAATCTTATACAAGACTCCCTATTACATTAGATTTTCCTGATTGATCATGTTGGTATGGGTATGTGCAGGATCATCATGGAAAAAACAGGCCCTTAAGTGGCAAAAAATTTAGAAAAAATAGAGTTAGGAAATCTGACGTAAAAAATTGAATAAGTTATCTATATTATTTCAAAAATATGTAAGAATGTAATCTAAATAAAATTGAATGTAGTTTCTAAAGTACTAGGTATGTTTTAAAAAAAAAAATATTTGGTGAAAATTTGAAATTTCAATGCAGTGGTAATTAAATTTCAAGGAAAAAATAAGAAGTAGGTGTCTGTCTGACCACCCTAACCACTATAAAATGATAATATTTTTTTATAATATTTTAGATATAAGTAGAGGACTCATGCCCCGATGTGATGCATATTTGTTTTGTAATTTTTTCCCAAGTAAATATTTAATTATGTTTATTTTATAACAACTTTTTAAAAAATTTAAAAATTCGTATGTCTGACCACCTTAACTTGGTCAAAACTTCATGAAATTCAAATTTTTCTTTTGCTAATCATATAGTATGTGAAGCATGTTTTTTATTCAAAAAATATGATACTGTTTGAAAACTATAGATGTTTTTCAATCAACCTATCGATCAAGACTTTAGTCGTAATTTGAATAGAAAATGAATAATAATTACTTATTAAATTCAAAGTAAAGCATAATTTATATTGGTGGAAAGATGAGAATCTCCTTTAAAAACCCTTTTCGTTTCATCAATTTTGGGTAACAAAATAGTTGTCAGCCACATACCCATCATATTGCCACTTTTTGGCCCATCATGATTCTGCACATACCCGTATGTGTGCTTGAAATTTTGACACCATAATGTCACTTTTATGAAATTGTGAGTGATAAAAATGGCTAACATTGGGAGGTTATATGTTTTTTAGAGGAATCAAATGAAGGGGTAGTATGAGAAGATGACATCGATCAAGATGGCTTGTGTTATCTCAAGCAAGGAGATGGTGCCACTTGGCACAATGAGATGAAGTGAGATAACATGTGGTACATGGCGATACCTTGGAAGATTTTCCATAAATGAAATTATTTTCCTCCTCACTCAAAGAAGACAAGTGGGGAATTTAAAATTCCTCATTTATAAATTTGAGGAGAAAGGCACATACCTCCAAGTACATGGGGTTTTTTTCTAAAAATGGAGAATTTAAGGCGAGAGGATAAGGTGGGTGAGATGTAAATTTGGAGAGATTGATCCCACTTAATCAAGGATTAAGTATGTCCACATGATTAATGTGAGGATTATTGAGGATTAAAAATCTAATGGAAAGTGATGGAGATGGGGCATGTGTGAGAGAAAATAGAATTAAATAAAATTTGTTTTTCTAATTTTTAGAAGAAAAGGGATGGGATAAAGGTAGGGATAGGTAAAAAATTCAAATTAATTATTCACCTTAGGTTAGGACTTAGGGGTGATAGGAGGAATGCATTTAGGATGAAGATCAAGAAAGGAAAATATTAATTAAATAATAGACATATTATTTAATTAATATTGAGATCGAAACTTTAAGAAAAATTTAATGTAAATTGACCAAATGTAATGGTCAATTTTGGGTGTCTACATTTTTTACCTCTTTGGAATCACATTAAAATAATTTTGTTTAAAGAAAAATAAAATATAGCTCAAGCAAAGAAAAGCATGATAAAATAGAATTTTCAATGTGGATAGGATAGAAGAAAATATATAGGATGACGATGCCCCCTCGAGAGGGTAGGTATATGAAAAATAGCCTAGATGGCCTCTCAAAAGGAGAAAATAGTAGAAAATTGGGATAGATAATGAAAATCGGGATGTATGAAAAGGTCTAAAGGATAATAGAGTCATGGTTAAGAGATAGTAGGAAGAATGGTGATTTGGGGGATTGCAATGAAATAAACTTCCATGTAGTGAGCACTTAGTTTGATATAGTATGAGAAAATATGCACGAAGGTATGAGGAACTAGGGTGATGTTGTTTCATTTTTGTGGGACTAACTCAACAAACAAAAATACATTACTCAAACATCTCACAAGGGTGCAAAGGGTTGTGGTGGGAGTGATGTTGGAAAACCATTGACAAAAGGAATTCCCTAGCATAGCACAAAGTCTCAAAGGGCCTCAAGTTGTATACAACACAAAACAACCCTAAAAACACCACACATGAAAGTCAAGAACTTGCTTTTATTTTTACCAATCAAATAATCCCATGATATGATGGACTATGGTGACCCTAAGTAGGTAAAATAGGAATCTTGAAAGAAATAAAAACAATGATTCAAAAGCACCAATGAAATAAAAAAATATCTCAATTACCTTTTTCCATAAGGATGATGGATGTGGGAGATGTGACCTAATGTGAGAAAAAATAGATATTGTGAGGGCCAAGGATGGATGTGTAGGAATTAGGATTCTCATGAAAGAATGTGATCAAGATACTTGAAACCAAATGAAACTAATGGATTTTGTTGGGTATGTGCAAGATCATGATGGGCCAAAAAGTGGCGATATGATGGTTATTTGTAGGGTATGTGGCTGACAACTTTTTTTAACCCAAAATTGATGTAACAAAAAGGGTTTTTAAAGGAAACTCTTACCTTTCCACCAATATAAATTATACTTTACTTTGAATTTATTAAATAATTATTATTCATTTTCTATTTGAATTACGGCTAAAGTCTTGACTGATAGGCTGATTGAAAAACATCTATAGCTTTCAAACAATATCAAATTTTTTGAATCCAAAATATGCGTCACATTCTATACTTCACATACTATAGGGTTTTAAAAAAATGAATTTCATGAAGTTTTGACCAAGTTAAGGTGGCCAGACATACGAGTTTTTATATTTTAAAAAAGTTGTAATAAAAAAATCATAATTAATTATTTACTTGGAAAAAAGTTAGAAAAAAAAATACGCATCACATCTAGACATGAGTCCTCTACTTATATATAAAATATTATAAAAATATTATCATTTTATTGTGGTTAGGGAGGATTACACCTACTTCTTATTTTTTCCCTAAAATTTAAGTACTATTGCATTGAAATTTCAAAATTTCACCAAATAGATTTTAAAAATAAAATTAAACCTAGTATTTTAGAAACTACATTCAGTTTGCTTTGGATTCTATTCTTACATATTTTTGAAGTAATATAGATAACTTATTCAAATTTTTATGTCAAGTTTCCTAACTTTGATTTTTTTGAATTTTTTGCCACTTAAGGGTCTGTTTTTTCCATGATGATCGTGCACATAACCTATTGAAGGACTAGATTTTAGGGTAGTCTTGAAAACACAAGGATTCCAAATGAAAGGGTGGGGCCTAATGACATGTATATATACAAGGATGAGGCTAGATGAAAACACATGACTAACAATTATTATAGGATGCACAATATTTGAAAGGGATTCTCTTTGTTTGTGTGATATCTTAGTATGATAAGTTGACTATAATGATAGTGTGTAAGAATTATCATGATATGTCAAAAAATCTATACATGAAGCTCAAGGATGGAACAATTATCCAAATTTTCAAAAGATCAATTGGGAGTACAATGCGATGGATAGATTAGTGATTAGGAATAAGGTTTTAAAGCTGATAATTGGATAAGTGGATAGAAAATAGGCAGAGCAAGAAGATGGCACGAAAGCAAGATAAGGAAAAATAAGATAAATGGAATTTCCTAACTACACATGGCATCTATTATTTTAGTTTTCACAATGGTACTTGTCCAAGGTGATAGTAGGAGTGGTTTTTGCCATATGATGTATAATTTCTCTATTATTAAATTATATCTTTTGGATTTTTCAAATTTTTTTTAGATATTTTCTTATTTTTGAAAAGTGGGATACTACATGGATTTAAGCATGAAATCACTTGAGATAGATGATGTTGAGAGGATCATCCAAAGGTTCCCCCTCATAAGTAGCTAGCTGATAGACATAGGATCTATATTTAGTAGTGATCACATAAGGACCTAGCCAATTAGGCTCAAACTTTATTTTCTTTTCATGGTCCTATAGATTCTTTTTATTTTCCTTGAGGACAACATCACCAATTTGGAATTTCATACGTTTGAAAATTTTGTTGTTAAAGATGGTTTTGGTATGCCTAAAGATAGTTAAAGGTGTGTGTATGAAATATTGGATCAATTGTAAATGAAAATCAAACACATATTAATAAAACATTAAATCAAGAAAGTTGAAAAGAAACAGAATAAGCAAACTGTTATCGCAGCTTCTCGAAATTGTCTTATCTTCCTCTAACTCCAACGTTTTGTTGGTTTCCAAATGGCTCTCAAATCAACAGATCAAGCTCAACAAAAGGACAACATGAAGAATGAGATATAAAATGCATATTATGCTAAATGCAAAGCTATGCTAAAATGAAAGTATGACTGTGATGCTGAAAATGATATGATTGCATAAGCAAGATTAAAGTATGGTTGTGTAAATGTGTATGAATGTGTAGGTTGGCGTAGGTGTATGCGCAACGTGTGTGTAAGTCCCAAAAGCTTGGATTTGCACTGGCTTTTATAGAGTTTTCAAACGGATTCGATTGGCTGATTCAATCGACGGCCCAGATTAAGCTTGTTCGAATGGACGGTGGCAGATTTTCAAAAGTGGAGAAGAGGATGGAAGGTTTCCCTTTCCTTCATTTTTTTGTCATTGAGTTTCAAAGGGAAATTTCTATTTCGAAGAGTGAGTTAGAATTTGGAAAGGTGAGTTTAAAATGAGTTAGAGTTAAATAAATTAAATTTATTTAATTTAGGAGTGAAGATGGAAATAGAAACTTGCATAATTAAATAAATCATATTTAATTATGTTTTAGAAATGAATTAGGGTGAGATGGAAAATATTAAATTAGATATTTAATATTTAATTTGAGGATGAAAAGAATATTCCATTATTTAAATATTCAAATATTTAAACTTTAGAATAATATGATAATCAAATATAAATAAATTATAAAAATTTATTTAATTTAATTAATGGAAAGTGGAAGGTGGGATGAAGAAGATATTCCATTATTTAAATATTCAAATATTTAAACTTTAGAATAATATGATAATCAAATATAAATAAATTATGAAAATTTATTTAATTTAATTAAGTGGAAGGTGGAAATGTCAATAATTAAATAAAATTATTTATTTAATTAAGGTAGAAGAATTTTAGAAAATGAACAATATAAATAAATAATTAAATTTATTTATATGTAGATGACTTTAGGGGAATTAATTAAATAAATTATATTTAATTAATTAACAAGCTTAATCATGACCATGTTTAGACGTATACATTTTGCTCCTCTTTGAAGTGATGTGTGAACGCATTGCTTCAAAGAAAATAAGATTTTTCCCCTGATATGCTTTCGATGTTGCTGCTGATGATGCCCCCTCGGGAGGTAAATCACGAATGAGGATATGGATTGCGAAAATTTTGCTAAACAATCAATATTAGATAATGATATTCTGCGGAGGAGAGAGTGATTTAGCTCCCGAAAAATGATGGAAAGAATGTCCCATTATGAAAATAAAGTCAAAAGGAAGAAAATTTACCTTTGTTTGACAAATGAGTTCACAGAATAGCGCTTCCGGTAAAAAAAAAAAAGGCAGAATTGATGATTTGATGATAGTAATGTGAAGATGATGATATATATTGCTTCCTTAGTCAATAGATAGGTAAATTGTCATTTCATTATGCTGATATGGATAGAAATGATAGAAAATTTGGTGCCTGAGTGATAATTTTGTTTCCTCAAAATAGAAAACAAAGAGTAATTGTCTAACAACTTTGTTTCAAAGACAAAGAGTAGATTGAACTGATAACTTTGCTTCTCATGAATGAAAAACAAAGAATAAATGTCAGATAAATGATTGATATGACTTCTGATAAATTTGCTTCCTGTGATAGAAAACAAATAGTAATTGATGGTAGAGCAGATTGATATGATATCTAGCTAGATAGATTTGTGTATTGGTTTGCCTGATAGGATTGATTGGGTGATATGGGTCTTTGATATGATGCACTGGTATGAGTCACTGATATTGGTCACTGATATAGTTCACTTGATATGGGTCACTGATATGGGTCACTTGATATGGTTCACTTATATGGGTCACTGATATGGGTCACTTGATATGGTTCATTGATATGGGTCACTTGATATGGGTCACTTGATATGGTTCAGTGATATGGGTTGTGATTGCATGATGTGAGGCATTGATAGATAGAGAGATTTTGATTGACCTTTTCATAGTCGAGGTGTGTCGGGACCACGCAAAGATCTTGGGGCAGGAGGTAGTAGACTTCTATCACAGAGGCCAACTCTATCAGGGGGCTCTAGTAGTTAGAGTTATGAGACTCATGTGATATTTTTGATGTATCATTATTGATTCATTCACACATCTCGATGTCTATTATGTTTGGAGCATGTACATTATTTTGGTCATATCTCATGTATCTCTCTTTGGAATTTTTAGCTTCATTGGACATTGGACATTTGTATTATTTTTGATGAGTGATGATATGCAGTGGTGATGATTTGTGAATCTGATGTATTGTGCATTTATGATGTGATATGCATTTATTTCTATGTGTTATGTATTTTGGTATGCATTTGAATGAGTTAATGATTAACATGATATGCAGGATGATTTGATATGGTGTTTTTATATTATGATGATGATGACTGATGATGTATACTAAAGATGCCATGTAGGTGGATGACTTATGATGTGTATATGGAAATGTATATATGGAATGCTTATTTTTTTGGACTTTTCAATGCAGATAAAAGATGATAATATGATAAAAAAAATGAATGTTGTTTCATGATATGCATTATGAATTTGCAAAATGAATTGATATGGAAAATGATATGATGATTAACGATATGATATGAATGCAATGTTTTGTAATGATGATTAAGTGAAATGATAAAATGAAATGCAATGATAATGACATGTATGAAAATGATAAGTGATATGAAATGAACTGTACGATATTGAAAATGATAAATGAAATGATAAATGAAATGATAAGTGATAATGAAATGAATGATAAATGAAATGATATAATAAGTGAAATGAATGATGATGAAAATGATAAATAAAATGATAAGTGATAATGAAATGAATGATAATGATAAGATATGATAATGAAGGAAAATGATATGATAAGATATGATAATGAAATGATAAGATATGATAACGAAATGATAATGAATGAAATTATGCAAATGTATAAAAGGAACATGAAATAAATATGAAAATGATAAAGTGTTAATGATATGAAGATGATAGAGAATCTAAATGATATGCAAATGAATGATAAATGATAAATGATAGGACCCAGCCAAAATGATAATGCAGGTGAAAGGTGATGATGAAACAAATGTTCAAATGCCCTCCACAAGTAGTCCAAAGAGACATGACAACCATTGATGTGATTATTATCCTTTCAAAACTCGGGTGTAAATCTACTATGCAGATATGTAAAAATGATCTAAAATGAAATGCAACACAATGAAACCGACCATTTTGTTGAGCTTGTTGGTATATTTTATGGAATCATCATAGAGCACTTTTAAAATGTTGGAAGTATGTACAAGCATTAGAGGGGAAATTAGCACCAATGATGACCTGAGTACAACTTTCATGATTTTTGATATAGCAAGTGAACACAAGCATCTAGGTATAATTGAATCAAGATGAATTGAGCATTTCTTGTGTAAACAGACAAAGACTAACCACCATCTGATGCAAATTTGGAACTGTCATCAATGATAAATCATCATGTCTTGTGACATATTTGCAACTGATAAATGATTAACCTCCAGACAGCAGACAAAAAAAATCATCCTCTTTCCTTGCCACTCGAGTTCAATACATCATCGAGTGTGCTCCAGAGAAATGATATTGAAAATTAAAACAACCATTGTTCAAAAATGAAATACTATTATTCCAAACATTATTTAGATTATAGATCATCCAGATATGAGTCATGATAAGGTACGCAACTGAAATCTACTGTGATATGGATCAATGATTGGATGTTTTGGTTTGATTTGATTGTTTTATTTTCGTGTGATTGGTTTTAATGTCACTGTCTCACTATTGTGGTAGAACTTGAAAGTTGATTGCCCCCAGTATGCCCATGTTTTCCCTTGGTATTGACACAACTTGCTGAAATGAATATGTAGAATAGTCTAGCCATGGTAAGACATTATCACTTAAGGAAAATGATGATAGCATGGTGCTGGTGTGACTCTAAGATGATGGAAAAGATGCATGAAAAGGAATGCCAAAAAGTTAAGTGCAAAACATGAACTAATAAATGGAGAGCTACAAATAGCGTCTGTTTGCTAGATTTTCACTATTTGTTTTTATTGTATTTTTCTTGTCAATAGACTGCCTATTGCCAAGTTTTCACCCTATGACTTTTTTTTTTTTTTGCACTAACAAGATGCCTACTTGCTAGGTTTCACCAGGGTAACCATTTTTTCAAGACTTTTTCTAATTTTTTTTGTATTTTTTTCAGGACTTTTTCTAATTTTTTTTTTTTTTAGATTTTTTTCAAGACTTTTTCTGATTTTTTTGGATTTTTTCAGGACTTTTTCTGATGATGATAACCACTTTAGACATAATAATTTTTCAGGTGCATGTTGTTGATAGGTTCATCAAACAGGTCCCCTTCTAGCATTGATAAATTGTAGGCTCTTGAACCGTAGACTGCGATAACCACATAAGGACCTAGCCAATTTGGTTCGAACTTTTCTTTCTTCTCTCTATCTTGTTGATTGCATGGGTTATTTTTCAGAACAAGATCACCCACCTGAAAGGTATGTGGCTTTAATTTGTGATTATAGCTGTGAGACATCATCTGTTGATATTCTTTCAAATGATGAGCTGCTCTTTGTCTAGTCTCATGTACGAGTTCAAGCTCTTGGAGTCGGGAAACTCTGTATGCATCATCTATTGTGAGGCCTTGCAATGATACCCTAAGTGAGGGAATCTCAACTTCTAATGGTAGTATGGCTTCTGCTCCATAGACAAGAGAAAATGGTGTTGCTCCTGTTGGTGTGTGGACACTGGTTCTGTAGGCCCACAAGGTGAGATTGAGTTGAATGTGCCAATCCTTCCCTGAATCATTCACTGTCTTTTTCAAGATTTTCAATATTGTTTTATTTGAGGCCTCTGCTTGGCCATTCCCTTGTGGATAGTAAGGTGTTGAATATCGATGCTGAATGTTAAATCTCTCACAAAGCTCATCAACATCTTGATTTTTAAATGGACGTCCATTATCTGTAATAATGGAGTTGGGAATGCCATACCGACAAATAATATAGTTGAGTATGAATGATGATATTTGTTTGCCGGTGACTTTAGTAAGAGGGACTGCCTCAATCCACTTGATAAAATACTCTGTAGCTGTGATGATGAACTTATGCCCATTCAATGAAGAAGGATGAATCTTGCCCACTAGATCTAACCCCCATTGAGAAAATGGCCAGGTTGGTGTGAATGGTTGAAGTTCTTGGGCAGGAGCATGAATGAGATTCCCATGAATTTTACATTTTAAGCATGTTTTCACAAAATTGAATGATTCCCTATCCATTATGGGCCAGTAGTAACCCATTCTAATTAATTTCTTGGATAAGGTCAGTCCACTCGAATGAGTACCACATATGCCACCATGAACTTCTTGTAAAGATTTGTCAGATTCTTCACGTTCAAGACATCAGAGTAAAGTACCATCAAGACCATGGTGATAAAGGGTGTCAGCGATAAGGGTGTAGCGAGTGGATTGGCAGATAAAATTGCATTTCTGATTATGGGATAGATCGGGTGGTAAGATATCGTCTTTGAGGTAGGCATAAATTTTTCCGTACCAAGGTGAATTGGATCCTACCAAGTGGCAAATGATTTGTCTTTCAAGGGTATCATAAGCAGGTGTAAATGATTGTTCCACTAGAAATTCATAGCGATTCGAAGTTTCTGGGAGTTGTAGCCATGATGCAATCATAGCCATGGCATCAACTGCTTTATTATCAAGCCTTGGAATTTGTGTGAATTTGATGTCCACAAAGTATTTTTTGAAGTCATCCACCATCCTTTTATAAGGTAGCAGTTTGTCATCTTTGGTTTGGTAATCATCATCGATCTGATTAATGACTAGCTATGAGTTGCCATACACCTATAATTCTGTAATCCTCCATTCTAGCGCTATTTTAAGCCCAGTGATTAATGCTTCATATTCGGCTATGTTGTTGGTGCATGGAAACATTAGCCTATATGATCGAGGAATGGTGTGTCCTTGAGGGGTGATGAAAGTATGCCTGCCCCTGATCCATGTTGAGTGAAAGAACCATCAAAATATAAGGACCATGGTTGTTTAGATTATGCAGTAAAGACATCAACATATGGAAATTCAATGTGCAGGGGATGATCTGCTTGTAGTGGTGCTTCAGCTAATTGATCAGCGATAACTTGTCCTTTGATTGCCTTGCCATCAACATAATGGATGTCAAACTCACTTAGAATCATTACCCACTTTGCTAACCCTCCTGTCAATGATGCTTTGCTTAACAAGTACTTGAGTGGATCAATCTTTGAAACTAGATTGGTTGTATGGGTTAGCATGTAATGCTGAAACTTCTGTGAAGCAAAAACTATTTCTAGAGAAGCCTTCTCGATAGAAGTGTAGTTGAGCTCATGACTTGTTAGTGTTCTGCTGATGTAGTAGATTGTGCGTTCCTTTCCTGTAGAGTCTTCTTCCTTCACTAGCAGTGCCCCCAGAGATGTTTCCATTGCAGCAATGTATAAGATTAGTGGTTTCTTCTGGATTTGGTGGTATGAGAACTGGTGGAGTCATTAAATACTATTTGATTTGTTGAAAAGCCAATGCACATTTGTCATCCCACCTGAAAGGAACATTTTTATGCAGTAGATGTGTGAAAGGTAAACTTTTGTAGGCTAATTGTGCAATGAACCTCCGTATAGTTTGCAGTCATCCCTGTAGTGATCTTAACTGACTAATGTTCTTTGGTGGAGGCATTTCCATGATTTCTTATACTTTCGTGAGATCTACTTCAATTCCTTTTTCTGAAACAATGTACCCCAAGAGTTTTCTAGATTTGACCCCAAAAACACATTTCTTGGGGTTAAGGCGAACTTTGAATTTCTCCAATCTTGCAAATATTTTGGATAATATTTCAAGATGTCCTTCTCTGGTGTATGATTTTTCCAATATGTCATCTACATAATCTTCCATGAAAAAATGTAGTCATGGCTCTTTGATACGTAGCCCCTCAATTCTTCAAACCTCAATTCTTCAAACCAAAAGGCATGACGTTCCAACAGTAGGTTCCCCATGGACATGTAAAAGTTGTTTTCTCTTGGTCTTCAGCTGCAATGTTGATTTGGTTGTAGCCAGAAAAACCATCCATTAATGAATACATGGCATGGCCAGCTGTCAGATCAACTATGGTGTCGATGTTGGGTAGTGGGAAGTCATCCTTAGGACATGCTTTATTAAGATCCCTGAAATTTGTGCATATTCTCACAGTTTTATCTGGCTTAGATACAAGAACAATGTTGGAAATCCATTCTGCATATTCGATTGGTCTTATGAAGGCCACATCAAGGAGTTTTCTCAGTTCTTCCTTAACCAATAATGCAACATGAGGGTGCATCTTTCTAAGTTTTTGTTTCACCAGCTTGGCCCCTAGTTTGATAGACAAATGATGCATGATAAGATTAGGATCAAGACCAGGCATGTCAGTGTAAGACCACGCAAAATTTACTTGATTTTCTTTTAGGTATTCCATGAACTCTGGTATTTCTTTCTCTATCATTGATGCAGCTAATTGTAGGATCCTTGGTTTGTCTGAAGTTTCAAGATTGAAAGCATTTGTAGGTTCAATTAGAATAGGCGATTTCTCATGGTAGTGCTTCAGGAGAGTGTCAAGATTTCCATTGTCTGGTGCCTCAAAGAGGTTTTCACCATCTGATATGCTCTTTATTTTATCTTTTGTTTGATCTAATACTGCTAGATTCTAGTTTTCACCATTAGATGTTTCTTTTTTGTTTTACTTTTGCAGCTAGGAGACTTGACACTCTCCTAATCAAAGACTTTATATCAAAAATCTTTAGTGAAATAATCATTTACATCTTTTGTAGAAAGGAAGTTTACGATAGCTTCATCACTTGGAAACATAGGTATATTGATAGGTTCGGATGAATCCCAATCAATGAAATTAGGATAAATCAAAGGTATTGGATCGTCAAGTTGTGTGAAATCAGCTATGGTTATGGTCATGATGGAGTGGTCGGTAGGATCCGAGGTATGAGGTGGGTTAATGATGATACTGTCCTCATGATAGTCTTGTTCGTTTAGATTTGACTCAGTATCACTAGAATCATAGTTGATTTGTGGATTAGATTCTTGTGGTTGGGACCCTGACCCTTCACCTTCAATTAGAGTTGGGGCATACTGGTGTATTACATCAACCTCTTTATCTCTCCAGAATTCATCATTATAAATGGTGTCACATTCATATTCAGCAGTGTCTATGTCAGAATTGTTCTCCAAGAAGTTCTGAACTATTGTCAAACATGCTTCTGTGCCTTCTTGCAATGTGAAGACAACACCATGTAGTTGTTTGGATGTGTTTTCTTTGGAGTGAGTGTCATAACCCAATCTAGTTTTCTCTTTTGCAGCAAGTCTGCGGAGGTGAATAGGTTCAACTACTCCTTGCTTCCTTTTTCTGATAGGACCATTATCATAGCCCATCTTCTGCATGATTGAGTACCCTTTTCCATATTTGTCCGTGGGTAGTTTGACATTAAGGCCTACTTCATCTTCATCTTTATAGAGCCATTTTAGTGTTTTTGTATCCTCAGGATTTTCCATGGGGAATTGTTCTTTGATGAATTGTCCATTAAATTTTGTGATTGGCTCTATTGGTGGTTGCTTTGATGTTGATGCTGCTGATATTTGATGTTCCTTGATAGACGGTTATCCATGTGATTGAGGTGATGTAGGTAAATTGGCAAGACAAAGAGAGTATTCTCCAACTCCATGATCCTTGAATTTCATTTTTTTGTCAAAACTATTGGCCAATTAACTGATTTGTGTGTCAATCTTTAGAGAAGTCCTAGCATGAGCTTCTCGATTGTTAGGAACCAAAGTATCCTAATTGTCTTTTATGTTGGCACAAGTTTGAATATTGGAATTATCAGCAAGTATCGTGATTTCCTATCCATCATTAGGAAATTTAAGACATTGATGATAGGTTGATGGGATAGCTTGAATTTCATGGATCCAAGGATGACCCAACAAGATGTTATATGCAAGATCACAGTCCAGTACTTGAAAAAAAGTATTCTTTATAACAGGGCCCACTCTGATTGGCAGCATGATCAGACCCTTGGATGCTCTTTCTTCATCATCATAAGCTTTTATGGTAATCTTTCTTCTGAAATCAATGGAGTCCTCAGAAAATCCTAAGGCTTTAACCAACTTCATGGTACAGATGTTCAAACCAGCACCTCCATCTATTAGAACTTGTCTGATACGAAACTTGTGAACCATGACTTCTAAGTACAATGATGAATTATGGGGATGAGTTATGGAAACGTCATCTTTTTCAGAGAATGAAAGGCAAGTGGGTGAAGACAAGTGCCCTACCATGGCTTGAAATTGGTTCACATCCAAATCAATGGATACATTAGTTTCAACGAGGGATTTTTCAATAATTTCCTTATGAGCTGGGGAAATCTTCAATAGTTCTAGAATAGAAATTTGAGCAGGAGTTTTCTGAAGTTGATTGACCAAATCATATTGATGTTGAGGTGGAGGTTCAGTAGATTTTGAAGAGGTGCCCTTTAAGACAACTTTAGCTTGCGCTCTTGTTGTTGCGTTGACTTTTCTATATTCCATCTTCTGGTTGACTTTAATGACATTCACCTGCTCGTCATCTATGTAGAGATGATTGATTATATGATCATCATTGATATGATTCACATTTTTTTCAGAAGGCTCACCCTTTTGATAGTGTCGCAATGCTTGGTGGTCTGTGTTGGTTTGTTGATGTCCTTCTATTATAATGATATCATTGTCGATTAAGTCTTGAATGGCATTCTTCAAGGCTTGGCAGTTATTTGTGTGATGACCTTTACACCGATGATAATCACAATAGTATGCCTCATTCCATGATGGAGGCTTTACACTAGGTTCATAATTTCATTGAGGTGGCAAAGTAATGACATTTTTGGCCATCAACTCTTTGAATGTGGATTCTACAGATTGGCCCAGTGGAGTGAAAGTTCTTCTATTAGAGAAAAATGAAAATCTCCGTGGATTTGAATTCGAGGTGTTCCCTAAAGAATTGTGATTGTTATAGGTTCCTTGATAACCTTGGTTATTGGAAGTCCCTTGATTGGGAGTAAAGTGTTGATTTGTATTGTTCCTCGGAGGAGGATTATTTCCGTGATTTGCAATCGAGTTGACATTGTTGTTGTGAGTGTTTGGAGTGCTAAGGACAAATGGCTTGGTTGAGGCATGATTTGCCTCAACAACACCATCATTCACCATATTTTTGTTGCGAGTCCAAAATTTGGACTTGTCCTGATTATTGTGATGGTTGGATGAGCTAGGATTGTCTTTGTCATGTTTTATTATCCCTCTTTTAACCAAAGCATTTTCAATGGTTAAGGAATCTTCAATCATTTTCTCAAAAGAAGAAGGATAATGTAAGTTCAAATGATAGCTCATCTCTGAATTTAAACTGTTAATGAAAGTAACTATCTTTCCTTTTCAGGAACAGGACGCGGATACCTGGCGAACATTCTTCTCCATCTTTGAAGACATGTAATGAAAAGTTCACTAGGTTTTTGTGCAACTTTCCAAAGATCTATCATGGTGATCTAGTGCTGTATGTTGTAGGTATATTGTGATATGAATAGGTTGATCAATTCTTCAAATATTCTGACAAGAGGTGTAATCTTAGATAGCCATTCCATAGAGTGTACCCCAAGGCTCCTTGGAAACAATCGTAGCAAGTAAGTGTCTTCGTGAGCGATGTCATGTTTCTAAAATCTCTAACATGATCGATTGGATCCATTTTCCCATTATAGCGATCAAATTTTGGCATTTCATAATGCTTGGGAAAAGGAATCATGTTAAGACTTCTATCAAAAGGATAAGGACAAATTTCCTCTAGGGTATATTTATTTGTGGTTGTTCCCCCTTGTAATTCTTTAACTTGTCCTTGAAGTGCCTTAATTTTTTGGGTCAAAGCACTAAGATCGGAAAGGGGTGTCTCTTCAGGTTTGTTTTTCAAAATTTCAGTATTAAAGTCATGAGGCAATTTAGCCCCTTGTTCGGCTAGATAGCGAAAATATTTTTCCTTATCTCGTTGCAAGATATTTTTGATGGCTTTGTGAAATTTTGGATCTTGCTCAGCCTCTCTAAGACGTTCTTCATCTTTTTCCTCATCACTATCTTTTTGTGTTTTGTTCATGTCTTTGTATTGGTGGAACATATTTTCTCCTCTGTTATCCATATCTTTGTCGAAAAGTGGATTACGATTCATGATGTAAAGGGGATTGCTGCTTTCACCCTCTTCTTAAATGTTTTGAGTATGTCCTTGTTGAATTCCATCCTTCAATTTATTGAATTGGGATCTTGTGAAGATAGGCATATGATTTTGAAAAATTCTTCTAGACTTAGATCACAATTTTTGACAAGTGCAATGATGATGATATCTTGATCTGATAAGATGCAGAATCTTATGATATGATCAAGGATGCTCCTAATTCTTGATTGTGGCTTCCAATTGATGAAGGATTTCAGAATCCTATTGGGGAAGTTGAACCAAAAATTAGAAAGCTATTTGAGAGATGCACTCTTAAAGTTTTGATTTTTGTTTTCAAAGAAAGGTTCCAAAATCACTGAAGGATTTGATTGGGATGTGAAGGATATTCTATAGAAGGTTGTGGTATGTTGCCAAATTCAAGAGGTTGGTTATGATTATGCCATTGCGATAGAGATAATCTCTGATAATAAGCTCGAGAATCTGAGGGATCTACAACATATTCATCAGTGAATCCTCTAACAAAGTCTTGGTATTTGTGAAGAAATCCTCAGTAGTGAAGCAAGGCTTTTCGACTTTTGTACAAGAATTTTCTCTTTTGCAGTGTTTTCTTGTATCCTAATGGTTTCTTGGGTTTTCTAATTCTCTTGGACACTGATTTCTTGGGAAATTTTGTTGATTTCCAATCTCTAAGCATGGGAAAAGTATTGGGAATGTTATTGGACCAATGGTATGAAATTTTCTTGAGTGATTTCAGTTGTTGTTTTCCATGTTCATTTTGGATGATCTCTTTATCTGAATTAATGTGATGGAAGACATAACAAACATTTTTGAAAACAATTGTTCTTAAAGCCCTATACTAACATGAAGTGTTTGATCAAGAAAATGTTTTTCAACAAATGTTTTCACATGTTTTGCACATGAAAAAAAATTCAGAAAGACTCACTCTTAATGGTCAAGTAGGTCATTCTAGTAATCAACAGCCCACATCTTAGAACTATGTCGACTCACACAGCCATGTCACCCCCGAAGGGGCGCCTGTGTTTTTGTCTTTTCCAGGTGCGTACTCAGAGTTACAGAAGTGGTTACTGTATCCCCTGAGAAAATGATCCTTGGCAGTTATATGGTGAGTGTCTTGGGGGCAGATTCTTCCCTCCCCTTGCACTGTGATTATTAGAATGTTCAGAAACTGACTTCGGCTGGCCACTACACTAGGTTCATAGTAAGGATTTCCATTTGGTGCGGAAATAATAAACTCCCTCAGGAGACCTCCCAACCTTTAGAAAAAAGGCTTTGGGGATGGTTATCTTGCACACTACCAACAAAAGAGGGTTTCCCCATATTTGCTTTAAATTTTATAGTGGGGCGGAATAGCCTGGCTTTGGCTTGAACCCACTTGAGTCGTTCCCATAGGGTGAGTACTTTTTCCCACTATGGCAGGATCTCTAAAAGGTATTATGAAAACTTAAAATTGCATAAAATGAAATAGATTATTTTGGCATTTTGATCACCCAGTTAATGGGAGAGCATAGGCCTATCACCATTTAAAGCAAAGCAAACAAAGATTCAATTTTATGCCCAAATAAGAATTTGCTATGGTAGGTGAAGATGTTGCTTCACAAAAACATGGAGTTGTTTTTAGCCCAAAAGAAGATGAAGTGACTATCCTAGGATTGGTTGATTTTGAATTATGTGACTACCCTAGGATTGCTTCATTCTTTTAAAGTTATTACTATCCACGGTCGCGTCGGATTCAGTCAAATTAAATTACAAATTACAATTTGCAACCTTTTTAGAAGTGCGCTATAATAGACATCATGAGCACTGCAGGATGAATTAAGGGCACTTCAGGATGAATCATGGGCACTATAGGATGTGTCACGGGTTCTATAGGATGAATCACGGATGCTACAGGATGAGTCACGGGCACTGCAGGATGAATCATGGGTGTTGCAGGATGAGTCACGAGTGCTGTAGGATGAATCACGGGCCCTGCAAGATGAACCACAGACGCTGTAGGATGAATCATGAGTGCTGCAAGATGAATCACGGGTGCTGAACTGGGTGTAAATTTTGTTGAAACGTATTTATTGCACTAAAACGCTATTTTAGCCGTGACCTGTAAGAAAAACCTGCAGAAAGATGTTAAAATAGGGGCAAGTGCCCCACGGTGGCTGCCATTTTATGTGTGTATGAAATATTGGATCAATTGTAAATGAAAATCAAACACATATTAATAAAACATTAAATCAAGAAAGATGAAAAGAAACAAAATAAGAAAATTGTTATCGCAGCTTCTTAAAATCATCTTATCTTCCTCTAACTCCAGCGTTTTGTTGGTTTCCAAATGGATCTCAGATCAACAGATCAAGCTCAACAAAAGGACAACATGAAGAACGAGATATAAAATGCATATTATGCTAAATGCAAAGCTATGCTAAAATGAAAGTATGACTGTGATGCTGAAAATGATATGATTGCATAAGCAACATGAAAGTATGGCTGTGTAAATGCGTATGAATGCATAGGTTGGCATAGGTGTATGCGCAACGTGTGTGTAAGTCCCAAAAGCTTGGATTTGCATCGGCTTTTATAGAGTTTTTGAATGGATTTGATTGGCTGATTCGATCGATGGCCCAGATTAAGCTTGTTCGAATGGACGGTGGTAGATTTTCGAAAGTGGAGAAGAGGATGGAAGGTTTCCCTTTTCTTCATTTTTTTGTCATTGAGTTTCGAAGGGAAATTTCTATTTCGAAGAGTGAGTTAGAATTTGGAAAGGTGAGTTTAAAATGAGTTAGAATTAAATAAATTAAATTTATTTAATTTAGGAGTGACGATGGAAATAGAAACTTGCATAATTAAATAAATCATATTTAATTATGTTTTAGAAATGAATTAGGGTGAGATGGAAAATATTAAATTAGATATTTAATATTTAATTTGAGGATGAAAATAATATTCCATTACTTAAATATTCAAATATTCAAACTTTAGAATAATATGATAATCGAATATAAATAAATTATAAAAATTTATTTAATTTAATTAAGCGGAAAGTGGAAGGTGGGATGAAGAAGATATTCCATTATTTAAATATTCAAATATAAATAAATTATGAAAATTTATTTAATTTAATTAAGTGGAAGGTGGAAATGTCAATAATTAAATAAAATTATTTATTTAATTAAGGTAGAAGAATTTTAGAAAATGAACAATATAAATAAATAATTAAATTTATTTATATGTAGATGACTTTAGGGGAATTAATTAAATAAATTATATTTAATTAATTAACAAGCTTAATCATGACCATTTTTAGATGTATACAAAAGGTATTGAGGAACTATTCAACAAGGAACTCTAGTTGATGAAGCGTGAAACCATATACTTCTCATTATTGATAAGATTTTTTAATGATATATTTAATTACAGGAGTTCAACTAGTATTTCAACAAGATGAATTATGTGGTAAAATCAAGGGAATATGGCATGGCTCTAGTGGGTGTACAAATTCTTGTGTGTTGAGCCCATAAGATGGGATTAAGGTGGAGATTCCAATCATGACCAACATCATTAACAACATTTTTTAGGATTTTGAGCAAGGTTTTATTGGTTTCCTTAGCTTGGAAATTACATTGAGTGTAATATAGAGTAGACCATAATGCTAGATGTGAAAAAATTCATAAATATTGCAAACTTCTTGATTTTTAAATGGTCTATCATGGCCAATGGTGATTGAATATGGAATAGTGTAATGAAAAATGATGAACTGTATAGGAAAAACTTGGATATTTAAGTGTTAGTAATGAGGGTGAGGGGGGATGGCTTTCATCCATTTGGTAAAATATTTAATTGTAGTGAAAATGAAATTATTTCCAATGGAAGAGGATGGACGGACTTTCCAAAATGATCAATGCCCCATTGAAAAAAAGGCCAAGTTGTAGTGATTAGTTGCAATGCTTGTGAAGGTGCATGAGTGATATCACCGTGTTACTAACATGGGAGGAACCTACTAACATATTGATAGGCTTTGTACTCCATAGTATGCTAGTAGTACCATGCTATTAGAATATGCTCCATTCCACTAGTATGGAACCCATAGATACCATTATAGACCTCTTGTAATGTATTATTAGCTTCAAATAGGTTTAAATATTGTAATAGAGAACCATTGTAGCATCTTTGATAAAGTGTATCTCCAAAAATGGCTTAGAAAGATGAGTGGTGGATAAGTTAATTTTCCTTGGTTATGTGTTAGATTAGGTGGAAGGACTTAGCCATGGAGGTGATTTGATAAATCATAATATCAAGGGGACTCAAGGCCAAAAATCTCACACATCATATTGATATCAAGCACATTGTAAGCTAGGATGATTAGTTTTTCTACAAGGAACTCAAATCTTTGAATGTCATGTGGTATATCCAACAAAGATCCAATAGTAGACATGGCATCAACAACATTTTTCTTAAGGTGATGGATTTGTTTAAAATGTACATGCATGAAATGCTACTTGAAATTTGAAACTATCAACCATGCATTTGTAGGGAAGGAGCTTATCATCCTTTATCTAAAATTTAGCATTGAATTGTCTAATGATGAGCTAAGAATCCTTAAAAACTTGAATTCAGGTGATATTCTATTGAAATACAATTTTCAATCTTTTGATCAAGGGTTCATACTCCTCCATGTTATAAGTAAACAAGAAAGCCAATCTAAATATTTTGGGGATAAAACCAACTTGTGGGGTGATGAAGAAGATTATTTTCCCTAAACCATTTTTTTATATGATCGGAATCAAAGTAAAACTTCTACAATGATTCTTAGTTAATCACCAGGAAAGATTCAACATGAAAGTCCATTATCAAAGGATGTGTGTCTACTAAAGGAGCTTTAGCTAGCTAGTCTACAAAGACTTGTGCTATGTTAAAGTCAACATGACACATTTATCCATGTGCCTTGTGAGATATTTTCTTGGTAGGAGTTACTTAATAAGACACACCTTAGAGATTAGCTTTGTTTGATGGTTGTGCATATAGTGTTAAAGCTTTTGGGAGTTGAAGATGATAGATAAACATGAATTATCCATGAGTGTTTAGTTAAGATCATAACCAGCTAAATTGTGAATGATGTAATAGATAGATCTTCATTTCTATTTTCATCATGTTGGGGAAGGAGTGCCCCCAGTTCTACTAAGGTGGCATATATGTATAAGAGGAGTGGTTTTCCTAAAATGGGTAGGTAGCTTGATAATCCTTTTTTTTTCAAGCCATCCCAACATGAATGATACTAATGATTGGTTATAGTATTGTAGAGTATATGTGTGAACAATTGGCATTTATCCACAAGTTGGGAAATGAAGCATTTAATAGCTTGTAGCTTGCCTTGGAGACTTCATATTACTTGAGTGTTTTGAGTGGAGGAAAATATATAATAGGCTTGACCTTTGTAGGATCCATGTCTATCCCTCTTGCGGAAATAATGAATCTGAAAATCTTACCTCAAGTGACACCAAAGATACATTTCTTGGGATTTATTGTCAATTGATATTGTGTTAGGCGATCATATTGATTAGGAGGGACATATAAAGAATAAAGTATAATGGAGAAAGACTAGATAAAGTAGTTTTATCTTTGTAATTTTTTCCTATTAGGACATGCTTTCATTGGATCCTTGTTCTTTCAAGGATTTTAATGATACCAAAATATATTTTTATTAATATAATAGAAAATATTTTGAATCTTTTATATTTATAGTGTTTAAACCCTTAGAATATGTGTGTAATTGGTATATTATGGCCATAAGATCCTATTATTAAATGTTCCTTTGAAGATAGCACCACTATATTCCTAGGTTTTTAATTATATATTAAGGAGGAGCTTGGTTAAATGATTATTTTCCATTCAAAACATAGTGTTACTTCTTGGAACCTAACACTTTATTTCTCTAACCTTTTTTTTCTTTGATAAGTGGCTAGAATAGATTATAGTGTAATTTATTTCAAGTTATTTGTGTATATACCACTACTCATTATGCATCTACCATGCATTACGACTCTACAACTCCCCTTTCAAATAGATATTAATTTGTTTACTAGTAAAATTGAAGAGATTTTACAATGAACCTTGTAAAAAACATTTCATCTTCCTTGATTCATCCTATAAATCTTAGAACCAATAAAATAGAAACCTTTAGAAGATCATTAATCTCATTTGAAGAGAGGAGTCATACTCTGGAATCCTATGTTTATGAGTGTGTTCCATTTATGTGATCCAATACTCCAAAGCTCTTTACATATAGTTTTTGTCCATTTGTTATGGTTGGAAAACAAATTTTAAGGATCTATAATTATAATTTTCTTATTTATTTTATGTTCCTTATTTTCTCCAAATTATGTGATGAGGTTTCTATTCCATGCCTAAAATTCAATTGAGTGTAGTAAATTAGAAATTTGTGAGAAAAAAGTAAACTTGCCCAAAATAAAAATTGCTAACCAATTCACTCCATTTTGGTATTTTATATGCCAAATTGATGGTTGTGTATTTTTTTAGTTCTTTAATGCATAGGTTTAGATCATAAAAAATATTTTATGCGATATTTGAGGTTTATAACTATTAGTGAACAGATTTTTCCTTTATCAAATGAACACAAAAAAAAATGACTTTATAGTGCCCAAGAAGGATGAAATTAGCTTGCAACAGTTGGGGAGATCACCATTGTGTTGGTGATTTTAATTTTAATTTTAATTGAGGTACAATTCCCTATTCTGATACAATTTTTTATTTTCAAAATATATAATCTTGAGGTATACTTTAAACCAAAAACCAGAAAAGGAAATCTAACACCTACTCATAGCTATGATACATGTACGAGGAGCTTATGTTCAAACTAACTACTATTGAAATAAAGACTGGAAAATGATTAGGATCATGACTCATAGATCTGGCTACTTCACACCTACTAACTTGACTCAATGCAATTCCAACCGTCAACTGTAAATGAAACATATAAAAAGAGAGTCGGTTCACCCCAAATGGGATTAATCAAATGGAGGAAGCCAATTTTTGTGTTGCTATTGTGTGCAAGTGATTTTTACTGCTAAATATGAAAAACTAAGTAAAAATGCAATGTAAAGAAACAAAAGAACACTTCGAGATTAGCCTAAGTTAAGCACAGATAAAAGATAGATGAAACAAAGAGTGATTATACCTTTATCTATGTTGATTCCTTGGCTGGCCCTTGATTGAAATTTGGTTGTGTGCTCATTTGATGGCAAGGTGATGAAAAATGGATGCAAGAGGATGAGAGCTAAACTAAGTATGCAATAATGGTGGAATGAAGGTAAGTATGAAAAATGGCTCAAATGCAAAGAAGTGCTTGATGATTTGAAAACTTGAGAGCATAAGTGTGCTAAAATGCCTAAAGTCCCTCAATGAATGAGAAGGGGGGTGTTTATAGAAGAAATTGAATTCTCTAGATAATTCAATGGTTAGGATTGAGCCACCATGGCCAAGATGGAGGGCTATGGTGAGTTGAGGACTCACAAGCTCTCACATCTTTCCATGTGGAGGATGAAGTGTCCAAAGGACATGGTGAGATGGAAAGGGTACACATGATTTGGAAGAAAGACAAGTGATGTGGAAGAAGAAAAAGTACCTTGGGATGTGATTAATGTGACCTCTCAATGATCACATGGGGAAGAGGAGATTCCTTGGAGGAATAAAAGTGAATTTTAAATTCATATGATTGGGGATATCTTAAGGATAAGACAAGGTTCCCATAAACGAAGCTGAGAAGTACCTTGGGTAAGACAAGGTACTTATACTAGAAGGTTCCTAGCCCATGTGACTGATGTGATCTCTCAATGATCACATGGAGAAGAGGATATTCCTTAGAGGAATAAAAGTGAATTTTAAATTCACATGGGGAAGACAAAAATGAATAAAAAATTCCCCGGGGAATGAGAGAGTTGATCAAGATGGTGATTGGATTAGCTAATCAGTGATTAGAAGACAATTAGTGGTTAATAAAGATTAGAATCCAACTTGAAAAATTTGTAGGATGTGACACATCCTAATCAAGGATTAGACATGTGCACATCCCTAATGATGAGATTAGGAGGTGGATTAGGATTAAGGAAAAGGGATGGAGGATGTGACATGTGAGGAATTAAATAAATGTATTATTTATTTAATTCTTTTGAGGAAAAGGGGGTTAAAGGGTAAGGTATTTAATTATTAGCTAAATACCTTAGGGATTTAGAATAATTAAGGGTATTAATTAAATAATAGTAATATTACTAAGTAATTAATGCAAGTAAGAGGATATTTAGATGAAAAGGGATAAATTTGGAAATATGTGAGTGCCCAAATTTAGGTGTCTACATTTTGCCCCCCTTTGAGATGGTGTTACAAAGTAATATCATTTCAAAGAATATTAAAACATAGAACCTGAAAAAATATGGTTAGATTGGGAAAGATTCCCCATTCATTCAAAGGAGTGACTAGAAAAAAAGATGATGGGGGTGAAGATGAAGATTAGGGATTGAGGATGCCCCCTCGAGAGGACATGAAGGTTTAAGAAAACATGGGTGTGTTCTCGAAATGGATGAGATGATGCAAGGGGAGATGAAGAAGATGGTGCAAAGTGATGGATAGAGAGGATGATAAGAAATAGGAGATTAAGAAGCACAAATGGATGTAAGGACAAAGGTGATGTTTCCCCAGTCAAGCTACAAGCCAAAATGGGTTGATGATGGATGGAGTGTTGTTGATGAGGGAATGAATATCCTAAAATAACATGAGGATATGGAAGGATATATCTTGAAAAGTATTGTTGATGAGGGAAGGATACATCCCGATGATGGCCATGAAAGTACCATTGATGAGGGAAGGATACATCCCAAAACAACACCAAAGGATAGGGAAGGATATCTGGATGATGATGATGATGATGATGATGATTATATTAAGGCTTGTAGCAAGACAGGGAACAAGACCAAGGATGTGATTAGATGATTTGTGCTAGATTGAATTGATAAGGATTGGATTGAGATGTATGATGAATGAAAGGACTAAAATGATGGGGGATAATACAGTTATAATAACCCATCTATACTATTCTAAGAATATTGAAGGGATGATGCTAATAGATTGGATGGATATGGGAGGGAGATTGATGAAGGATGAATGGATGGGGGATGGGGAGATGAAATGCAATCCTAATGCAATTTTCCATTTTTGAAGCACTTATTTTTGCTGTAGCATAAGACACAAGACACTAGGGTATGAAGAACCAAGGCTGATTAGTGTCTAATGCATAAAAAAACAAAATGAACAAGAAGGATATCCCAACACCCCAAAGTTGTGAAGACCTTGGTCGAGTCAGGTATTGGGATAACCACAAGCACAAAAGGATGCCCCAGCATAACACAAAACCTATGGGATCTTGGTGGGTACTACGTGGGACAACCAAGAAGACAACAACAAAAAGAAAAAGAATCAAGATATGCCCCTATGTTGACCAATCAAAACACACCATAATATGATGGATCATGGTGGCCCTGACAAGTGATGATAGGGGCTCAAATGATAAACAAAAACCAAAAGCATCAAAAGATCACAATCAATTTTAGAATGTCCTTTTCCATAGGATCAAGGGGATGGATGGGGTTGATGAGGTCTATTGAGGAAGAATACATCCTGTTGAGACCAAAGGTGGATACTAAACTAAAAGATCAAAAAATGATGCAGAAAATTCTAAAACCGATTGAATCTCATGATACGAGTGGATGTCATTTGTGAAGAACCAGCTAGATAAGGACATACTTGATGACATGACACGAGACACAAAACTGACACACCCTAAAGACCTAGGGGCTAGGGGGTTGATCAAAGATTAGCCTTGCCTATGTGAAAGCGCCACACCCTTGTAGTTTGATAAAGGTTGAAAAGTGACCATGGATAAAAGAAGAAAGAGGATAATGGAGACCTTGATGGTTGCCAAAAACTAGACAGGCAAAAGAAAAGCCCTAGGGGCGGATCAAATGATGAACCTTGCCTACATGAAAGTGCAGGGGAAACATAGTTCAACCAAAGACCAAAGACAAATGATGGATAGAAGATGATGAGATGACCAAGATAAGTGGATAAAATGATGGGACTGATACGATGAGACAAGAAAGACCTAGTGGATTGGATAGGATAATGGTGATGATACGAAGCTCAGGGATGGGATAGTTATCCAAATCATAAAAATTAATGGAGATGATGATGCGATGGAGAGATTAGTGATGAGAAATGATAGGAGATTGGAAATATGTGCAAGATGGAAGGGATTTTATGATAAATAGGTAGGAAGATAAGGATAGGGAGATGAAAGGGATGGATGGATAGAGAGATAAGGAAGGGATGGATAGGAAGATAAGGATGGGGAGATGGAAGGGATGCTATGATGGATGGATAGAGGGATAAGAAGGAGAGATGAAAGGTATTTTTTTGATGGATAGGAAGATAAGGATTGGGAGATGCAAAGGGATGTTGTGATGGATATATACATAAGGATGGGGAGATGAAAGGGATGATATGATGGATAGAGGGAGGGGGATGAGGAAAAGGTGATTGACTAGTTAGATGGAGGGGATGACATGATGGATGAATGATGTATCCAAGGACTATGCCACAAAGGTGGTAGATGCCTCCACTCTAGGTATGTCATATGTGATAGGGAAAGAGGGATGAAAGACAAGTGGATGGATAGGAAAATAAAGGAGTGAGATTAAAATGGATAGGATGCATGGATAAGGAATGGAGATTAATGGTAGCATGATGTGTGGACAAAGAGGATAGATGGGTGTGAATAAGGATTAAGAGAGTGTATGGATGAGGGGAATGTATCCCAAGAGATTTCCAAAGCATGTATAAATGTTTGCCCCTATCTATATCAAGATCACAAGGAGGGTGGAGGGATTGGGATAAATGGGTCATGACAGGTAGGATGTGGAAGATATGTTGGATGGAAGAAATGGGTGAAGGGGATGGAGTTGCCCCCAAGTGTGGAAGTAAGTTGGATGGGGGGTTTACACATGATGCCTATTTGCTAGGTTTTCAGCATGGTACTTATCCAAGGCGCTTGTTTTCCAAGTTTTCACCATTGGACAAATGATTTCTCTTTACTTTTAAAAAAAAATTTTGATTTTTTTGATTTTTGTGACTTTTTTGACTTTTTTTTTTTGATTTTTGGGATAGCATGCAGATGGAGATGGATAAGGATATGGATGTGGGTATGTGGATTGAGAGGATATGTGATAAGAGGATAGATGGAATCAAGCATCAAGTTAGATATGAGGCATTAAGAGCCCATGTGTGAGGTAATTATTGGATGTTGGTACAACCTTATTAGGATAAATGTATTATGCAAGAGAATGGATTAAAGGGATTTGATGGGGGAGGTATGCGGGATAATGGATGGGATGTTGGAAAGTGTATGGATGGAATGATGGGGTAGGTGTGTGATGAGGTAATGAGTTCATGACCAACATTGGCACATATGGTGGTGGATATGAAATTATATGAGTACTAATGGATGGATGATATGGGGATAATGGAGGAGATGGGATAGTGAATTTTGGGACATAAGGACCCAAAACAGATTTAGGAGATGGTGGATGAGAATGATTAGCCTTTGGATGAGCAACTTTGGATGTTGTTACAAATTTTTCATTTGAAGGCATTGCATCTTTTTTCTTTGGGATCCACATAGTTTTGATTTTTGTTTTGGTGGGCCTTTGTGGCCAATGGGTTTGATTTGGATTTTGGATTTGATTGTGGATTGGATTTTTCTTCTTTTCAACATATTTTTTAGAGGGGACATGAGTAGCTTTTGATTCATGTGGATGTTTAGATCTATGCATTGTTACTTTGACATCCAATGTTCTTTTAGTAGCAATGGGATGGGTATGATGAGATGGGTGGTGTGGAGGAAACATGAATGGAGTGATGGAGGTAGGATTTTTTATATGTGGATAGAGGATGTGTAGGTACATGCCTTTGTTGATCCTGATTAGGGAACATGACAGTGGGAAGTTGATGATGGGTGACATGGAGGGGTGATGGATGGATGAAAGGATGAATAGGATGAGATGGAGGAGGTGATTTTGGGATATAAGGGCCCAAAATAGACTTAGTACCCAGAGGATGCGTGATAGCGAGTGGAGGGACATAAGGACCCAAAATGGATGGAGGGGATGAAGGATGGGAGATGGTTGATGGAGGGATGTAAGGACCCAAAATGGATGGATTAGATGAAGGGGGAATGTGGATGGTTGTTTTGAGGCGATATGATGGAGGAGGAGGGATTTAAACAAATGATCTAGTGGAGTGATGGAAAGAGCCTATATTTCTTTTCGAAGAGGCTCGTTGAGGACGTATATAGGTTGTAACAACATATTTAGATTGCAAGTCTTGGGAGATACATCCAAGACCTTGCATGCATATTTTTTCTTTGATCTAGATGGGCTCTAAAAAACCTTGCTCATGAAGGCCTAGACCTTTTCCTTGATAGTTCATATTCTTGAGCATTCGATCCATGATAGGAGTTTATTATTCTAGAAGAATGATGTGAGTCCATTATTAGGTAGAGGATGATGGGTGGTATATATGCTTTCTTTTTCTTCTACAAGGAGACCACCATGGAAGAATGTGAGAGTACCAAGGGGATATAAAAGTAGTGAGTGAATAGTAGGTTTAGACGATGATGGAGGATCATGAGATGGAGATGATGGGATAGTTGCATCTGGATGGGTGGTATTAGGAGAGGGATTAGGTGATATGATAGGATCTGGATTTGTGGTAGTAGGCAATAAGGGATCATGCGATGGAGTGATCAGATGTTGAGTATCAAGGGGATCATGGGATGGAATGGATGGGGGATTATGATCTTGGGATGGACTAGATGGGACGAGTGGAGAAGGGGATATGTTGGTATGATGTGGATCAGGACCTTGGCATGACTCATCTTGTGTGGGTGGCATGATGATGGAGTGTTGGAGAGACTCTTCAAGTGGGGGAGATGGAAGGATGGAGGATTCATGAAGTTTATGGGAAAGGATTTCAATGATACTAGTGGTGGGAAGAGTGGATAGGATTTGGGTGTCTTCGTTGGATTGGGTGGATGTAGTGGTAGAAGATGGTGATTGGGTTTGATTGTTTGCGATGGGTTTGGTGGTTCTCAAAGTAGGAGATGGGGGTTTAGTGGATTCGGTGGGTGTGATGGTTTCAACGGTTTGAGTGGTGCAAGGGGTGGTAACATCAATGATAGGTGTGGGATGGAGAAGGGTCTCATCACTAGTGACCATGGATGATGGATTGGGACTGCGTGGTTCCACGACTTCAAGGTGTGGAGTTGGGGATGTCTTCTTTGTCATGAGTCCTTGGAGAACTTCTAGAGTGAGAAAATTGCATACTCTAGGCTTAGATGGCATGGTAGGAGTGGATGAGGGTTTATGGATTGGTGGAATAGGATTACATGGGGGAGTGGGATTGGATGTGGGACTGAGAGTAGATGGAGGATTAGGATTGGATGGAGGATTAAGGCAGTGTTATTGGTATGGTGAACTAGAACAGGAAGATATGGATGATGAATTGATGTTAGGGGAAGTAGATGAGGAATTAAAATAGGAATATTGGAATGCTGGATTAGGATAGGAAGATGTGGATATTGGATTAGGATAGGTTGATGGGGGTATAGGATTAAGATAAGGTGTGTGCATAGGATTTGAATGGGTAGACTGGTAAGGAGGATTAGGATAGTGGGACATGGATGGGGAATTGTAATAGGAGTATTGGGATGGTAGATTAGGATGGAAAGATTGATTGGGATAAGAGGATGTGGGTGGTGGATAAGAAAATGATGTAGAGGAAGGATATGATGGAGATACAGGTGAAGAAGGTAATGGATATCCATTGTCAAAGGTAGCATACAGAGCATTATTAGGTGTGGATGGAGATGTAATGGGATAGCTTGGAGAGGTTATTAGATTTTGGATGACACTTGGGGAAAGCTTGCTAGCAATGATAGCATCAAGGGGATCTATGTCATATACATCTTGATCAACAAGACTTTCATTATCGTCATCAACATAATTAGGATTCCCCTTGACAACTATTTTTGGTTGCATTGATGGAGGATAAGGATTCATGATGTTAGATGTGATGGATACAGATCGAAAAGATGGGAATAGACAGTTAGAAGGAAAGAAAAGATGATGAAAAGGTAAATATTTGTTTCAAGATCTTGGATGTAGGTAGACTAAAGCTCAAATTGGAATTTAAGCTCAAATTGGGATTGGATCAAAGCTCATATTAGGATGATTGGAGGATGTGATGGGATTAGACTAGATAAGATCAATTAATGAGATGATTTGATAAGATTAGATGATGGATTAAATAGGATGATGAAGGGGATTCTAAACCATGTTCAGAGATCACCCTAGGTGACTTAAGGAGTTGATTGATTGGATAAAAGGATGAATAGATGATTGTAGCACCAAATCCACCTTGAGATTGGAAGCAGATTGATTGGGCTGAAGATGATAACCGAATCAGGATGGATGACAATCCTAATCATATGTGAGTGATGTCAATTGAATGCAGACACCTCAGTCAATTTGGATAATAACCTCTAACACAAAGTTTAGGGGATTTGGATCAAGAAAATGATGATGGATATGTAACCTAGTGTTGTTCTAAGATGTACCTATTTGATTTAGATGATGAGTGGATGACCTGCAGATGAACTAAAGTGAAGATCACTGGTGAATGGAAAATGAAAAAAAATTGGAGGGAAAGGTCACCTATCCACTAGGCTTGGTTGCCTATGTCTGGGGTGTGGTCACCTATCTACTTTCTAGACTCTTTTAACAGTTAGACAAAACCTTAGAATGGGTAGATAGACTTGAAAAACAGGTAGACAGATACTTGGAATGAGGAGACAGATGCTCAAAATGAGAGAACGAATACTTAGAACAAGGAAATGGATGCTTGAAAGGATAGAATGACTCTTTGAACCAGGAGACAAAAGCTCAAAATGGATGAGTAGATACTTGGAATGAGGAAACAAATGCTTGAAAGGGGAGACAGACTCTTAGAACGAGGAGACATATGCGTAGAATGGATGAATGGATTGACTAAATGAGAGACAAGATTAGTTATTGATGGAAAAATTACTCAAGAAGGTAGCACACACCTATTCACTGAAAATGGTTGAAAATTTCAGAAGACAACAAAAAATAGTTGACAAAATGACTTGGATGGAAGATGGGATTGACTGTTTTTGGAGCTAAATGACCCATCCAAGGGGGAAAGCCACCCAACTAGAATGGGTAAGAATGGGCAAGAATGACAAAAAATGATAGAGAATGACTAACAAAATGGTAAAAAAAGCAAGCAAAAATGCCTGTTTTAGGGCCTTGTCACCCCTTTGTAGGTCCTAAATGCCCCTATTGATTGTGTAGTTTCTCAAGAAGGGGTCAAGGCCACCTATTCTAGGGAATAGGTGAGCAAAATTGAAAATGACAAAGAACAATGACAAAACGGATGAAAAAGCAAGCAACAACGCTTGTTTTAGGGCCTAGTCACTACTTTGTAGGTCTTGGCCGCCTCTTATGAGGGCGTGGTCACCTATACATTGGGTCTAGTCACCTATTCTATGGAATAGGAGAGAACGATCAAAAATGACAAAGAATGATGACAAAACAGATGAAAAAGCAGGCAAAAACATCCGTTTCAAGGCCTTATTGCCCATCTATAGGTCCTGGCCACCCCTTATGAGGGAATGGTCACCTATGCATTGGTCCTAGTCACCTATTCTAGGGAATGACCTAAAATGATTGAAAAAGACAAAGAATGATGACAAAATGGACAAAAAAGCAAGCAAAAATGCCTATTTTAGCTCTTGGTCACCCCTCTATAGGTCCTAGCCACCCCTTATGAGGGAGTTGTCACCTATGCACTAGGCATGGTAGCCTATTCTCGGGAACAAGTGAGAGAGATTGAAAATGACAAAGAACGATGAAAAAACATACAAAAAAGCAAACAAAAATGACTATTTCAGGGCCTAGTTGCCACTCAATAGGTCCTAGCCACCCCTTATGAGGGAATTGTTTCCTATGCACTGGGTCTAGTCGCTTATTCTAGGGAACAGGTGAGAATGATTGAAAATGACAAAGAACTATGACAAAACAGATGAAAAAGCAAGCAAAAACTTTGATTTCAGGGCCTAGTCACCCCTCTGTAGGTACTAGCTGCCCCTTATGAGGGCGTGGTTGCCTATGCATTGGGCCTAGTCACCTATTCTAGGGAACAAGTGAGAACGATAAAAAATGACAAAGAATGATGATAAAATAGATGAAAAAAGAAGCAAAAATGCCCATTTCAGGGCCTGGTCACACCTTTGTAGGTCTTGGCTGCCCCTACTCAGGGCTTGGTCACCTATGCATTAGACTTAGTCACCTATTCTGGGGAACAACTGAGAACGATCAAAAACGACAAAGAACGATGACAAAATAGATGAAAAAGTAAGCAAAAATGCCCATTTGAAGGCTTGGTCGCCCCTCTGTAGGTCCTAGTTGCCCATGTTGAGGGCGTTGTCACCTATGTATTGGGATTGGTCACCTATTCTAGGGAATGAGTGAGAACAATAAAAAATGACAAAGAACGATGAAAAAACAAATAAAAAAGAAATCAAAAAATCCCATTTCAAGGCCTAGTCGCCCCTCTGCAAGTCCTGGCCACCCTTGTTGAGGGCATGGTCACCTATGCACTAGGGTTGGTCACCTATTCTAGGGAACGAGCGAGAATGATTGAAAATGAATAAAGAATGATGAAAAAATACACAAAAAAGGAAGCAAAAACGTTTGTTTCATGGCCTGGTCACCCCTCTTTAGGTCCTAGCCACCGCTATTGAGGGTGTGGTTGCCTATGCACTGGGGCTAGTCACCTATTCTAGGGAACAAGCGAGGATGATTGAAAATGACAAATATTGATGAAAAAACAAACAAAAAAGCAAGCAAAAATGCTTGTTTTAGGGCCTGGTTGCCCCTTTATAGGTCCCGACTGCCCCTCCTAGGGTGTGGTCGCCCCTCTGAGTGAAAGATGAACAATTTTGACTCAAAAAAATTGGAAAATGACTAAGACAGAGGGCGGGGTTGCCCCTCTTGAGGTTAGGGTTGCCCCTGTTCAGAGCGTGGGTGCCCTTGATAAAACTGAACTTGACTTAGGCCAAATAACAATGGAAAATGACAAAAAACACTGCAAACAATAAGAAAAAGGTATGGCTGACTCGAATGATAAGATATGCACTAGTTTTGCACAAAAAAGATAGTTCAAACAACACAATCGTAAGATTAGTATGAAGGGTATGGCAGACATAGTTCTCTAATTAGGCTAAGCAAGGTGATCTAAGGAGTCCTCGATATACGCTTGGTACATGATGCACAACCGCGAACAACAACCCATCACAAGTGTGAGTCGGGAACCCCAATGAGATACTGAAGGCTTGGACCAACTCTTCACGTTTATCTAGGTATCACCCTAGCTTCAACACTCTGCTAGACACAATGTGACTGGATTGGGGTACAACTTTGGCTCTCCCCCCTTTATATACCCCACCAGTACACGTGGTTGGGATAATCCCTTAAGGTGATAAAATCCCCAAGAAGGTCCCACTAAGAAGAGAATGATAACTATTTTTGGTTACACCTTAGGCTCACACGAAGTGAAGGGGAAAGCTTGAATGATGTAATGCCACCTTGGGTAACACAAAGGACTTAAGTAAGCTATGATTTCTCTTCACCCAATATCACCAAATGGAACAAGGGGATTGGATACATCAATAGCTTACTTACAAACAAATCATACAATTTATTGACTCCCCTACTTAGACTATGTGCCTAACTTGTACAAAAAAATGAAAATAAATAACTAACTAAATGTCTTGGTCTTTTCGTCCCACAACAAATGTGTTAGTAGTTTAACCTTAAAAATTTTTTAAGCATAAAATAACTGCACAAATGTTAGTAAAAATCACCACACTCACCAATAAAATGAGCTAGGGGGTCAGTATTAATAAAAAATGATAGAAAACAGGCCCCAAAAATGACTTTTAAAACACTGTTTTTACCTCAAACAACTATGTTTGGGCCTGGCTGACCCTCTGAGGTCTTGGCTGCCCCTCTGAGGTCGTTGCTACCCCATTGAGGTCCTAGCCACCCCTATGAGGTCTTGGCAACCCCTCTGCAGGTCCTAGCTGCCCCTATCAGGTCCTGACCATCCCTGTCAGGTCTTGGCCACCCCTTTACAAGTCCTTGCTGCCCCTCTGCAGGTCTTGGTCACCTATTTGAGGGCTTGGTTTCCCTTCTATGTCACCTAAACTTGAAAAATGTTAAAAAACAAAAAATGTGAGAGTAAAAAGGAACCATCTCTGGGTCCCACTAGGCATGCCAAAAATGTGTGCAAGTGTTTTTTACTTCTAAATATGCAAAAATAACTAAAAATGTGATGTAAAGAAACACAAGACAACTTCGAGATTAGCCTAAGTTAAGCACAAATAAAATAAATATGAAACAAATAGTAATTATACCTTTATATGTGTTGATTCCTTGGTTGTCCCTTGATTGAAAGTTGGTTGTGTGCTCCTTTGATGGCAAGGTGGTGAAAAATGCATGCAAGAGGATGAGAGCTAAAATAAATATGCATTAATGGTGGAATGAAGGTAAGTATGCAAAATGGATTCAATGCAAAGAAGTGTTTGATGATTTGAAAACTAGAGACCATAAGTGCACTAAAATGCCTAATGTCCCTTAATGAATGAGAAGGGGGGGTATTTATAGAAGAAATTGAATTCTCTAGAGAATTCAATGGTCAAGAATGAGCCACAATGGCCAAGATAGAGGGCTATGGTGAGTTGAGGACTCACAATCCCTCACATCTTGCCATGTGAAATATGAAGTGTCCAAAGGACATGGTGAGATGGAAATGGTACAAATGATGTGGAAGAAGGACAAGTGATATGGAAGAATGAAAAGTACATTGCAATGTGACTGATGTGACCTCTCAATGATCACATGGGGAAGAGGAGATTCCTTGGAGGAATAAAAGTGAATTTTAAATTCACATGATTGGGGATATCTTAAGGATAAGATAAGGTTCCTTAAAAGGAAGCTGAGAAGTACCTTGGATAAGACAAGGTGCTTATAATAGAAGGTTCCTAACCCATGTGACTGATGTGACCTCCCAATGATCACATGAAAAGAGGAGATTCCTTGGAGGAATAAAGTGAATTTTAAATTCACATGGGGAAGACAAAAAGGAATTAAAAATTCCTTAGGGAATGAGAGAGTTGACTAAGATGTTGATTGGATTAGTTAATCAGTGATTAGAAGATAGTCAGTGGTTAATGAAGATTACAAGACAACTTGCAAAATTTGGAGGATGTGACACATCCTAATCAAGGATTAAACATGCGCACATCCCTAATGATGAGATTAGGAGGTGGATTAGGATTAAGGAAAAGTGATGGAGGATGTGACATGTGAGGAATTAAATAAATGTATTAATTATTTAATTATTTTGAGGAAAAGGGGGATAAAGGGTAAGGTATTTAATTATTAACTAAATACCTTAGGGATTTAGAATAATTAAGGGTATTAATTAAATAATAGTAATATTACTTAATTAATGCAAGTAAGAGGATATTTAGATGAAAAAGGATAAATTTGAAAAAATGTGAGTGTCCAAATTTAGGTGTCTAAAGCTATGTTTCACTCAATTATGAGAGATAAAATTCATAAAAAACAATCAAAAATAAATCCTAAATGTTATAATGACAATAAGGAAGGTTTACAGATGCTGAAATTATGTGTACCTTGCTGAAAAAGTGTTGTTTCAAACCACATTGAGAACTCATTCGCCCAGTGGCTAATGGGTCCCTAATAGAGTTCTTAAAAATCATTTTCGAGATCTTGTTCTTCAATGCCTGCGTTCCTAGATCCTAGGTGCATAGCTCTCAAAAGTGAAAAATAATTCATGTATTATAGTTTATGTGATCTTGCAAGTAAGATGACAACTTTTACAACAATGAAATATTGACAACTTTAACAATTTTTGCAACTTTTACTCTTCACTTGATCTTCAATCTAAAACCCACAATCACACATCAAGAGAGATGAAAAATTGTTGATTTATAGGGAATATGGGTTTTCCTTGGTCAAACCTTGTTTCAATAATTAAATCTTGTAATGAAATAATGCATAAAGGAAAGATGAATGAAAAATAATGTGTAACAACTCACCAATTCTCAATTCAAACCTTGGAGTACAAATATGAAATGAAGAATGAAGTAGCCTCAATGTATGTAGATCTTGATCATGAATTGATATAAGATAATGTCTTTGTAGACTTGAATTTGATCACCAATGCTACAACATCACATTAGCTCAACAACATGTATAACTTTGACATGATGATCTATGACCTTTGATTGCTGTAATAAAATTCAATAATCTACCCTTGAATCTCTTCTTGAATGCTCTTGAATTCTCTTGTTAAAGTACTCTTAGCTTGCATGAAATCTTCGAGGTGAAACTAGGTGAAATAGCCTTATATTTATACTTATCTTAAGATCCCAAAATTCAAATAACACAAGCTGACATCGGATCTAGGATTTAAAATCATTAAAATCCCACCAAGAATAAGTATAAAAAGGGGTGTCCTAAGTTAAGGAGGACTCATTTTCTAGGTGGCTAATGGGTCCTAGCAAAATCAACTAGGACATGCTTCAGGGATATGAAATAATATGCCAAAAGGGGGTCCTAGGACCTAGGAAGGACCCATTAGCTAGGTGGCTAATGGGTCCTAGGTCACTAGCCTAGGACTCAAACTTTTCCAAAGTGTTATGAAACATTATTAATGAGTGTCGGGATTTATCCTTTGGAAAATACAATTAATTATGCTTGGATTTGAATTTAAGGTTCCAATTAAGCTCAATTAAGCTCAATTAATTAATCAAAGCCATAGATTAGTGTGAATGTGTAAATAAACACTTTACAACACCCTAAATAATGCATGATTAAGTCCATTTTATTCAAAAGGGTTCTAGAATTAATGTGAATGTGTAAAACACATTACAAAACTAAATCAAGGAAACATTAGGTTCATTTATTGTTAGTTATTCCCAAATTAAGGAAAAAGGGATACTTTTTCTATTACTATGTATTTTTCCCGCACTTTAGTGGGAATTTTCCCCCATGGAAAACTCACAATAAAGTAGAAATTCAAGACACTTGTGTATGTAACAATGAAAAAGATACACAATCATACCCTATCAAAGACCAAGAAAAATAAAGGAAAATAAAGGATCAAGCATCAACCACTCCAATGTCATGTGGAATGCAACTATTTGTCTGAAACAAGGATCAAGCTTCAATAGTCTCTCCAACACGATGTGGACCAAGTCTAGGTTGTTTGTTCGTAACATGCGTGCTCACTCTAGGGTAGTGGAACCTCAGGCCATCCACTAGGTGAGTATCCTGAAAGGGTAGCAAATGTGAGAATCTTATTAGCCTCCCATAACATACCAAATTTATCCTCCTGAGAACTTTGATAAGGCACCACAATGCGAAATGCTAAAGAATATTATGTCTATAGGTTTTTGTTTTCTGTCTTTGTTCAAGGGGATCTTTCTTCGTGTAAGGTCTTCTTCTTAGGGAACATTGTGCCTAATTTCTCCAAGAGAGGACAAGTCAAGAATATCATATTTCCACTTATGGGATACCTCATTTCACATCATTCCACTAAGAGAAATTATATGTTGAAAAATATTGCATTCTTGGAGGACATCAAACCCAATGACACCACCAATAAAAGAACTCATCACAAGAAAGAAAATCACATGATGAAATATAAAAATGTCAAAAGATGTCATTGATGAATGCCCCCAATTTAAATCAGTTTCTAACACCATTATTGTGAGTAACTACTTTAAAGTAGCGAATGTTTTCTCCTAAGACATGAGAGCTTTCCTCAAAAAACCCTATGCCAAGTCACATGTTTTTGAAATAAAGCTACACCATGAACAAGGAGGGAGGGGTTTCCCCCAAGAGTACATAGGGGATCTATGAATTCGAGGTCAGTATTTCTTTGCTACAATGTTGTCATAGAGATCATAACTGTCATCATTCCCCAAAAACTCATAGAACTAGAAGAATTACACAAAGAGAGCGAAAACAAAGAAAAAGCCTTGCGGGTCAACATGGAAGAGACCTAAATTTCTTGACACCTTGCATCATCCCCAAAAGGAAAACAAAAGAAAAAGAAAAGATAAAGGATAATATTTTGGGTCAACATGGAAGAGACCTAGATGTCTCAATGCCTTGTGTCATCCCCTAAAGGAAAACATGAGACAAAGAATAGATAAAATGTTTACAACATAGAGAAGAATGTAGGTACATATAGAGGAATGCGTAAAAAGAGAGAGATACATCAAACAAAATATCACGAGGGATCACATTAGACACATGCAATCACATAAAGAAAAATGAAAAATAAAACAAAGCAAAAGACTATTAAGGCACATGTGAGTCAACCTATAATAGGCTATCCGCATCCCAATCTTAGTCAGTATAAATGGAAGGCGAAGAATGAGCCAAAGGGACAACATTACATGCCAAAACTAGGACAAGGCTAACAAACCCATGTCGTCACTAAGTGTGAGAAATAGATGAGCTGAGATGGATGATGATATGTTGCTCCTTGCAAAAAGGAAATGACTTGCAAGGAATTTAAAACATGCAATAGTGAGTATGTTATGTTCCTACAACTATTACATGGCAAGGAGCAACATCTATTGTTATTGATTATAATGTGTAGAAAATTATTAATTTGATTCCTATATAACGAGATATTTCTACATGTAGTATCTATCAATTTAGGATGCAGAAGGTTAAAGTTTTCTTGGAAGAGTCTTTTGTAATATTTTTGATGTTAAGTGAAGGTATTTTTAATGCTTTTTTTTTTTATGTCAAAGGACAATAACCAATACCACTATTTTTTCCTTGTGTGTTAGGCTCTACCTGGACAAAAATACCTTGTTCTCTAGCACCACATCCTTTTCCACTACAACCGAGCTATTTCCTAGGTTCATAACCTCTTCCATAAAGCTTTTTCATTTCTTTCAAATTTAGTGGTTATGAAACCATATCATTTTCCACTATAACCAAGCTATTTGTTATGTTCATTAGCTCTTCCATAAATGTTTTTCATTTCTTTTGGATTTAGTGGTTGTTCACAATCAACTTCATCAAAGTTTGTTGTGTTACAATTTGTTTCTTCTTCTAAAGTGGTTGAGGTGGATGCTTTCAAATTTTGTGTTTATCTTAGCACTTTTTCTTTTCCCAAGTTTTAGACTTTTTTGTTATGATCTTGTATTTTCCCATGAATGTTGGTGTGAAATCCAAGGAACCTCAATCATCTTCTAATAGCTTCGTGACTTCCTCTATATGCTTTTATTTTTTTTCTCTTTTATAGGTTCTACTTGTGTAGTTGGTGTCAATGTTTTCAAAGGATTTTCCTTGTCTCTCTGAATATTCAAACAACTCTCTGGTTTAGGATCGACATTGATTGTGTACACTTTATTGTTGTAGATATAATTCATTTTACAATGAAGAGTAGAAGGCACAACATGCATCTCATGAATCCATCACATTCCTAAAAGGAGGTTATATAAAAGATCATCAAGAATAACATGGATTGGGGTTTGTAATGTAACTTTTTCGACTTTAATAGGTAATGTAATCACACCAAGTGGTTGTTTTCCTACATTATCAAATCCATGGATAGATAAATATTCTAGTTGAATTTGGATTTTTTCTACTTTAATCTTGTCCAAAAGGTCTTTGATACACATGATAAGGGCTGAACCATTTTCAACAAGGGTCCTCTTTATCCCAATCCGATTATGTTGAACTATTATCATGAAAGCTTTATTTGTTTTTTCTCTTCTAATGAAGGTAACTCATCTTGATGGAATGTAATGACTAAGTTGTTTAGAGTTATAGCTTGAATTTGGGCTGCCGCATCATTTTATTGCACATTAGGAGGGGTAGGAACTTGTTGCAAATCATTTTGAAACATGTTATGATAACTAGGTGAGTCTTGAATAAGGTCCCATAAGGATATCTTAGCAGGAGTGTTCTTAAGTTGTTCAACAAGGTCATACCCATTTCCACTTTGTAAAGGAAAATGAGGAGCACTAGGCAAGATAAGACTAGGCAAAGGGAGGGATGTTGGAGTTGGTTGTCTTGGTTGCAATTTTTTTTGAGTGTTATATGTATGAGAAATGGTATTGTAACTTGATTACTATGAAACACTATCATTATAAAGTTTCCTTTTAGTTGGTTCTAAGATAAGCACAAGTTTATTTTGAACTTGTGGTTGTTGTGAGGGTGGATAGATGGTAAGAAGTGGCTCAGGAGACCACTTCAAGGGATATCTAATGTGCATAACCTCAAAAGGCTTGTCCTTATTTTCATGATCTCTTAGTGAAGATGAATCTAATGTCTCTTCATCATCTTCATATAAGGAATTATTATTGTCAATGTTCTCATTTTATTCCACCATGATATCTTCCCTAGTAAGAGAGTTTTGAGGAGAGATAAAAACTAGATGTTCATGACATTCAATGTTTGGTTCTTCTGCAATAACTTCACTGCAAGTAGGGGAATCATTAATGGTTGGGTTTTCTTGTTTATCAATGATGTCATTATCTTGTTCAATAACATTTTTCCTTGGGGAAGAGATGAAAACATGACTCTCATACCTTTCATTGGTTTGATCTTCTAACACCAAAATATCTTCTTCGCAAATAGGAGAGATATTAGGAAAATAACATGTATGATCATTATGGTTATCTATGATTACATTCCTTTGTCCCATAATGTCTTCCAAAATAGGATGGGAAGAAAAATAAATAGGGTTTTCATAGCTCTTAAAGATTTGATCTTCTAACACCAACATATACTCCTCACAAATAATATGATTGTCATGATTTTTTACAATTGCATCCTCTTTCACTAAAACATTCTCACAAGAAAAAGAGGGATGGAGACTAGGTACAAGGTGATGTTTAGAAATGTTTCTATGATCTCATTCTATTGTAATAGAATATCTTACAATTTAGGAGAGTTTATAAAAGAGGAGCTTTCAATATTGTCATAATTCTCAATAAGGGTATCTTCTAATACGAAATACATTCATCACATGTAGGAGAGGTATTAGGAGAAAATCAACTATTATTGTCATGATTGTCTATTCTTTCATATTATTCTATCACATCATTCCAAAAAATAGGACAGATATGAGGGAGCGTGTCAACATTTTCACTCTCTTGCACTAAGAGACTCTCATACCTAGGAAATGTATTGAATGAATGACTAACATGCTTATTGATGAAATTTTTATTTGAAAACTTGGAAAAGAAAGATACTTACATTTGTGAAAATTAATCTATACAAACTTATTCTACAAACCCAGAATGGAAAGAGTCTTGACATGTAATGCAATGTCCTAAAATGAAATCCAATTTCCAACTTCTAACAAGGTAATTTCTTGATTACACTATGCAAAATTTTGAAAATGAAATGTTGTAAATGCAATTTTGAATTTAGACAATGCAATAAATGAAGAAAATTAAGCTAGATCTAATGAAATTAATGAAACAAAAATTAAGCAAACTAAAATAGAGATCTGATAGCAACAAAAGGAAGCACAAAACTGAAGATTTAAATTTCCAAAAATGCAAATTTAGGTCTGATTAGGGACTCATTAGCCAAGGGGTGAATAGGTCCTAGATTAGGGTTTTGAAACTGATTTTTACAAATTTTTAATCTCTTTCTAATGATTTTTAGGTTTAGGTCTTCTACAGTATGTTTCATGTTCATATTTTTGTAATTGCAATGTGAAATGCAAGTTGAAAATGTGACAAAATGATGAATTACAAGACCTAGTTTGATATGCAATTTTGTTTTCAATTTTCAAATGCAAGTATTTGTGATCTAAATGATGTGCAAGATGACTGATTTTTTTGGTATTTTTCAGATTTAAAGAATTCAAACAATGCAATTCTAAAACCCTATATGAGATGCAAATTTGAATACAAACTAAGGCACATGAAATGAGATATAATTCAATGCAAATGAATACAAATGAATACAAGATATAATATAAGATGAAAAGAGACCCCTCAATCAAAAAATTATAATGCTCAAGAAGTCAGGTTCACCAAAATGAAACATACAAAAAGAGTGGGTAAAGGGTTCACCCCAAATGGGATTAATGAAATGCAGGAACCCAATTTTTGTGCTGCTAAGTTTCACTCAATTATGAGATAAAATGCATAAATAAAAATAAGAAATCAATCCTAACTAATATAACAACAATAAGGAAGGTTTTAAGATGCTGAAATGATGTGTACATTGCTTAAAAAGTGTTGTTTCAGACCTCACCGAGGACTCATTCACCCCGTGGCTAATGGGTCCCTGTTAGGGTTTTGGAAAATCAGTTTCAGGATCCTGTTCTTCAATGTCTACACTCTAGATCCCAGTGCTTAGCTCTCAAAAGTCAGAAATAATTCTTGTAGTTTAGTTTCCATGATCTTGTAAGTAAGATTATAACTTTTTCAACTTTGCAATCTTGACAACTTTAAAATTTTTTGCAACTTTTATTCTCCACTTTATCATCAATCTAAAACCTGCAATCACACATCAAGAGAGAAGATAAATTTTTTATTGTTAGGGAATAGGGGTTTTCCTTGGTCAAACCTTGTTTTGGTAATTAAACCTTCTAATAAAATTGTAGTGTAAGAAAAGGTATCCTTGGACATTTTCACACTCATTTGGTTCTTTCTTATGGATGCTGGCCTAGTTTTTCCTAGAATTAATGTTGTAATGTGGTCAGCACATTCACATTAGGTCTTGGACCCTTGTGAATCGATAAGAACTTGATGATGCCTTGTAAAAGTGTTGTGAAGTGTTGTAACCCACTTTCACACTTTTCTATGACATTTTCAATATAATTCATTTAAATAACCTCTTTTTATCACTCACCAAGCCTTATTTCAAAGTGTTGTAAAGTGTTGTAACAAACTTTCATGCTTTTCTAGGCTTATCATCAATAATTTGACCCTTTCTTACATTTAAATGACCCCTTTGTACACTTACATGCCCTACTTAAGTGTATTTTAGAGAATAATCCCGTTAAGCATAATTGAATACACTTTATTCCTGACACCCACTTAAAATTTCCCGGTGGGAACAAGTCACTACTAGGGCCGACTTAGTCGCACTTGGCTCAAAAATCAAAATTATTTTGAAATTCTGGTGGGATATTATTTTCTAAACCTTGAGGTTGACCTGTGATGTGGTATCTTTGGGAAATTTTGTATAATCATGTAGAAATATAGGGTTTTCCCCTCAATTTTCATCTCCTAATTTCCTTAATACCCTAATTAATTCACTTAATCATTGTCAAGCATTCTAGGCATTCTTAAGCATACATCCATTAGAGCATCTAGTTGCATATATTTAGATTTATACTTCAATGGTTTGGTGAGTTGTAGCATTTCATGTTGTTCATTCATAATTCTCTTTTCATTTCATTTCATTTTCAAGGGCTTAATTATGAAATGAGGTTATACCAAGGAAAACCCCTATTCACTAACCCTTAAAATTTTTTCCACTCTTTGCATGTGTTTTACAGGTCTTGTATGTAGATTTTTCAAAGAGAAAGGTGTAAAAAGGTGTCAAAAATTCATCAAAGTCATTCAAAGTCAACAAAACCTTAAGAGAATCTTGGAGATCACTATAGATTAGATTCTGTAGATTCGGATCTAGATACCTGACGGAAGAAAAAGTGTAGACCGGGAGCTTCATGATGCATCTTCAAATTTTTTGAAATTTGGAGGTGGACTAAGTCACCATCAGTGGTGAATTAGTCCCACTGCTAGGACTGAAAAGTGTTTTCTATAGTTCTAGATACCCTTTTGGTTGAAACCTGTTCTGGTAGAATTTCCCCAAAATAAGACTAAGTCTCCCAGCTTGGTGTAAGTTTCCTAGTAGGATTCAACAGTGAATTCTATAGGATTTGAAAGCCTCTCTGCATCACTTTCTAGTTTCTAGGTGCACCTCTTCAGTCTCATCAATTTATGTTACCGTTTGTTTGCATTTTTAGTTTATTTTGTATATCACAATGGGTTTTCAAACAATTTGCATTTCACTTGTTTTGCATCCATATTTTATCTTCTTTATCAATTTCTAGCCTTTAGGACAATTCCCTTTTCTATATTTCAATCTCCTTTGCATTGGAATTTCAAGGGTTTGTTCTTGAATGAAGTGATTAATCTTTGTCTCTCTCCGTTTAGGTGCCAAACCCTAGGGGTGCAAGAGGTGACCAAAATTTTCACTACATTTTGGTGAACCTAACTTTTGAATAACTTCTTTTTTGATTTTGGATTCCATCATCATCCTATAATTACCTTGCATTAACATTGCATTGCATTATTGCATTAGTTAATTTGCATTCTAGGGTTTTACAATTTTGCATTAGTGAAAGTGCATATAGTTTGCATTTTTGTATCTCAAATCATTGCAAAATTTTTGAAAACTACATTTTCATTTAGTATTCAAGTCATACAAACTAAAAATCATCAAAACCAATTCAAATTTTTTGAAAATTTTGAAAAAACCCTAACCGGGACTCATTCGCTATTCTGGGTGACTTAATCCCAATCCAAATATTTAACTATTTGTTATAGTGTCAAAAACCTCATTTATGTGCTTCCTAAGCCTCCTAGTACCATTTATTATATGTTTGGAAAGTTTTAAGAAATTTTGTTTTATGCATCTAGGTCAAAAACATCAATTTAGGGTAGTCATTTTTTAAACCATTTCAATTAAAAACATCATTAGATCTAAAAATGCTCACATTTCTAAAATTTTGCATAACATGGATAAAAGTACTTTTCACTTTTGCATACGCAATGTTTCTATTCATAAACCTTTGCATAATTTTGACAAAATTGATTTTTCTTGGGTAGAATTTTTTTTCATTCTTAAAGTTTTGCATACATTGGATAAAAGTGTTTTTCATCTTTGGATATACATTGTTTACATTGCTAAAACATTGCATGAAATGGTTACATGTGCTTTTCATTTTTGTCCAAACTATGTTAGTTTTTTACATATTTCGACATGCCAAGAAAAATTTCAAATCCCTTTCCTATAAGAGTGTTTTAGTGAAAGAGAATACAACCTTGGAAATTCCTAATGATCATATTTGTTCCTCTCCTAATATCTCTCCTATTGGCGACAAAGATATTTTGGTAGAAGAACCAATCAATGAGATTTTGATAATCCTATTTGTTTCTCTCCTCTTACCTCTCTTAGTTTGGAAAATACATTGATAAAAAATATTACACAACCATATGTAATCACGAAAATAACATTTTTTCTTCTCCTAGTATCTCTCCTAGTTATGAAGGAGATACTTTGATGTTAGAAAACACAATCGATGAAGTTCATGGGTATCTTAGTTGTCCCCCTTCTCTTAGGGAAACCCTTATTGAAAAATAAAATTCAACCATTGATCATTCCCCTACTTGCAATGAAGTCCTTTTAGAAGAAACAACCTTTGACTGTCAAGAACATTTGGCTCATCGTTCTCCTAAAAACTCTCCTCCTAGGGAGAATATCATGGCGCAAGAAAATGTGAACACTGATACATATCCTTCACACACTAAACCTTCTCTAGGTGAAGATAATAAAGTGACATAAGAATCCCCTTCACTAACAAGTCATGGAAATAAATACAAGATTCTTGAGGTTATGACGACACAAGTGGGATCTCCTTTAATTAGTGAGCTTCCTAAGTCACATCCCACTAGTGAATCACTCAAAAAAATAAGAGATTTCTTGAAATCCATGATGCAATCTAATTGTAACAATTTTTTTCAGCAACTAAGTTGTAACTGAGTGACTCAAACATATAGGGAACCACACATCACTACCATGCCATTACCTTTTTCTCAACCTAGAGTACCTAGTGTTGAAGACCTTAAAAAGACTCTTGCTAATATATCTATATGAAAACTTATTCAACTATCACGTACATTCAAATTTTTATTTTAAGAAATGTTGCAAATAAAGGAGGAGATCCAATATTACATAAAATCAAATAATGTAACATCCTCCTCTCATCCCATGCAAGTCACCCAGTCAAAAATCACCTTCCCTAAACATGAATTACCCTCACTTGAGATTCAAAACAAGAATGACCCCTTGATGATATAGGTGATCATTAATGAAACCTTGGTTAGACATTCCCATCGACAATGGAGTAGAAATTAATGCTTTTAGCATGTACCTCCTAAACAAACTTGGCAAGGACAAAAAGCTCATTCAACTTAATGATGTTCATATTCATGGCTTTGACAATGTTAATAGGCAACCACTAGGGATGATCACATTACCTATTGAGGTCGGACCTATAGTGTTGCCTACCTCTATACATATCATGGAAGGACCCCTTCCATTCAATATTCTCCTAGGGAAACCATGGATTCATGCTATGAAAGGAGTCCCATCTACCCTTCAGTGTCGTATAATGAAATTTGAGTACAATAACAAGATATACATGTGGTTTATGCAGATGAATGAAGCTATGAATCATCTGATCACTACATTTCCAACTCCCCTAATCCTTTCATTCATAGATAAAAAATTGAACCTATACAATTTGATGCTAATTCTTCACCTACAACAAAACTCTTATGTGATAATTGGGGGTCATTAGATTCTACACCTCCTTTCAATAAAATTTCAAAAATCTCACCGTCATGGTCCAAAGAGTCATATATAAATGATTCATTTTTTGACACAAGTTCTAGTAGTGATTGGGGTTTGACACCTTCCTTAAGGGAAAAGTGTGAAATATCACAACCTCAACCAAAACAACCTTGTGTTTTATATGCTCAACTTGGTTCTACATCAACAATATCAACCTATGATAGTGATGGGGGCTATCTCACTCCCATCCATCATGGGAAATGACACATAACATTAAAAATTATTTGTGTTCACATGAAGAAACCAATCATTCTTCGAAGCATAAACCCCCTTCATCTAAATTGAAAGATTGTTATGGTATTGAATACAATCTCCCTCCTACACATGGATGCAATGAACACATGATGTAAAATGAAATATCATACTCTTTCAAGAAAAGTATAAGGTTATCTCCCTTACCTCTACTTTCATCTAAGACTTTAAACAACAAAATTCAACATCTTTAGGAGCGTGGTGCTCTTCCTTGTGTTGCAATACCTAATTCCTCTAACTAATAAGTACTTTCATCCTATTTGACTCACCTTTCTCCTACACTAAGTGGGGGCAAGGGGTTAGATAGACTTGTCCTCATATGTCACTTTTCATTGTCTCTTTTGACTAGTTGTTAAAATTTCATGAACATATAAAAGAAAGCTTGGGATGTGGACGACATGCCTTAAGTTGAATCCCATGTGACATACTTATTCATAATGTAGCTCAATTTGGAAACATGTGACTTGGAATAGGGCTTTCCATGTTGGATCTCATGTCTTTCTTCTTGTTTTCATTTTTCATTGGGTACTTTAAAGTAATTGCTCACAATACAGTGTGTAGAAATTTCTTTAATGTGGGGGCATACATTGGCATTATCATTTTGTATTTTTCCCTTTTTTTTGTTCTTAGTGTAGGCTTCTTACTTTATATGATGCATTTCAAGTCACTTTTTGGATGACATTGGGTGTAGTGTCCTTCATGAGTGTGATCTATCTTAGCATATTACATTCCTCTTAGTGGCTTGATGTGACACACTGTATCCCCTAAGTTGTAAATCTTCTATTCCTTGATTGGTCCTCTCTTGGAGACATTAGACATAATGTTTCTTAAGTTAAAAACCTCACATGAACTAAGCAAGACTCCTTTGAACATCCCTTGAATGTTTCATTTTGTATTTGTTATATGGCCACCTTGCATAACACAACTTGCATTCCTATGGTGCCATTGTGTTTGTTCATGAGCTCCAAGCATACAAAGTTTTGCTTTTCTCATGAAGTTCAAAAAGTCATTTTATTTTGTGGTACCTTATTAAAGTTATTGAGAGGTATAACTTTGATATGGTTGAGCGGGAAGCCCATTCTGAGGCATGAAATTCCCATAGCCACCTATGTGTGTGAGTACATACTAACCATGAGCGTATGTTTCTCACCTTTTGGGCCTTCTCACCCTATAGACAACCATGAGTTCTGTTGCCTCAGAGTGCATACACATTTTCTAGAAAAACAACCTAAATTTGATCCACAATGGGATGGACAAATGATCAAAGCTTGATCTGACTCTCTTTTTCCTTTTCCTTCTCTCCCTTTCATTCTTTTACATCATTTTCACGTGTGTTCCTTTATGCTTATGTTTGGTTTGCCATGGGATCTTGATCCTAGGGGCTTGATCATCCCTCTTGATTTTTGTTGTCTCATCTTTCTAGCATGACTGCATTTGGATCCCTCTTGATGTGCATGTTTGGCTACTTTAGTGTGAGTTTGAAGCAATTTCATCCTCTCATTAAAGTGGGGGATAAATCTAGTGTAAAAAATTGCATCCTTGGAAATTCTCATGCTCATTTGGATCTTTCTTATGGATGATGGCCTATTTTTTCCTAGATATAATGTTGTAATGTGGTCAACACATTCACATTAGGTCTTGTACCCTTGTGAATCAATAAGAACTTTATGATGCCTTGTAAAAGTGTTGTGAAGTGTTGTAACCCACTTTCACAGTTTTCTAGGCCCTTTTCAATATAATTCATTTAAATAACCTCTTTTTATCACTTACCAAGCCTTATTTCAAAGTATTGTAAAGTGTTGTAACAAACTTTCACACTTTTCTAGGCTTGTCATCAATAATTTGACCCTTTCTTATGTTTAAATGACCCCTTCATATACTTACATACCCTACTTAAGTGTATTTTAGAGAATAATCCCATTAAGCATCATTTAATACACTTTAATTCTTGACACCCACTTAAAATGCCCTGGTGGGACCAAGTCACCACTAGGGGTGACTTAGTCCCACTTGGCTCAAAAATTATTTAAAAAAAAAAATATGGCGAGATATTATTTTCTAAACCTTGACGTCAGTCTGTGATGTGGTATCTTTGGGAAATTTTGCATAATCATGTATAAATATAGGTTTTTCCCCTCATTTTTCATCTCCTAATTTCCTTAATACCCTAATTGATTCACTTAATCATTCTCAAGCATTCTAGGCATTCTTAAGCATAGATCCATTGGAGCATCTACTTGCATATCTTTAGATTTCTACTTCAAAGGTTTGGTGAGTTATAGCATTGCATGTTGTTCATTCATCATTCTCTTTTCATTTCATTTTATTTTCAAGGACTGTTTAATTACCAAACTGGGGTTTGACCAAGGAAAACCCCTATTCACTAATCGTTAACACTTTTTCCCCTCTTTGCATGTGTGTTTTGCAGGTTTTCTATGCAGATTTCTCAAAGAGTAAGTGTGAAAAGGTGTCAGCAATTAATCAAAGTCATTCAAAGTCAAAAAAACCGTAAGAGAACCTTGGAGATCACCTACAAATTAGATTCTATAGATTTAGATATGGATAGCAGAAGGAACAAAAAGTGTTGATCGAGGTACATGCTACATCTTCGAATTTTCTAAAATCTAGAGGTGGACTAAGTTGCCATCAGTGGAAAATTAGTCCCATTGCTAGGCTTGGAAATTGTTTTCTATAGATCTGGATATCCTTTTGGCTAAAACTTGTTCCGGTTGAATTTCCCCAAAATAGGACTAAGTCGCCTAGCTTGGCATAAGTGTCCCAACATGCGTCAATAGTGGGTTTTGTTGGGCTCTAGAGCCTCTCTACATCACTTTCCAATTTCCAGGTGCACCTCTTTAGTCTCATTAATTTTTGTTATAGTTTTTTTGCAATTTTAGTTTATTTTTCATATCACAATGTGTTTTCAAACACTTTAAATTTCATTAGTTTTGCATCCATAGTTTATCTTCTTTATTAATTTCTATCCTTTAGGACAATCCCATTTTCTATATTTCAATCTCCTTTGCATTGGAATCTCAAGGGTTTGTTCTTGAATGAAGTGATTGATCTTTGTCTCTCCCCTTTTAGGTGTAAAACCCTAAGGGTGCAAGAGGTGACTTCATGATTGTTGAAGGCATTGAATGTAGCATTGTTTGTAGGTTGGCATAGGATCAGCTGAGGGAAGTCTCCATCATCCATAATGATGTGGAAGAAGAGGTCATCCATAAGGTGATTAGTGAGCACTTCCTAGCGCAAGTGCATGCACATAATGCTACCTTGCTCGATTGTTTCCTGTATAACATCGTAAACACTTTTGGACTATTTGAGTGGGCTTTGTGGGTTGCTAAGGGTCTTGTTCACCCATGGTTCCTACTGATTATTGAAGATGCATTGAGAGGACCATTTTTTCAACCTCGTGTGGGCCTGATTGGTGATGCTATTTGCATCTCTTGTGCACTCTAGAATGAAAGGGTCAGCCAAGTTGTTACTCTAATGCGCGTCGGCCTTGAAAGTAACATGGAGACATTTTCTCATTATGTGGAGTATAATTAAAATATTTTCTCTCTAGGACAGATTGAGTGGATATAGGAAGTGATTGAGGCCATCAGTATTATCATATTTACTCTTTGTGTTTAATGACACCTACTATGAAATCAACCCCACTTCTTTGGAAATATAATATGAAATTTCATCTATACATATAAATAATATATATATAAACTTTTGGATTTTCCATTACTTCTGTATCATGGAGATATTATTTTATTTTATTTCAATTTTTTTCAATCTTCTTTTTGTTTATTTATATGGAATATGTTGGAAGTTGTGCCTCAACTTGTTGGCTTGCATCTCTATTCAAGTCTTCATTTTCAGTTGATCGTTGGAGTTCCTAAGTCTGTAACCCTTTCGCAGACTTTGAAAGTTTTATAATTCCTTGACTGATCGACTTCCTTCGGCTTTATCGAATAAAACACGTGGAGGTCGCCCATGATATCATGATCACAAAAGACCTTGTGATTTCTAATCACGCGATGGCAGGAAACCATTGAGATCAAATGAAAAAAATATTTCCCTTATTCTTCAGCTTTACCGATTAAGACACGTGGCAGTCGCCTGTGATATCATGATCATTAAAGATCTTGTGATTTCTGATCACTAGTTGGTGGGAAACCATTGAGATCAAATGACGATTGATCAATGGTCACACAAACTCATCCCCTTCGACTTCATCAGATGGGATACGTGGCACCTGCTCGCGATATCGCGATCAACCAAAGCATTGTGGTGGGATCATCACGTGAATGAATGAGATCAGACAAGCCAACAGATGTGGGGACCACTTGGAATTCTGGCGGACTCGTTGAGAATATTGTAAATTCCCAGCTTAATTCTCCGAAAATGCACAAGCAGTGGACATGTGTCATGGTGGAGACGACAAGGAATGACCAATAGTTCAGCAATGGCTTTTGGTGAGAACTCTTGTCAATGGTTTTCCTCTCACCGATGGGTATGAACATTGGTATGACATAAAGGTTCTAAAAGACATTAGTGATAGAAAAACTCTTTTTGATGGTTCTGTGATTAGGAATTTTGGCATCGGGGAGACATAGCCTGGTGCCTCATTGACATGCAATTCCATTTGAACTTCTTTGATCGAATGACTATCCGACATGGTCTATTTTGAACTAATGAGTGAAGCGGAATGTAAGCCATCAGAATTTGAACAGTTGCGACCATTCCTATGTGGAAGATGAAAAAATTGTGAGAAAGATGACTATGTTCTGAAATAGTTGAATGTTGAACAATTTGATTAGGCAAAGTTGTTTGATACTGAACATGGATTTGATCTGAGTGAATTCATTATATATTGTCTGAGAGCATTGTGAGATTAATGTTCTGTACAAGATTGATCAGTGAATTTTGTTGTTGTTAATTTGACATCAGAAAGTGAAATTCAATTTTTGTATGTAATTTTCATTACTATAATACAAAGAGGCTTTTCTTGGTGTGGTGGGTTTTTCTCCCGTAAGGGTTTTCCCACATAAATCTGGTGTCCAATTGTGTATGAGTTCATTTCTCTTTTCTGTTAATTCTTTTCAAGTGTATCTTATTCAACTATAATTGTAAAATTGAAAGTCATATATGCATTCTTCCTTGAGGTTTTGGCATTAGGAGAGTTTGTTCTACACCTAAGCTTTCCTTACAAGTGGTATTAGAGCCTAGCTGGTTGTGTTATCCTTGTGGGTACGTTGGGTTTTTTGTGTCAATTATGTTTAGTGGGAGTCTTGTAGAAGTCTGGTAATTCAAATTATAGATTAAGATGGCAAGCACATCATGTAAGATTGAAATTGAGAAGTTCAATGGTAGCAATTTTGAGTTGTGGAAACTTCAAATGGAAGATCTGTTGGTTGACCATGATCTTTGGCTTGCTGTGTCTAGAATGAAACCTACAGGCATGAAGCAAGAGGATTGGGACCTTGCATATCAAAAATAAAAGGGGCTGATAAGGCTCTGTTTTGCAGACTTTTTTCTTCTAAATGTTCAAGAAGAAAAGATTTCATCTTTGTTGTGGAAAAGACTGGGAGCTATTTATCAAGGCATGTCCTTGGTAAATAAGTTTTTCTTGAGGAAGAAGTTGAACTATTTGAAAATGCTAGAAGGAGCCTTCATTGCTATTCATTTGAATGCTTTCTACATGTTGATTGATTAGTTAACATCTGTGGGTGTGAAGATTGATGAAGAAGATGAATGTATGCTATTGTTATGTTCTTTGTCAGATTCTTGGGATCACTTGGTGATGCCTATTGGGAGTACGACATCTACTTTTAAGATTGAAGATGTTGTTGCTTCTTTGTTATTGTAATCAAGGAAAAATCCTAAAATGTTAGAGGGGTTAGCACAATAACATTAAAATTCCTATGAAGTAACAAAGCACAAAGGAAATAATATGAAAACAAAAGGAACAATGTTACCCTAGGTCTTCATCTTCCATGCTTCACCTCTGTTACACCTCCTAGCTTGCTGTAAATAGAGATGCCCTCAGATTTGTATTAGCAACTATGACAAATGACAAGACCAAAGCAAGTTTTGAAGGATTTTATTGAAAGAAATGACTTGACAATAGACTAAAATGACAATGACTCCAAATGACAATGATCATAACCTAAATTGACAGAATGAGCATGAGATGGAGAGAGAGAGAGAGAGAGAGAGAGAGAGAGAGAGCTGAGAGAAAGAAAGAGCTAGAGGGACAAAATGAGAACAAAATTGCCATTTTATAAAAACTACAATTTTGAATGTGTGGCCAGGATGAGAAGATGACAAAACCCCAGAATCAATGATCAAGATTGAATGTTGCAATAAGAATTAGGGTTAGGTCAAAATTAGGCAAATGATAAGGATGAAGGCCAAGATTGAATTATAAGATAATTCAATCAAGGGCCGAAATTAAATGAGATGTCAGAAGATAAGATTTGATTTGGAAGATAAGACTGGCACAGACAAAGGCTGCTGGAGAAATTAAATAATAAAATTATTTAACCTAGGTGACCCATGAATAATTAAATAATAAATATATTATTTAATTATAGAGGAATGTGACAAAAGTAATTATTTTAAATTAAATAATGATTTAATTCAAAATTCGAGAGAGTGGACTAAATTAAATAAATAAAATTTATTTAATTTATGAGAGAAGAGGCTAAGGAATAATTAGATAATTATTTAATTATAGTGGAAAGTGGACAAAAATTAAATAAATAAGAATTTATTTAATTTTAGAAAGAAGGCTTAATTAGTGACGTAATTAAATAAATAAAAATTATTTAATTAATCAGGGAGGAATAAAGATAAAAATGAATTAATTAAATAATTAAAATTATTTAATTAATAGAAGAATTATGACTTTAGAAAATAATTAAATAATTAAAAATTATTTAATTATTAAGAATGAAAGGGGCAATGTTGAATAATCTAAGAGTTGTAAGCCTAGGACAATTTTATGTGTCTACATTTTGCCCCTCTTTGTCATAATGTAGCATGTCGCATTGTGACAAAGAAAAGAAGTCAAAAATGCCCCAGTGCAAAATAAGATGAGGAAGAATGACGAGGAGGGTTGTGGTATGCCCCCTCGAGAGGACAGACAGGTTCCAAGAACATGGTGTGCTCTCGAAATGGATGAGAAGACTAGAATATGAAGAGACAAAGAAATGTTAGTGCAAAAGATATGGATGATGATATGGATGCAATGCCTATATGAGATGGGAGAGAGAAGATGACAAGACTAAAGAAGATGCATGTTAGTTCCTAGACCAAATCCTTCAAAACATTGACATAGGACTTTAATATTTATTGCTCTTAATCATCATTGGGCGGTAAAAATGACACAAATAGACAACAAACACAATGGTATGACATAGACCAAAGTGTGCAAGGTCATCCACTTGAAAAACAGACAGTCACAGACAAGGAATGTCCTAACTCATACTAAGGGTCATATTACCCCAGTCTTTTTGTTAAGACAATCCACAGGCAGCAGTCAGAGAAAATAAAATAGGCCAAGAGACGTCATCGCACCTCTAAATCCTTCATGGGACATCCTCGAGGTAGCTAGTAACATGACCAAAAAGACAAGATAGTAAAAAATATAAGACAAGATAGCCAAGATAGTCAAAAGATAAGACAAGAAAGACCAGAAAGATTAACAGCCATGTAATTTTTTATTGCCAATGTTTGTTTGCCAAAGATTGATTTCTTGTTGATTTGACAGTTTTGACAGTTTAAGAGTTTTGCCAATTTGACGGTGTTGCCGGTTTGACGAGGCCTATTGTCAGGAAGGACACATCCTGAAAAGGCAAAGGACATTTTGACGAGGTCTAACTCCAAGAAGGACACATCTTGAAGAGGACCAAAGAGTGACGAGATTGACATTGTTCTGAGTAATGTGTTTTGGAAAGTTGATTGATGTTGACTGTATGATTGATTGGACTGTGTTGTCTAATTTTGACCAATTTTGACATTGACGTTTCAAATGACTGTCTTGTGTTTGATTTTGACTGTCTAACTTATTTGACTGATGTGACGATTGTGACAAATGCCATGATTTTATTTGGACCAACCTAAAAGGACTGACCTAATGTCTCGGGGACTCATCTACTGATGGCCTTGCCTACGTAGCAAATGCGTAGAGACAACGTAGTTCGACAATGACATGGACTGACTGACATGACTGACTTTGACTCCATTTTTAGGATTTTGACATTTTTGGATATTTTTTGGATTTTTGACATGTTATGATTTTTTTTTGGGAATTTTTTGAAATTTTATGATTTTTTTTTTAAAGATTTTTGACATTTTTGAGGTGTCAATGGCTGAAAATTTGGGTAGCCTTTGTGCTAGATACCAATGACAAGGGGAAAACCAAGTCTAGGTGCAAGGGTGGGTGATAGGATAAGGGATAAAAGGCTCATGATAAATGGATGGATGGATAGGATGTATGCATCATAAGAGAGCAAGGATGTGATCTCCAAAGACTATGTCGCATAGGAATGACATGCCCCATTCTAGGTACAAGACTTAGGATTTTTCGTGACAAAGTTGATGACAATAGGATAATGATATGATTGGTTTAGATAGGATGAGGTACGTCAAGAGATACCCAAAAAACATGTTTCAACATTTTTCCCCTATATCTTCATCAAGATCAAAAGGAGAAGAGTGGATAAGTGGACCCAATATGATAGGTAGGTATGATGGCTAAAGATGGTAGGTAGGATGGAAATGATATGACATAAAAATGATAGGTTGGATAGATAAGACATTGTGCCCCCAAGTGTAAGTGACATAGAAGATCAAACTACACATGATGCCTGTTTGCCAGGTTTTCATCATGGTACTTATCCAAGGCGCCTGTTTACCAGGTTTTCACCATTGGATGAAGGGATTTCTCTTTACTTTTTTTTTTTGACTTTTTGACTTTTTGACTTTTGGATAGGAGGGACTCAAGTGTCTAGTTGCATGAAAGGTGATAGTCCCACTAGAAATGGATATCATTGCATGGACTATGTCAAATGTCATTATGCTCATCGATGTTGGTAAGGGATGACATGAAAGGGAGATGGATTAGGTAGATGATGGATTATGATGTGGATTATGTAAGGAAGATAGTGGATTATGATGCAGATTATGTAGGGAAGATATAGGATTATATGGGACTTATGGAAAAGATGAATGAGGAGGTTTAGCCAAAAGCATGGACCATAGGGATGTGGGGGAGATATGTAGGATAGTGGATGGGCGATGGAAAGATAGAGGTATGTGGGAATGGAATCATGACCAATGGTTGCACACATTGTGATAAACATTGAAGCTTTTGATGTGGACGGGGTGTAGGAAGCAATGGAGATGTTTGCTTAGGAGATGGTTGATGAAGGGCTTTAGGCACCCACATAGACTTAGTATTTTTATGACTTTTATTTGTCTTGTGGGATTTTTGTAATTTTTTAATGGAATGTGTATTTTGGATGGGAGGGGATGGTTGGGATTTTTGTGATGTGGATGTTGTGGATAATATGATCTAAGTTGGAATTGAATTGCGATCCACCTACTTCGATGGTGCGATTTTCAATGAGGTCTTGGATTACGTTTTTCAGTTGTCGATAGTTGGAGGTTGTATGCCCTTTGACTTGATGGTATTCACAAATTGTGTTGTTGTCCCACCATGTTGGTTTGAATTGTCTTGGGTCATAAGGTTTTATTTCCGGAAGTGTGATGACCCCATGTTGGATGCATTTCTTGAGGACATCTGCAATGGGTTCTCCTAAATTGGTGTATGTGCGACCCCTAGGGAATTGTCTTAGTTGACGATATTGTCCTTGTCGGTTTTGATCATTTTGACTATTTGAAGGAGTATTGGGGGGAGGTGTCAATGTCGTTGTTGGTCTATTTTGTTGTTGCACCCCTTTCAGAGCCAATACGGGACTTGCAGTCTTGGCGTCGACGACACCATCATTTGTAACATGTTTATTCTTGACCCAGTATTTGTTTTTGTCAGCGGGTGGGTTGGTGTTTGTGTTTTTGGAACCATACCTCAGTTCTCCCTTTGTGATAAGGGCTTTCTCAATTTGGACCCCCTTTTCCACTAATTCTGTGAAGGTTGTGCAACAATGTATTTGCAATGCGAATTTGAGGGGCCCTAGAAGTGTTTGGACAAACATGTCAACCTTTTCTCTTTCAGGAATGTCAATGTGACATCGACTAGCGAGGCTTCTCCATTTTTGAAAGAATGGGATAAATGTCTCACCCGACTCTTCTTGTGTGAGATTGCATAAGCTAGTGATAGAGGTGTCCATGTCAATATTGTATGCGTAATTTTTTATGAACCTTCTTTTGAGCTCATCCCATGTCTGGATATCTTTTTGCGTTGAAAACCATTCAAGGGCTTGACCTGCCAAACTTTTGGAAAAAAGTCTCATGAAGTATGTGGGTTCGTAGGCGATATCCATACAGTTAGTTGCGAATTTGTGAAGATGTTCAATGGGATTTGTCTTGCCTTTATATTTAGTGAAGTTGGGTGACACATATCCTGGTGGAAATGCGGGCATACGTAAGTTTGTGTCGAATGGCTATACATCCAGATCATATGATATTTCAGATTTCCTGCTTGTGATGAACATGTTTTGCATTGTCTTCGCCATATCCCACACTGTTGTTTTGAGTTCATCTATGGTAGGGTCATTTACATTTCCATACATTGGATTTCCTGGTACACCATGTGTTCCCGCGTGAGCATAGGTGTATTGTGGCAGTACAGGTTGTTGCGGTACGTATGACATGTGTTGTTGGTATTGGAAGTTGTGATTAGGTGCATGTTGATGAGTGTGAACGTTGGATGACTATGTTGGAATGTGTCCCCCAGCTATGCATGTCGTTATTTGTGGGATGTTGTGACCATGAATATTATGATGTATTAACGATGTCATGGGTTGAGTTATTTGGCCACTTTGTGTGAATTGCTGATTTTGCACAAGGGGAACATTGGTATTTGTACCTTGGGAGGTAATGACGTTTGACTGTGTTGTCGTGTTAACATTTTGTTGTTGTCCTTGTATAAAGATACGTCCTGTGGCTCCTCCCAAAGGATGTTGTGAATTACTACTAAACGATTTTGTTGAAGTTGTGTTCGTGGTAGTAGATGTATTTGTCAAGGGGGGGTTGTGATGACTTGATGATGCCCCCGTGATGTTTGCTGTTGCGATAACAGGAGGATTGGAATAATTTGCTGATGGTGTCATGGAGCCAAGAGTGGTTGTATTTAATTGGGGTAGTGTTGTGGATGTTGTGGATGATTGTGATCCCCCAATAGATGTAGCGTTTATTGTATTGGAGATGTTTGGGATGTTGGATGTGGTATGCAGTGTTGTGGTGTCAAAAGGAATGTTGCTTGTAGTGTTTAGGATTTGACCACTGTGTGAGATGTTATGAACATTGTTGGCATTAGGGTCATGTAATGTGTTAATGTCAAATCCTGGTGGTAACTTAGCTCCTTCACTCAAGAGCATAGCTACGAATCTGTCTCTGTCGTGATGCGCTATTGTTTCAACCAACTGATAGGCCTCTGGGTCTTGTGTCAATGCTTCTATGTGTTCTTGAAGTAGTTGAGCATTTTCATCTCTTTGCATGTAGTGTTCGAATGAGTTGTTAGGTAAGGATTGTGTTGTCACTAGAGGTTGATTGTCTAGATTGGTAAAGGGATCATTCACGGTCCAGTTTGAGTCATGTGGAGGACTGTTGGGATCTTGCCTAAAGTTTTCCATTTGTCTTTTGTGCTTTTGAAGTCTGGTTTTGACCATAAATGAGATTACTCAAAGGGAATGTCCACTAGATGCAAGTATGACACTAGGTGAAATCTAAGGTTCAAATTGACGACTAAAATGACCACTGTTTTTGGATTTTTGTGAATAAGGTATGCAATGTGGATGCAATGTAAAATGAGGCTATCTAAGCACTTCTAAGCTTGAACTTTGTTTTTGATTTGGACTGCTAAAATACTTTGTTGTTAATGACAAGTTGACAAGATGACTAGTGAGTCTTCCTAACTAGACTTTTGAGTTGGAAGAAATCTCACAAAAGAGGACAATGACTAAAAGGATGTTTGATAACTTAGTCCAAAAGGGTCTAATTTCGAAAACAATGATTTTTCCAAGGGGTGCCTAAGATTTTCCTATTCCTAAATATGCAAGATTTGAGCCTAGGGACAGCGTAATGTTGAATGTATGATATTTAAATGGGGTGAGGTATGAAACCTAAGGTGATCAATGCAAGTTAAGAGACAAGACTTTGAGCAATTTCAAATTAGGATTTTGACAGAATCTTCTTGGTGACAGAGTTTGACAGATGGCTGACAGTTTGGAGGTCTCTGGTTTCGATTGTGCACTTTTAAAATTTTGACAGGCATTGGCTCCCCTCCACGGCTCATTAACGTCATTCAAGCACACCAAATTCGAATTCATTGGGTAGTGACATCCCAATAATTGCTATCTCTACTCAAGGGGATCAGTAGTGAGTAATCTTCGGGCATGATACTGTACCCTGCACTATATCAAGCAACGGCCAATAGAACGGTTGGACACTAAGACAAGAGGTGTTTAATTCGGGCATTCCGTTCGTGGGGTGTGATCCATGCGGTGAGAGTCCCCTTTCGGATCCATCTCGTCGGAACCACGCTCGTGATTCTTGGGCTTTCCCCAAGAACCCACTTTTCTATACCAGCTGGAAGTCCCTCGGTGTCAGGGTGCTACCGGTCTGAGTCGTCCTGGGGTGAGTACTTTTTCCCACTAGAATAGGCCCAAGTTCTAGAGTCGGTAACCGTTTCTCTTACACCCAGGATCGCACGAATGCGCAAGGGGAGAGGATACTCTGATATACCGAATCGTGAAGGGTAAAATAACAAGAAAAGAATGGGTCTGGTTTTCTGATCACAAGGTTTTTACCAAGTGAGAGCATACTCACCTACCACTCCACAAGCACAATCAAGCATGAAAGACATGATTCTTTTTATAAGCACCAAATTCAAAGTTTGCTAATCTAGAAATAAACAAGCACACTGTTTGTTTTCTCCTTCTTTGACATGCGAATCTGCAAACAATGAGTTAGTAGTCTTGTATGTAATGGTCTTGGACACACGAAAAAGGATTGCCACACGCTACAAGAAATTATTAGTAACACAAAAGATCTAATCTGGTTAACATGTAAGAATAAAAAAAATAGAAAAAGACATAAAACCAGAAAACCAGAAAATAGAAAACCTGAAATTTGGCAATTAAGATCTCAAAACTGATAGAAAAAATTTACCAGGCAAATGCGGCGTGGTATTACTAGACAGATGCAGCGTGGTTTGGAAAATGCATCATTCGGGGTCTCAAATGCAGCTCGGAATGTCAGATGCATCTCTGTAATTGGCAGTTGCGGCTTGTTAGAATAGTTACGTCATTTCTGTCAGCAGATGCGTTGCGACGTTTGCAGTGATCCGTACCAGTATCCTGCAAAACAACATAAAACAACAAAAAACCCTACGAAAATAGAAAGCCGCTACCAAAAAGGATTAGTGACAGAAAATCTAATCTTATTCAACATGCAGGAATAAAAATAGAATACAGAAAGACATAAGATTAGAGAACCCGAAATCCAAAAATAAAACCCCCAAACTAAAAAAAGTATTATACCAGACAGATGCGGCGCATATTGCAAATGCGGCTTTCGGGGTTTCGGATTCGGCTCAGTAAAAAAAGATGTGTTGCTCTGTGCGTCAGTTGCGTTGCGACAGAGCGATTGCGGCTCTACAGTTCTCGGGTGCGTCGCGACGCATATGATGCGTCACAATGTTTTAAAAAAAAGTTGCGACGATCCGTACCTGTACCTGCAAAACAACAAAACACAACAAAAAACGTACGAAAAGCCGAGAAACGACGTCGGGTTCACCAATGTAATCAAGGGAAAATTCTAAATTATTAGAGAGGTTAGCACAATAACATTAAAATTCCTATGAAGTAACAAAGCACAAAGGAAATAATATGAAAACAAAAGGAACAATGTTACCCTAGGTCTTCATCTTCCATGCTTCACCTTTGTTACACCTCCTAGTTTGCTGTAAATAGAGATGCCCTCAGATTTGTATGAGCAACTATGACAAATGACAAGACCAAAGCAAGTTTTGAAGGATTTTATTGAAAGAAATGACTTGACAATAGACTAAAATGACAATGACTGCAAATGACAATGATCATAACCTAAATTGACAGAATGAGCATGAGATGGAGAGAGAGAGAGAGCTGAGAGAAAGAAAGAGCCGAGAAAGAAAGAGCCAGAGAGGGACAAAATGAGAACAAAATTGCCATTTTATAAAAACTGCAATTTTGAATGTGTGGCCAGGATGAGAAGATGACAAAAAACCCTAGAATCAATGATCAAGATTGAATGTTGCAATAAGAATTAGGGTTAGGTCAAAATTAGGGCAAATGATAAGGATGAAGGGCCAAGATTGAATTATAAGATAATTCAATCAAGGGTCGAAATTAAATGAGATGTTAGAAGATAAGATTTTATTTGGAAGATAAGACTGGCACAAACAAAGGCTGCTGGAGAAATTAAATAATAAAATTATTTAACCTAGGTGACCCATGAATAATTAAATAATAAATATATTATTTAATTATAGAGGAATGTGACAAAAGTAATTATTTTAAATTAAATAATGATTTAATTCAAAATTCGAGAGAGTGGACTAAATTAAATAAATAAAATTTATTTAATTTATGAGAGAAGAGGCTAAGGAATAATTAGATAATTATTTAATTATAGTGGAAAGTGGACAAAAATTAAATAAATAAGCATTTATTTAATTTTAGAAAGAAGGCTTAATTAGTGACGTAATTAAATAAATAAAAATTATTTAATTAATCAGGGAGGAATAAAGATAAAAATGAATTAATTAAATAATTAAAATTATTTAATTAATAGAAGAATTATGACTTTAGAAAATAATTAAATAATTAAAAATTATTTAATTATTAAGAATGAAAGGGCTTGATGATTGTAACCTCAAATTCGAGTTTTGTGAACATTGTATATATGGTAAACAACACCATGTTTCATCCTACTCCAGTCCTCACAAATCTTTTAGTTTACATGATTATATACATTCTGATGTTTTTGGTCCAGTAAATATTCCTTCTTTGTCTAAATAAAGATTTTATGTATCGTTCATTGATGATTATTCAAGAAGGGAATTTGTTTATTTAAGAATTGGCTATGAAGGTATCCACCCAAGATCTAGAGGCCTAATAGAAAGCGTGCAAGCATAAGAGAGATAGAAACAAGATGACAAGAATAAATTGTATTATGTCTATAATGCAAATATGATGGAATGACCAAATGTACATAGGGGACCCCTTGTTTATATAGCCAAGGTGAGAATATAGAAGGGCATAAGATTATGACAAGTGTCGTAATCTTATGAAATGAGACAACTATGAAAAGCTATCACTCCACCTAAGGTGGAGAGATAATCACATGATGTGTCCAGAAAAGGTGGAAGTGATAAAGTAATGACATGTCAAGTCCATAAAAAGTGGAAAATCTCCAACAACCTCCTATGTGGTCCCTAAGTAAACTTAACACCCCCCTTAAGTGCAACTTAGGGAGAATGTACACAAATGAAAAAAATGCAAGATGGGTCCCAACTACTATACCATGTTAGGTACCCATGTACAAACATTGCAATCTCTCACAAGCGAGGAAAGGGAAAAAACCTCATGGGAAAAACTCCCCCTCAAAAAAGAGATGAAATACAATAATGATATCCATAAAAAATCTAATCAACCTCTATTCATAATAGAGATCATATGATCCCCCCCATAAGAGATAACTTGCTGCAAAAAGAAGCACTGGAAGTATACTATGGAGTAGCATTGGACTCCTGAATGCGACAAGCAAGGAAAGATACTTCTATTTGCTACTGAAACCATATTAGAGTCACTGATTGAATCAAGTCAGAATCATGAGAAAGCAACAATAGACCTAGTGCCAAGGAACACTGGAAAACTCACAAACTGGTACAACTCTGGAATCTATGAAGCAACAGTCGATTGAGAGATGATCTAGAACTGAACTGAAGTGCAGAGAAAATCTGAAGAGCACGGAAGTGCAATTGGACCTTCATAATTTGATGATCAATAAATGCATCCAAATAGAAAAATTATGAAGAAACACCAGTACCACTGGAAAGTTGTGATCGCCAGGTTTTCGATGATATTTAATTTGCAAAATTTTGCCATCTAGAGCACAAGTTATGCAAAAATGAAAAAAAAGGCCTAAAAAATGAACCTTTACACTAACTGAGTGCACTAAATGACTAAAATAGGTCAAAAATTGAGCTTCTGGTAGTGCAATATGATCTCCCTTATTGAAAAAGTAAAAATATATCACCACCACCAACTTGGTGGTGGACGCCCAGAGAGGGCGGAGTAGGGGTGGGGCCCTAGTGGCTGCACCATCCGGGGGCCAACACCACCCCACGGTTGCACAATAGTCAGTGGCTTTTAAATATATAGTCAAATTTCAATATTTAATATAAATATTTTTAATATTATCAAAATGTATATATATCAAAACCTTGCGATTTAAATGTCAATAAAAAGATTTTTACCAAAGTTTGAGAAGACAATCGATGACAAGACCGAAGTACCCTCTGTACCAAGTGTTGATTTGGATGAATTGGTAGTCGATCTTAGGGTTTTTGGCCCTTTTGAGCACGATGGTGATGTCCTTTTTGGTGGAAAATGCTCTGAAGTGGTAGCTAGCTCCTGGATCTGACAACCACCTCCAATCTTCAAACCTTTGCATATTTGGCCTTCAATGTCCAACTGAGATGAAACAAAAGGAAAATTTGGCTATCTCGGACACTCGAGACACAATGGCTACCTCAGATCTGATGCAACAAGCTCCCAAAATGCACTTGCAACACAAGGCCAAAAATGGAACCCTTCAAGAATCTCTCCAAATGACTAATTAATGGCACTCCAATAGCTCTGATACCATGTAAGAATTGGCTATGAAGGTAGCCACCCAAGATCTAGAGGCCTAATAGAAAGCACAAGCATAAGAGAGATAGAAACAAGATGACAAGAATAAATTGTATTATGTCTATAATGCAAATATGATGGAATGAGTAAATGTACATAGGGGACCCCTTGGTTATATAGCCAAGGTGAGAACATAGAAGGGCATAAGATTATGACAAGTGTCATAATCTTATGACATGAGACAACTATGAAAAGCTATCACTCCACCTAAGGTGGAGAGATAATCACATGATGTGTCCAGAAAAGGTGGAAGGGATAGAGTAATGACATGTCAAGTCCACCAAAAGTGGAAAATCTCCAACAACCTCCTATGTGGTCCCTATGTAAACTTAACTAAGGTGTAATTATGACCTAGGACAAGGTACAACACATTTAATTACACCAACAATTTATTTTTTGAAAGTAAAGCAGAAGTGTTCAGTCATTTTAAGGAATTTAAAAACTTTGTGGAAAATCAAACTAGAAGAGAAATAAAATGTTTAAGGACTGACAATGGTGGTGAGTTTTGTTCTGATGAGGTTGAAAGGTACTATAAAGATCATGGGATTAAAAGACATAAAACTACACCCTACACTTTGTAACAAAATGGAGTTGCTGAAAGGTTCAACCAGACAGTAATGGAAAGAGCACGAAGTATGGTAAGTAGTGCTAGCTTGGAGGAGAAGTTATGGGCTAAGGCAGTTGCAACAACATGTTACTTAATAAACCATTCTCCTAATTCTTCTCTTTTAGAGAAACCACCTTTGGAAGCATGGTCTGGAAAGAAGCCCTCTTTAAGACATATTCGTGTCTTTGGCTATGAGGCATATGCATATTTTCTGAATGAAAAAAGCTATAAATTGGAAAACAAGGTTGTTAAATGTATTTTTATTGGTTATACTACTGGCATAAAAGGATACAAGCTTTGGAATCTTGATATGGAGAAGGTTCTATACAATAGAAGTGTTATTTTTCCTGCGCTGAAGCCTTCTACTTTGGATATGTAGTTAGAGACAAGGTCATAAAATAAAAAAGGATGTAGTTGAAATTCCTCCGACACCAGATAAAGAGGAATTCAAAATTCAAAATGTACATGAAACTAAGGAGAGCTAAAGTAGTTCTAAGAGTTCTGAAGAAGAACAACAACCTCAGCCTTAGCTTGTGAGGAGGTCAACACGTGAAAGAAAGCAACTTGATAGGTATGGGTTTTCTTTGTTAGATTCTACTTGTGCCTATGCTTTAATTTCTAGCACTGATGAGCCTAGGACTGTGAAAGAGGCATTTAGAATGTCTGATTCAAACTCTTGGTTGGAAGCCATGAATGAAGAAATGACATCATTAGAAAAGAATGATACTTGGAGTTTGGTGCCCTTGCCCGAAGGCAAAAAAGTTGTTGCCTGCAAATGGGTGTTTAAAAAGAAAATAGGTGTAGATGGCAGTGTGGAAAAGTATAAGGTGAGGTTGGTTGTGAAGGGGTATTCCCAGGTAGAGGGAATTGATTATGGAGAAATATTTTCTCCTATAGCTAAGCTAACATCTATCAGATTTCTTTTGTCACTTGTAGCAGCGTATGACTTAGAGATTGAATAGATGGGTGTGAAGACAACATTTCTTCATGGTGACTTTGAAGAAAAAACTTACATGTCCTAGCCTGAGCACTTTGTGGAAAAAGGTAAAGAAAAACTGGTTTTCAAGTTGAAAAATCTTTGTATGGATTAAAACAATCTCCTAGAATGTGGTACCAAAAGTTTGACACTTTTGTTTTGTCATTAGGATTTGTAAGATCGAAATCTGATCATTTTGTGTAGTACAAAGCTGAAAATGATCGTGTTCTTATTATTGCTCTCTATGCTGATGATATGTTGTTCATAGGCAATAGTAAGTTAATGATTTATGATCTAAAATCTTAGTTGTTTGCAAAGTTCGAAATGAAAGATCATGGTGCAGCTAGGTATATTCTGGGAATGGAAATAACCAGGGATAGGAAGAGTAGAAAACTTTGGCTTAGTCAGAGTAAGTATATTAATATTATTTTGGAGAGATTTTGTATGGCTGAGTGCAAGTAGCTAGTTGTTCGAATTTTGCAGGGAACGAAGCTATTTGTTCAAGATTGCCCAAAATCTCCTACTGAGATGGAGGACATGACCAGAGTGCCTTATGCTAGTGCAGTTGGCATTTTAATGTATGCAATGGTCTGTACAAGGCTAGACATTGCCCAAGAAGTGGGAGTACTTAGTCATTTTATGGAAAATCCTTGAAGGACACATTGGGATGTTGTGAAAAGAGTGTTTAGATATCTGAAGGGCACTTCATAATATGCTTTGTGTTACCATGGAACTTTGGTTGAATCACAGAGGACTCTTAGCATTCAAGGCTATGTGGATTCAAATTGGTCAGGGGACATTGACATCATAAGATCCACCAATGGATATATTTTCATGATGAATGGTGGTGCAGTTAGTTGGATGAGTAAGTAGTAGGCTGTAGTTGATTTTCCCACTATAGAGGCAGAATACATGGCAGCAACACATGCATGTAAAGAAGCAATCTAGTTAAAATGTTTGTGTTCTAACATTGGGTTTGATGCAGGGAAAATTATGATTTACTGTGACAGTCAGAGTGCTATTTATTTGGCAAAAAATCCTACTTTCCATGCTAGGATGAAACATATTCATGTGCAATATCATTTTGTTCAAGATATGGTGGAAGATGGAAAGGTCTGTTTAGAAAAAGTGGATACTCTGGAAAATGTTGCAAATGCATTGACGAAACCAGTGAGCACAGACAAGTATAGGTAGTGTGCCAGTTCAATGGGCCTTGGAGCCCATGACCTTCATTAACTTTGAGTTTGAAGGAAGCCAGTAAGTCTTTGTCAAGTGGGAGATTGTTGGAAGTTGTGCCTCAACTTGTTGGCTTGCATCTCTGTTCAAGTATTCATTGTTGGTTGATCGCTGGAGTTCCTAAGTCTATAACCTTGTCACGGAGTTTAAAAGTTTCATAATTCCCTGACTGACCAACTTTCTTTGGCTTTACCAAATAAGACACGTGGAGGTCGCTCATGATATCGTGATCACTAAAGACCTTGTGATTTCTGATCACCCAATAGCAGGAAACTATTGAGATAAACGACCAAAGTATTTCCCTTATTCTTTTGGCTTTACCGATTAAGACACATGGTAGTCGCCCGTGATATCGTGATCATTAAAGATCTTGTGATTTATGATCACGCATTGGCAGGCAACCGTTGAGATCAAATGATAATTGATCAATGGTCACACAAACTCATCCCCTTCGGCTTCATTAGATGGGACACATGGCACCTACTTGCGATATCACGATCAACCAAAGTAGTGTGGTAGGGTCATCGCAGGATAGTGGCGAATGACTGAGATCAGACAAGCTGATGAATGTGGGGACCACTTGAAATTTAGGGGGACTTGTTGAAAATATTGTAGATTCCTAGCTTAATTCTATGTAAATGCACAAGCAGTGGACGCGTGTCATGGTGGAGACCACAAGGAATGACCGGTAGTTCTGCAATGGATTTCGGTGAGAACTCTTTCTAATGGTTTTCCTCTCGCCGACAAGTATGAACATCAGTATGACATAAATGTTCTAAAAGACTCTTAGCGATAGTGAAACTCTTGCTGATGGTTTTGTGATTGGGCATTTTGGCATCGAGGAGACACGGCCTGGTGTCTCACCGACATGTAGTTCCGTTTGAACTTCTTTGACCCAATGACTATCCGACATGGTCTATTTTGAACCAATGAGCGAAGTGGAATGTAAAACGTTGGAAGTTGAAAAATTGCGATTGTTCCTATGTGGAAGATGAACAGATTGTGAGAAAGATGACTATGTTCTAAAATGGTCGAATGTTGAACAATTCAATTAGGCAGAGTTGTTTGATACTGAACACAGATTTGATCTCAGTGAATTCATTGTATATTGTCTAAGAGAATTGTGAGATTAATGTTTTTTACAAGATTGATCAGTCAATGTTGTTGTTGTTAATTTGACATCAGAAAGTGAAGTTCGATCTTTGTATGTAATTTTCATTACTATAATGCAAAGAAGATTTTCTTGGTGTGGTGAGTTTTTCTCTTGTAAGGGTTTTCCCACATAAATATGGTGTCCAATTGTGTATGAGTTCATTTCTCCTTTCTATTAATTATTTGCAAGTGTATCTTATTGAATTATAATTGGAAAATCTAAAGTCATATTTGCATTCTTCCTTGTGGTTTTTGTGTTAGGAGAGTTTGTTCTGCACCTAAGCTTTCCTTACAGAATATGTATGAGAAACTAAATTCCCCTATGAGTAGTCTTGTTTTATGCACTTTATTTCTCAGAAATGAACACATGTGAGTCCACAAAGCACGTTGGTAAACGTATCTGGAAAAGTTTTGGAAATTTTTTGAAGTCCACCAGGGTTAAAGAAATCCACTTTCATATCATCTTTGAACACTTCATTTCAAATTTTTTGTACTACCTTTATGTGAAAGCTACCAAGGTTGTCGTGAATTCATCTATAATATTATCAAAAAGAGGCAAGTTTTAAAAACCCTATTGGCACCGAGAAAGGTATTAAAACTTGATGGAATCCTGCTAACATTCTCCGCTTTGCTTACTTAACGCATTCACTAATTTTTTTGGGTCACACCTAGTGGAACTGTCAAGTTTTATGCTCCACCAATCTGAAAATACATTCTCTTTGGCATTCTCTTGATCTATATTGACTAGGGTTTTATGTGGGGAGTTTTTTTGCTTATAATATTTTCTCATTTAGTAAAACCCTTAGATCTTTTGGTCTAATCTTTTGTTGACCTGATATCACCTATTTCTAGTTGGTTTAAAGAAACTTGAGTCATTTGGAGTCCATGAAGTGACCAACCATTGGTGGTTAGGGTTCCTCATCACCCGTTGCTCAATCTTTTTTTCATATGCCTTGGTCTAATAAAAATTCCTTTATTTTATAAGGTTGATATTCGTCCTTTTTTGGCCTTTACATCCTTTACAAAAAATGTTATTAAGTCTATTAAATCATTATCAATGTTGTCCTAGGCAGTCCCCTCTTTTAAAAAAACTTTGTGCACGTGCATATTGCCATCACTTAAAGTCATCGCTCATCACTGAAGTTATTTCTATCATTGCGTTCACTACCACGATGAGCTATGAACCTTTGGTTCCTTTTCATATTTCTTATCGCTAAAAGTTCTTGGGCTCCCTAGCTCCACTTCAGCGATGCACGATGAATGATTGTCTCTTCCTTATGCCGAGCCATCACAAAATTATTTCATCACCTTTTTCAGTGACCACAATGGGTAATGGGAAGTTTGAATATGAAGTGATATGATTGTGCCACTTGTTAGCAGCTAACCATGCCATCACTATTTTCTCCTATCATCATAGGCACTCTCTACTCTAGATCAGTTATGATGATAAGCAATGGACTGTGGGTATGCTTTTGCATCACTGGAAAGTTTTCCTCACAAAAATACAATTACAACCTTGTCACATTTTCATGAGAAGCGATGAAGGATATGCTGAGGAATATTGCTTCCATCGAGGGGGTTGTTGCTCATCACCAAAGTTTGGATATACTTCATTGAATTACTGCGATGAGCGATGGAGTCCAATGGGTATGGTGAATGTGTGGATGATTGCGTGGTAGTTGTCTAGGGTTTCATCATCATCTCAAAGCACATTTGTAAGAGCATGTGGTGATGGGTGAGGATGATCATTAGTTCTATTTGAAATCACAAGGATTGACAGCCAAGGTTTAAACTTATGTGGTTGGTTGTCAGGTCGTTCACATGATCTTTCTCTTGGACATTAATGGTAGGCACCCTCTAGTCATTCAATCTAATGAATATTTTCAACTAATTTCTTTCATAATTGCAATCATCAAGAGTTGCAGAATCAGTCTAGAGCTAGAGAAGAAAGTGTGAGGATCTTGGGTGAGTAGTTGGAGAGAAATTGAAGACAAATTTTCCTAGGTAAGCAGGTATCGACACTTTTCTATGTCAATTGTGCATAATTTAGTTGGTCTGGGGAATTCTTGAAGGTTCTGTAGGCTTTAGGTACTTGGGGTTTGCAAGGGGTCTTGTTTTTGCAAATTCTTTTCGTATAGATAAGAATTATGCGTGGTCTAGGAATATTTTTGTTTTGCAAGTTTCTTTTCAAGAGTATAAACTAGTGAAATTCTCCTATAAGTGAAACTTTGCAAACCTCATTCCTATTATACCATGAAAATGAGTGAGCCTAGTGAGTCCTTTAACAAACCTAAAAGAAAAATCAAACAGAGGAGGGTAAAGAGGTCTAAAACCTAGAATGACACACCTAAAATTAAGCCTAATGTACTTGTGAAATTTGCTAAGCCAAGGGTAGAAAAGAGAACTCCTACCATTTTATGAAGGCTTAAACCAAGGGTATTACTAAAGTTGGCTACAAGAAGAACATGTTGGCTAGGTACAAAAGGGATGATAACGATGATAAGGTCGGTTAGTCTAAGAAGAAGAAGGAGGATAAGGACCATAAGGCTTATGATTCTTATATGAGGGAGCCTAGTGTTGTCATGGAAGATGAGGAAAAATAGGATCCAAAATATGTCCAATATCTTCTTACACTTGTAGGTAAAGAAGATTTTGATGATGGCAAGAAAAATTCTCCAGTTTCAACAAATTCACAAGGCACCTGTCATGCATACTTTGATTTTGAAAATGATGAACCATTGGAGAAATAGAGTCTCTGTTTGAAGTTTTTTTTTTATGGTGATGTGGAGAATTTTTTGGGCTAACGTGGAGGGGAGACTTTGATGCTACCACAATGACGAAAGTTCCTTTTGGAAGGCAAGTAAATCTACTTCAGTGATTGAAAAGAGTTTTTATCTTATGTGCCTTTCCCCCTTTCTATCCACAAAGTGCAAATATAACTACTTGGGGAATTTTTAAATTGAAATGCAAATGTGTGCCAAATGAGAAATGTGATTAAAATTGTAATTTGGCTCGAATCTTTTTGCTCCCATGTTTCTATAAATGGGATTTCAAGGCTAGTTATAGGGATCTTTTTTTGGTCTTTTGGTCTATCTTTCGTTGGAGAAAGTTGATACTCGTATAACAACAAAATTTGTAAATCAAGCATAGATGAAGAGAGTAGTATCAAGTCTTAGGTATGGATTCTAGTTTGTAACATGCTTAATGGTTTTACAGTAGCAATGGTGTATGAATAAGAATTGCAAATTCTAGAAAAAATTCTCTCCTATGTATTTTGTCTCCCAAATTATGAATAGAATGATCAAGCATCTTTTATTTGTCTTCAATCATTTTGGTTGAATGTGTGGTTTTATTTCTTCTTTGGTTCAATGAACTGATTAAATGCTTAAATGAAATCATAGGTTTGTGAGATGGAATCCAAGGATTACTAAGTAGTTTCTATTTATGGATATAATGAGTTGTGTATTGCAAAACAATATATCAATAGCCTATAAGTGTTGAGTTTAATTGCTATTGTATTATATTCTGTTACAAATAGGAATCCATTACCCATGGATAAAACACTGGTCTATGAGTTTGGTTATCCTAGGTGTAAATGAGCCAGCCTATACCTGACAAAGACACAAATCTAAATGAAAATCACTTACACAATATAAATTGTAGTAAAGTGGTATGAAGTAAACTTGTTATCAAAACCATATTTTATAGTTTGAAATAACTTTGATTCCCTATTAAGTGAAACTAAGTGCTAAGAAATGGAATGATAGTGATAATTTTACATTCTTCCGAGTTATAATTTGCTGCCTCTATATTGTGTTGAAGAAGTATGCTTGTTCTTGAAATTTTCCCATTAGAGAGATCTTAGAAATAGATGTATTTGAGTTATGCATTATAACATTTTGAGGTCATGGTAAAAGCAAGAAATAGGGCAATGATCAACTGTAGAGCTGATATTGAAAGTTTGTAAAGGGGTGTAGGAAAATGTTTTACTCACCTATACATCCTTGTTGGGTGTCAAATTCAAGAATGAAAAATGTGCAGTCCATGTCATGCCATCAAAGAAATTTCTCTATTGGAAGATATAGATCATTAAATCTTAATGGTATTTACGATTTCCCAAACCTTGTTACTAATTATGTTAGGGAACATTTGACAAAATTCAAAGGGAAAAGCTCAAAATCAGCTTATAGGAATTTGAAAACATTTATGGACTTGATGAGAGATTATGAGATAAGCCATGAAGATGTCATGAAATTCTTTTTTCATATGCTAGCGATTGGTTTCCATATTTGCCAGTATGTTCTATTTCTTCATGGAATGAGCTCATGGTAGCATTCATAGAAAAAATTGGCAAGAGGATTGATCTAGTTTTAGAAAGAAAAAAATTTATGAACATCCAAAAAGATGAAGATAAGTTAGTCCCAACTTTCAATCTCAGGTTCTAAAAGGAAATTAGGGATATTCCAAAAAATATAAGACCGAAAGATGCAAAGTGTTTGGTTGTATACTTAGGTTAATTTGATGAAGAAATGAGTTATTTGTTAAGGGATAAATATTCTACAACACTTCAGAATGCATATCAAATTTCCATGGACATTGAAAACAATTTGAAATATTCAATGATGAAGGGATATATGGCTGCAAGTGTTGATTATCCTAGCACAACTCATGTAAATGGAATTTATGACAATAGAGATGATTTTCAAGATGATAATGCTTTTTTTGTTCTGATTTTTCCCTCATCACATCATACAAATCACAATGAACTCTAAGTTGAATATCAGCAAAATTGGAGGAATGCTGATTAGATGTCTTTTGTTCAAGAATTGTATAAAATGAAAAGACATAAGGAAGAATCATCATGTGATTTATTCTCAAGATTTTTGGATGTTGTGTTGGAAGTCCCCAAGAATTTTAGACCTAAGGATTCAACATGCATTGATTTTTTTTGTGAAATTTTTGAGCGAGGGTTGAGTACCTTGAAAAAGGAGTTGAAGCCTCATGGTTTTGATTAGGTACTTGATTGGATAAAGATTGTTGAAGGAGCCAACTGTAATTATGAACAAAATGTGACACCTCAAAGTGTTAGTAGTGATTGTCCTATTGAGTAGAATCATGAGACAATGGAGGCAAGCGAAAAGGGTATATCAAAATATGAACATCCATCTTATTGTATGGATGGAGATAATGATTGTAATCAGCCCACAAGCATCGTGTATGCCGATTTGTATACCGGTGGTGAGGATAAAGATACATTTGCAAGTGTTGTTGATTTCTCATCACAAATAATGGTCAAGATATTGAAGATGAAAATTTAGGCATTCACTCTAAAAAATCAAAGCATAGTTTATGCAGTGAAGGATTTTATTGTGATGAGGATCCTGATGAGAGTGAAGTTTTTGATTATTTTTTTGAGGATTATGAATCTTCTTGTGAGAATCATCTAGAGGTATTTACCTCACATGAAGGATGCAATGAAACGAATTTCCACAGAGCCACTTGTTTGCAAGTGAGTGAACAAACTTCATTTTATGAATACTTGGAATGCAATTTAGGTGTATCATCAATTAAGCATGCTAACTTTGTGAATGATGATGAGTTTCAAGATAAGAATGTATGTGTTCAGTATCCTGATCCTAAGCACAATATTATAAATGATGAAGGTGTTGATGATGCTAAATATGATGCTGATGAACATGATCATGTCCTTGCTGCTCCTAATTGTTTATGTGATGGAGAGATGGAAATGTCTATGATGTGTGAGGACAATACTAAGGTGCATAATTTATAGAATTTATTTGATTCAAATCTATATGTGAAGCCACTAGCTCATATAAGTATTGATGAGATGGAATATACTTGTTTCTTTACCAAAATGGACATGTTTTCATCCAATAAGAAGTGCATTGATGTGAAAGAGAATGAAGACATTTTTTCAGTTTCTAATGAACAATATTCATATTACAATGAATCTTTCACATTTGGGTCAGCCAACCTATCAACTAATGATGCACATGAGTGCTTTGTTGCTGACCCTATTAATTTTAAATTATTTGAGCCATCCTTTGGAGAATCTTACATTGAGTTGAATGATGATTTGAAAGATGAATAAAAATATGTTACTGAATGTGAAATGGAAATAATTTTTTATGCCTATGATATTGTTAGTAATGATGTGTGTTGTGATGATCCTGACATGAACAAGGGAAAATATACTGTGGTTTTTGATAAACCATATTTCCAAAGTGGTGAAGCATGTGACAACATAAAGGTTTTGAAATGCTTGGGTCAGTGTGAATGGGTAAAAGCACAAAGTTGTGTTACACTTTCACCCAACTTATTAGTACAACCGAATTTAAATATTTCTAACTAAAAATCAACTTTGGTCAAACATATGATCTAGTAAGATTCATTCTAGCTGTGTGAGATACTTCCACAACTTTTTCAACTAAAATTGTTGGGTAAAAATATATGGAGCACCACTTTGAGCCCAATTTACCAAAAACATAAAATTATTTGAAAAACTTAAAGTTTCAATAACTCCTACTAATGTAAATAATTTTTTTTTTAAAATATAAAAATACCCTTATGTAGATCCATAAGTGTAGCTTTCGAAAATATATTTAATTTAATAGTTTATTTATTATTTATATTTTATTTTTTATTTGTACTAAAAGTAGGTTATCAACACAAAATATTAGGTTGATTACCATGCCAAGGAAAAATACTAAAACTTAATTTATTTATTTTGAAATATGATGCACTAGATAAAAGAATCTATTTCAAGATGGTATAATTTTTTTTCCATTTTAGATAAATATTTAATATAAAAGTTGACATTTTACTTATGCACATTTTACTATTTATGCACATTTTATGGAAACAATTGTTTTTTTATTTATGCACATTTTACTATTTATTTAAACATATATATTTATCAAAATTGGTAAAAAATATATCCATGCACTAAAGCTTCAAGATATAAATACTCTAAAAATTGAAAAAAAAAATTACTATAAAAGGTTTGACATCTCACGCAACTTCATTTTTCAACATTTTATCAGCAAACAAATTATAGTGTTAATTTATTAAAAACTAGTTCAAAATTATTTTTTTATTTTTAAAAAAAAGTAGAAACAACAAATATAAAAAAAAATACATATTTTAATAGTTTACATAATTTCAAAATTCAAAATATATATGCCACATTTTAGTGATTCAAGTTTAAAAGTTGGGTGAGTGTTGGCCATTTCCTTTATAAAGTGTGACACAACTTTGTGCTTTTACCCGAATATCAGTTTGAGAATATGCCTGTGTATGAACATTTCTTGTTCATCACATAGGATGAATGCTTGTCGAGCATGGGACAAAAATCAAGAGATGACTCAGAGGATTTATATGATTTTTTTATTCATTTTGATTTCTTGCATTTGGATCTACGATTTGAGTTCAAAAGGTCAGGGTATGTGCTTTTTGGTAGAGACTATTGAACAAGGTGTTTATGGAAGTTTTCAGTTTTATGTGCAAACTAAATTTGATGTCAATGGTCAAATGGACTATTACTGTTTTTAGTTTTCAAGTCAACTAGATGAGCTTTTAGTGGAGCGTGAATATGAGTTGGATAAGCTAAAACATGATGTTGATTATGGGATTCAGTGAGTACTTGACTGCCAGTATCAAATTGACAAAGTTAATGGTGGCCTTGAAAAGTACGATGTTATGTTTAGACATGCCAATAGTGATGTTATTTTTTAGCTTTTTAGTGGCAATGTTTTCAGATTTGGCCCAATGCAAACAATAGAAAGAAAAGTATTTGACAGAGGCAAATACTGGTTGTACATTTTTGGGGGCCTATGGCCACCAAGTGAAGTTGAAGCTTTTTAAATTATAGATTTAGGTTAAAAGACTGCACATCAAAAAAGGCTTCTCAGAGAAAATTTGAAATGAGGAGCACATTGTACAGTATTGTAAATTTTGTATGTATGTTGGTTTGCTTTGGTCTAGTCTTCTTTCCTTTTCTGGGAAAGTCCTTGGTTTTTGGTCCTTGTGCTTGGTTTGCTTCAACCATGAGATTTAGAATCTCACCATGCTTGCAAGAGACATGCGTCCCCAATCGGAGCCACTGGTGGAACACTCAAGTTTTATGCTCCACTAATCTAAAAATACATTTTATTTGGCATTCTCTCAATCTATATTGGCTAGGGTTTAGGGTTTTATGTGGGGAGTTGTTTTGCTTAGAAGATTTTCTCCTTTATTGAAACCCTTAGATCTTTTTGTCTAATCTTTTGTTGGCCTATTGTAACCTGTTTCGAATTAGTTTAAAGCGACTTGAGTCATTTGGAGTCCATGAAGTGACCAACTATTAGTGGTTAGGGTTCCCTATCACCCGTTGCTTAATATTTTTTTCATGTGCCTCGGTCTGAGAAAAATCCTTTATTTTATAAGGTTGCTATTCGGTCTTGTTTGGCCTTTACAACCTTTACAGGAAATTTTATTTTGTTAAAGCCTTATCATACATTGTCCTAGGTGGTTCCCTGTTTTAAAACAACTTTGTGCACGTGCATATTCCCATCACTTAAGTTATCACTCATCGTTGAATTCATTCCTATCATCGGGTTCACTACTGCGATGAGGGATGAACCTTTGGCTCCTTTTCATATTGCTTATCATTGAAAGTTCTTCGGCTCTCAGCTCCACTTCAGTGATGCATGATGAATGATTGTCTCTTACTTATGTCGAGCCATCACAAAAGTATTTCATTGTCTTTTTTAGTTATCGTGAAGGCCAATGGGAAGGTTGAATAAGGAGTGCATTGATGTGAAATAGAATGAAGATATTTTTTTAGTTTCTAATGAACAATATTCATATTAGAATGAATCTTTCACATTTGGGTCAACCCACCTATCAAGTAATGATGCACATGAGTGCTTTGTTACTGACCCTATTAATTTTGAATTATTTGAGCCATCCTTTGGAGAATCTTGCATTGAGTTGAATGATGATTTGAAAGATGAATCAAAATATGTTATTGAATGTGAAATGGAAATATTTTTTGATGCCTATGATATTGTTAGTAATGATGTGTGTTGTGATGATCCTGACATGACTAAGGGAAAATATACTATGGTTTTTGATAAACCATATTTCCAAAGGGGTGAAGCATGTGACAGTATAAATGTTTTGAAATGCTTGGGTGAGTGTGAATGGGTAAAAGCAAAAATTTGTGTTACACTTTCAACCAACTTATTAGTACAACTGAATTTAAGTATTTCTAACTAACAATCAATTTTGGTCAAACATATGATCTAGTCAGATTCATTCTAGCTATGTGAGATACTTACACAACTTTTTCAACTAAAATTGTTGGCTAAAAATATATGGAGGACCACTTTGAGCCCAATTTACCAAAAACATAAAATTATTTAAAAAACTTAAAGTTTCAATAACTCCTACTAATGTAAATAATTGTTTTTAAAAAATATAAAAATACCCTTTTGTAGATCCATAAGTGTAGCTTTCGAAAATATATTTAATTTAATAGTTTATTTATTATTTATATTTAATTTTTTATTTTTACTAAAAGTAGGTTATCAACACAAAATACTAGGTTGATTAGCATGCCAAGGAAAAATACTAAAACATAATTTATTTATTTTAAAATTTGATACACTAGATAAAAGAATCTATTTCAAGATGGTATAATTTTTATTCCATTCTAGAAAAATATTTAATATAAATGTTGACGTGCAATGGAAACAACTATTTTTTTATTTATGCACATTTTACTATTTATTTAAACATATATATTTATCAAAATTGAAAAAAAATATATCCATGCACTAAAATTTCAAGTTATAAATATTCCAAAAATTGAAAAAAAAATTACTATAAAAGGTTTGACATCTCACGCAACTTCATTTTTCAACATTTTATTAGCAAATAAATTAAGTGTTAATTTATTAAAAACTAGTTTAAATTTTTTTTTAAAAAAAAAGAAACAAAAAATATACAAAAAAATACATATTTTAATAGTTTACATAATTTCAAAATTCAAAACATATATGCCACTTTTTAGTGCTTCAAGTTTAAAAGTTGGGTCAGTGTTAGCCATTTCCTTTATAAACTGTGACACAACTTTGTGCTTTTACTCGAATATCAGTTTGAGAATATGCCCGTGTATGAACATTTCTTGTTCATCACATAGGATGTATGCTTGTCGAGCATGGGACAAAAATAAAGAGATTACTCCGAGGATTTATATGAGTTTTTTTATTAATTTTGATTTCTTGGATTTGGATCTACGATTTAACTTCAAAAGGTCAGGGTTGATGCTTTTTGCTAGAGACTATTGAACAAAGTGTTTATGGAAGTTTTCAGTTTTATGTGCAAACTAAATTTGATGTCAATGGTCAAGTGGACTATTACTGTTTTTAGTTTTCAAGTCAACTAGATGAGCTTTTAGTGGAACATGAATATGAGTTGGATAAGCTAAAAATTGATGTTGATTATGGGTTTCAGTAAGTACTTGACTGCCAGTATCCAATTGACGAAGTTAATGGTGGCCTTGAAAAGTACGGTGTTATGTTTAAAAATGCCAATAGTGATGTTATTTTTTAGCTTTTTAGTGGCAATGTTTTCAGATTTGGCCAAATGCAAACAACAGAAAGCAAAGTATTTGATAGAGGCAAATACTGGTTGTACATTTTTGGGGGCCTATGGCCACCAAGTGAAGTTGAAGCTTGTTAAATTATAGATTTAGGTTAAAAGACTTGACATCAAAAAAGGTTTCTGAGAGAAAATTTGAAATGACGAGCACATTGTACAGTATTGTAAATTTTGTATATATGTTGGTTTGCTTTGGTCTAATCTTCTTTCCTTTTCCGGGAAAGTCCTTGGTTTTTAGTCCTTGTGCTTGGTCTGCTTCAACCATGAGATTTAGATTCACACCATGCTTGCAAGAGACATGCGTCCCCAGTCGGAGCCACTCGTGAAACCCTCAAGTTTTATGCTCCACTAATCTAAAAATACATTTTATTTGGCATTCTCTCAATCTATATTGGCTAGGGTTTAGGGTTTTATGTGGGGAGTTGTTTTGCTTAGAAGATTTTCTCCTTTATTGAAACCCTTAGATCTTTTGGTGTAATCTTTTGTTGGCCTATTTTCACCTGTTTCCAGTCAGTTTAAAGCAACTTGAGTCATTTGCAGTCCATGAAGTGACCAACTATTAGTGGTTAGGGTTCCCTATCAATCGTTGCTTAATATTTTTTTCATGTGCCTCGGTCTGAGAAAAATCCTTTATTTTATAAGGTTGCTATTCGGCGTTGTTTGGAATTTACATCCTTTACAAGAAATTATATTTTGTTAAGGCCTTATCATACAATTTCCTAGGTGCTTCCCTCTTTTAAAACAACTTTGTGCATGTGCATATTCTGATCACTTAAGTCATCACTCATCATTGAAGTCATTCCTATCATCGGGTTCACTACTGCGATGAGTGATGAACCTTTGGCTCCTTTTCATATTGCTTATCATTGAAATTTCTTCAGCTCTCAGCTCCACTTCAGTGATGCATGACGAATGATTGTATCTTCCTTATGTCGAGCCATCACAAAAGTATTTCATTGTCTTTTTTTAGTTACTGTGATGGCCGATGGGAAGGTTGAATAAGGAGTGCATTGATGTGAAATAGAATGAAAATATTTTTTCAATTTCTAATGAACAATATTCATGTTACAATGAATCTTTCACATTTGGGTCAGCCCACCTTCAAGTAATGATGCACATGAGTGCTTCGTTACTGACCCTATTAATTTTTAATTTTTTGAGCCATCCTTTGGAGAATCTTGCATTGAGTTGAATGATGATTTGAAAGATGAATCAAAATATGTTATTGAATGTGAAATGGAAATAGTTTTTGATGCCTATTATATTGTTAGTAATGATGTGTGTTGTGATGATCCTGACATGAATAAGGGAAAATATACTATGGTTTTTGATAAACCATATTTCCAAAGTGGTGAAGCATGTGACAGCATAAAGGTTTTGAAATGCTTGGGTGAGTGTGAATGGGTAAAAGCACAAAGTTGTGTTACACTTTCAACCAACCTAATAGTACAATCGAATATAAGTATTTCTAACTAAAAATCAATTTTGGTCAAACATATGATCTAGTAAGATTCATTCTAGCTATGTGAGATACTTACACATTTTTTTCAACTAAAATTGTTGGCTAAAAATATATGGAGCACCACTTTGAGCCCAATTTACCAAAAACATAAAATTATTTAAAAAACTTAAAGTTTCAATAACTCCTACTAATGTAAATAATTATTTTTTAAAAATATAAAAATACCCTTTTGTAGATCCATAAGTGTAGCTTTCAAAAATATATTTAATTTAATAGTTTATTTATTATTTATGTATATATATATATATATATATTTTACTAAAAGTAGGTTATGAACACAAAATATTAGGTTGATTACCATGCCAAGGAAAAATACTAAAACATAATTTATTTATTTGAAAATTTGATGCACTAGATAAAAGAATCTATTTGAAGATGGTATAATTTTTTTTTCATTTTAGATAAATATTTAATATAAAAGTTGATGTCCAATGGAAACAACTATTTTTTTATTTATGCACATTTTACTATGTATTTAAACATATATATTTATCAAAATTGGAAAAAAATATATCCATGCACTAAAGTTTCAAGTTATAAATACTCCAAAAATTGAAAAAAAGAAAATTACTATAAAAGGTTTGACATCTCACGCGACTTCATTTTTCAACATTTTATCAGCAAATAAATTATAGTGTTAATTTATTAAAAACTAGTTTAAATTTTTTTAAAAAAAAAAAAAAAAAAGTAGAAACGAAAAATATTCAAAAAAATACATATTTTAATGGTTTACATAATTTCAAAATTCAAAACATATATGCCACTTTTTAGTGATTGAGGTTTAAAAGTTGGGTCAGTGTTAGCAATTTCCTTTATAAACTGTGACACAACTTTGTGCTTTTACCCAAATATTAGTTTGAGAATATGCCTATGTATGAACATTTGTTTTTCACTACATAGGATGAATGATTCCCGAGCATGGGACAAAAATCAAGAGATGAATCCAAGGATTTATATGAGTTTTTTATTCATTTTGATTTCTTGGATTTGGATCTATGATTTGAGTTTAAAAGGTCAGGGTCTATGCTTTTTGGTAGAGACTATTGAACAAAGTGTTTATGTGCAAACTAAATTTGATGTCAATGGTCAAGTGGACTATTACTGGTTTTAGTTTTCAAGTCAACTAGATGAGCTTTTAGTGGAACATGAATATGAGCTGGATAAGCTAAAACTTGATGTTGATTATGGGTTTCAGTGAGTACTTGACTGCCAGTATCAAATTAACGAAGTTAATGGTGCCCTTGAAAAGTATGGTGTTATGTTTAAAAATGCTAGTAGTGATGTTATTTTTTAGCTTTTTAGTGGCAATGTTTTCAGATTTGGCCCAATGCAAACAATAGAAAGCAAAGTATTTGATAGAGGAAAATACTGGTTGTACATTTTTGGGGGCCTATGGCCACCAAGTGAAGTTGAAGCTTGTTAAATTATAGATTTAGGTTAAAAGACTATACATCAAAAAAGGCTTCTAAAAGAAAATTTGAAATGAGGAGCACATTGTACAATATTGTAAATTTTGTATATATGTTGGTTTCCTTTGGTCTAGTCTTCTTTCCTTTTCCGGGAAAGTCGTTGGTTTTTGGTCCTTGTGCTTGGTTTGCTTCAACCATGAGATTTAGAATCACACTATGCTTGCAAGAGACATGCATCCCCAGCTAGAGCCACTGGCGGAACCCTCAAGTTTTATGCTCCACTAATCTAAAAATACACTTTATTTGGCATTCTCTCAATCCATATTGGCTAGGGTTTAGGGTTTTATGTGGGGAGTTGTTTTGCTTAGAAGATTTTCTCCTTTATTGAAACCCTGAGATCTTTTGGTCTAATCTTTTGTTGGCCTATTGTCACCTGTTTCCAGTCAGTTTAAAGCAACTTGAGTCATTTGGAGTCCATGAAGTGACCAACTATTAGTGGTTAGGGTTCCCTATCATGCGTTGCTTAATATTTTTTTCATGTTCCTCGGTCTTAGAAAAATCCTTTATTTTATAAGGTTGCTATTTGGCCTTGTTTGGCCTTTACATCCTTTACAAGAAATTTTATTTTGTTAAGGCCTTATCATACATTGTCCTAGGTGGTTCCCTCTTTTAAAACAACTTTGTGAACGTGCATATTCCCATCACTTAAGTCATCACTCATCGTTGAAGTCATTCCTATCATCGGGTTCACTACTGTGATGAGCGATGAACCTTTGGATCCTTTTCATCTTGCTTATGATTGAAAGTTCTTCAGCTCTCAGCTCCAATTCAGTGATGCATGATGAATGATTGTCTCTTCCTTATGTTGAGCCATCACAAAAGTATTTCATTGTCTTTTTTTAGTTACCGTGATGGCTGATGGGAAGGTTGAATAAGGAGTGCATTGATGTGAAATAGAATGAAGATATTTTTTCAATTTATAATGAACATTATTCATATTACAATGAATCTTTCACATTTGGGTCAGCCCACCTATCAACTAATGATGCACATGAGTGCTTTGGTTTTTTTTTTTTTAGACTGCAGGAATCGGGTAGCACGACCCCATATAAATTGCAGTGCACCTGGTAAACTTTTTAATGTGACCGGCGGTGCTGGCGCGACACGCCCTCCAGTACCACGGGGGTGGGGGAGACTAGACCTCGTGACCAACCTCCTGCAACAGGAAAGATTTAGCCAACCAAGCTAGGGCCCCAACCCGCACATGAGTGCTTTGTTACTGACCCTATTAATTTTGAATTATTTGAGCCATCATTTGGAGAATCTTGCATTGAGTTGAATGATGATTTGAAAGATGAATCAAAATATGTTATTGAACGTGAAATGGAAATATTTTTTTATGCCTATGATATTGTTATTAATGATGTGTGTTGTGATGATCCTGACATGAATAAGGGAAAATATACTATGGTTTTTGATAAACCATATTTCCAAAGTGGTGAAGCATGTGACAGCATAAAGGTTTTGAAATGCTTGGGTGAGTGTGAATGGGTAAAAGCCGAAAGTTGTGTTACACTTTCAACCAACTTAATAGTACAACCGAATTTATGTATTTCTAACTAAAAGTCAATTTTGGTCAAACATATGATCTAGTAAGATTCATTCTAGCTATGTGAGATACTTACACAACTTTTTCAACTAAAATTGTTGGGTAAAAATATATGGAGCACCACTTTGAGCCCAATTTACCAAAAACATCAAATTATTTAAAAAAGTTAAAGTTTCAATAAGTCCATCTAATGTAAATAATTGTTTTTTTAAATTATGAAAATACCCTTTTGTAGATCCATAAGTGTAGCTTTCAAAAATATATTTAATTTAATAGTTTATTTATTATTTATATTTTAGTTTTTATTTTTACTAAAAGTAGGTTATGAACACAAAATATTAGGTTGATTACCATGCCAAGGAAAAATACTAAAACATAATTTATTTATTTGAAAATTTGATGCACTAGATAAAAGAATCTATTTCAAGATGGTATAATTTTTTTTCCATTTTAGTTAAATATTTAATATAAAAGTTGACGTCCAATGGAAACAACTATTTTTTTATTTATGCACATTTTACTATTTATTTAAACATATATGTTTATCAAAATTGGAAAAAAATATATCCACGCACTAAAGTTTCGAATTATAAATACTCCAAAAATTGAAAAAAAAAATCACTATAAAAGGTTTGACATCTGACGCAACTTCCTTTTTCAACATTTTATCAGCAAATAAATTATAGTGTTAATTTATTAAAAACTAGTTTAATTTTTTTTTAATTTTTTTAAAAAAATAGAAACAAAAAATATAGAAAAAAATACATATTTTAATAGTTTACGTAATTTAAAAATTCAAAACATATATTCCACTTTTTAGTGATTCAAGTTTAAAAGTTGGGTCAGTGTTAGCCATTTGCTTTATAAAGTGTGACACAACTTTGTGCTTTTACCTGAATATCAGTTTGAGAATATGCATGTGTATGAACATTTCTTGTTAATCACATAGGATGAATGCTTGTCGAGCATGGGACAAAAATTAAGAGATGACTCCAAGGATTTATATGACTTTTTTATTCATTTTGATTTCTAGGATTTGGATCTACGATTTCACTTCAAAAGGTTAGGGTCTATGCTTTCTGGTAGAGACTATTAAACAAAGTGTTTATGGAAGTTTTCAGTTTTATGTGCAAACTAAATTTGATGTCAATGGTCAAGTGGACTATTACAGTTTTTAGTTTTCAAGTCAACTACATGAGCTTTTAGTGGAACATGATTATGAGTTGGATAAGCTAAAACTTGATGTTGATTATGGGTTTTAGTGAGTACTTGACTACCAGTATCAAATTGACGAAGTTAATGGTGGCCTTGAAAAGTACGGTGTTATGTTTAAAAATGCCAATAGTGATGTTATTTTTTAGCCTTTTAGTGGCAATGTTTTCAGATTTGGCCTAATGCAAACAATAGAAAGCAAAGTATTTGATAGAGGCAAATACTAGTTGTACATTTTTGGGGGCCTATGGCCACCAAGGGAAGTTGAAGCTTGTTAAATTATAGATTTAGGTTAAAAGACTGTACATCAAAAAAGGCTTCTGAGAGAGAATTTGAAATGAGGAGCACATTGTACAGTATTGTAAATTTTGTATATATGTTGGTTTGCTTTGGTCTAGTCTTCTTTCCTTTTCTGGGAAAGTCCTTGGTTTTTGGTCCTTGTGCTTGGTCTGCTTCAACCATGAGATTTAGAATCACACCATGCTTGCAAGAGACATGCGTCCCTAGTTGGAGCCACTAGTGGAACCCTCAATTTTTATGCTCCACTGATCTAAAAATACATTTTATTTGGCATTCTCTCAATCTATATTGGCTAGGGTTTAGGGTTTTATGTGGGGAGTTGTTTTGCTTAGAATATTTTCTCCTTTATTGAAACCCTTAGATCTTTTGGTGTAATCTTTTGTTGGCCTATTGTCACATGTTTCCAGTCAGTTTAAAGAAACTTGAGTCATTTTGAGTCCATGAAGTGACCAATTGTTAGTGGTTAGGGTTCCCTATCACGTGTTGCTTAATATTTTTTTCATGTGCCTCGGTCTGAGAAAAATCCTTTATTTTATAAGGTTGCTATTCTGCCTTGTTTGGCCTTTACATCCTTTACAAGAAATTTTATTTTGTTAAGGCCTTATCATACATTGTCCTAGGTGGTTCCCTCTTTTAAAACAACTTTGTGCACGTTTATATTCCCATCACTTAAGTCATCACTCATCCTTGAAGTCATTCCTATCATCGGGTTCACTACTGCGATGAGAAATGAACCTTTGGCTCCCTTTCATATTGCATATCATTGAAAGTTCTTCAATTCTCAGCTCCACTTCAGTGATGCATGATGAATGATTGTATCTTTCTTATGTCGAGCCATCACAAAAGTATTTCATTGTTTTTTTTCGTTACCGTGATGGCCGATGGGAAGGTTGAATAAGGAATGCATTGATGTGAAATAGAATGAAGATATTTTTTCAATTTCTAATGAACAATATTCATATTAAAATGAATCTTTCTCATTTGGGTCAGCCCACCTATCAAGTAATGATGCACATGAGTGCTTTGTTACTGACCCTATTAATTTTGAATTATTTGAGCCATCCTTTGGAGAATCTTGCATTGAGTTGAATGATGATTTGAAAGATGAATCAAAATATGTTATTGAATGTGAAATGGAAATATTTTTTGATTCCTATTATATTGTTAGTAATGATGTGTGTTGTGATGATCCTGACATGAGTAAGGGAAAATATACTATGGTTTTTGATAAACCATATTTCCAAAGTGGTGAAGCATGTGACAACATAAAGGTTTTGAAATGCTTGGGTGAGTGTGAATGGGTAAAATCTAAAAGTTGTGTTACACTTTCAACCAACTTATTAGTACAACCGAATTTAATTATTTCTAACTAAACATAAATTTTGGTCAAACATATGATCTAGTAAGATTCATTCTAGCTATGTGAGATACTTACAAAACTTTTTCAACTAAAATTGTTGGCTAAAAATATATGGAGCACCACTTTGAGCCCAATTTACCAAAAACTTCAGATTATTTAAAAAACTTAAAGTTTCAATAACTCCTACTAATGTAAATAATTGTTTTTAAAAAATATAAAAATACCCTTTTGTAGATCCATAAGTGTAGCTTTCAAAAATATATTTAGTTTAATAGTTTATTTATTATTTATATTTTAGTTTTTATTTTTACTAAAAGTAGGTTATCAACACAAAATATTAGGTTGATTACCATGCCAAGGAAAAATACTAAAACATAATTTATTTATTTGAAATTTTGATGCACTAGATAAAAGAATCTATTTCAAGATGGTATAATTTTTTTTCCATTTTAGATAAATATTTAATATAAAAGTTGACGTCCAATGGAAACAACTATTTTTTTATTTATGCACATTTTACTATTTATTTAAATATATATATTTATCAAAATTGGAAAAAAATATATCCATGCACTAAAGTTTCTAATTATAAATACTCCAAAAATTGAAAAAAAAAAAATATTATAAAAGGTTTGACATCTCACGCAACTTCATTTTTCAACATTTTATCAGCAAATAAATTATAGTGTTAATTTATTAAAAACTAGTTTAAAATTATTTTTTTATTTTTTTTTAAAAATAGAAACAAAAAATATACAAAAAAACACATATTTTAATAGTTTACATAATTTCAAAATTCAAAACATATATGCCACTTTTTAGTGATTCAAGTTTAAAAGTTGGGTCAGTGTTAGCCATTTCCTTTATAAAGTGTGACACAACTTTGTGCTTTTACCCAAATATCAGTTTGAGAATATGCCTGTGTATGAACATTTCTTGTTCATCACATAGGATGAATGCTTGTCGAACATGGGACAAAAATCAAGAGATGACTCCAAGGATTTATATGAGTTTTTTATTCATTTTGATTTCTTGGATTTGGATCTATGATTTGACTTCAAAAGGTCAGGGTCTATGCTTTTTGGTAGAGACTATTGAACAAAGTGTTTATGGAAGTTTTCAGTTTTATGTGCAAACTAAATTTGATGTCAATGGTCAAGTGGACTATTACTGTTTTTAGTTTTCAAGTCAACTAGATGAGCTTTTAGTGGAACATGAATATGAGTTGGATAAGCTAAAACTTGATGTGGATTATGGGTTTCAGTGAGTACTTGACTGCCAGTATCAAATTGATGAAGTTAATGGTGGCCTTGAAAAGTACGGTGTTATGTTTAAACATGCCAATAGTGATGTTACTTTTTAGCTTTTTAGTGGCAATGTTTTCAGATTTGGCCCAATACAAACAATAGAAAGCAAAGTATTTGACAGAGGCAAATACTGGTTCTACATTTTTGGGGGCCTATGGCCACCAAGTGAAGTTGAAGCTTGTTAAATTATAGATTTAGGTTAAAAGACTGTACATCAAAAAAGGCTTCTTAGAGAAAATTTGAAATGAGGAGCACATTGTACAGTATCATAAATTTTGTATATATGTTGGTTTGCTTTGGTCTAGTCTTCTTTCCTTTTCCGGGAAAGTCCTTGGTTTTTGGTCCTTGTGCTTGGTCTGCTTCAACCATGAGATTTAGAATCACACCATGCTTGGAAGAGACATGCATCCCGAGTCGGAGCCACTGGTGGAACCCTGAAGTTTTATGCTCCATTGATCTAAAAATACATTTTATGTGGCATTCTCTCAATCTATATTGGCTAGGGTTTAGGGTTTTATGTGGGGAGTTGTTTTGCTTAGGATATTTTCTCCTTTATTGAAACCCTTAGATCTTTTGGTCTAATCTTTTGTTGGCCTATTGTCACCTGTTTCCAGTCAGTTTAAAGCAACTTGAATCATTTGGAGTCCATGAAGTGACCAACTATTAGTGGTTAGGGTTCCCTAGATCACTTATTGCTTAATATTTTTTTCATGTGCCCCGTTCTGAGAAAAATCCTTTATTTTATAAGGTTGCTATTCGGCCTTGTTTGGCCTTTACATCCTTTACAAGAAATTTTATTTTGTTAAGGCCTTATCATACATTGTCCTAGGTGGTTCCCTCTTTTAAAACAACTTTGTGCATGTGCATATTCCCATCACTTAAGTCATCACTCATCGTTGAAGTTATTCCTATCATCAGGTTGACTACTGCGATGAGCGATGAACCTTTGGCTCCTTTTCATATTGCTTATCATTGAAAGTTCTTCGGCTCTCAGCTCCACTTCAGTGATGCATGATGAATGATTGTATCTTCCTTATGTCGAGCCATCACAAAAGTATTTCATTTTTCTTTTTTTAGTTATTGTGATGGCCGATGGGAAGGTTGAATAACGAGTGCATTGATGTGAAATAGAATGAAGATATTTTTTCAATTTATAATGAACAATATTCATATTAAAATGAATCTTTCTCATTTCGGTCAGCCAACCTATCAACTAATGATGCACATGAGTGCTTTGTTACTAACCCTATTAATTTTGAATTATTTGAGCCATCGTTTGGAGAATCTTGCATTGACGTGAATGATGATTTGAAAGATGAATCAAAATATGTTATTGAATGTGAAATGGAAATATTTTTTGATGCCTATTATATTGTTAGTAATGATGTGTGTTGTGATGATCCTGACATGAGTAAGGGAAAATATACTATGGTTTTTGATAAACCATATTTCCAAAGTGGTGAAGCATGTGACAACATAAAGGTTTTGAAATGCTTGGGTGAGTGTGAATGGGTAAAAGCACAAAGTTGTGTTACACTTTCAACCAACTTATTAGTACAACCGAATTTAAGTATTTCTAACTAAAAATCAATTTTGGTCAAACATATTCAATCTAGTAAGATTCATTCTAGCTATGTGAGATACTTACAAAACTTTTTCAACTAAAATTGTTGTCTAAAAATATATGGAGCACCACTTTGAGCCCAATTTACCAAAAACATAAAATTATTTAAAACACTTAAAGTTTCAATAACTCCTACTAATGTAAATAATTGTTTTTTAAAAATATAAAAATACCCTTTTGTAGATCCATAAGTGTAGCTTTCAAAAATATATATAGTTTAATAGTTTATTTATTATTTATATTTTAGTTTTTATTTTTACTAAAAGTAGGTTATCAACACAAAATATTAAGTTGATTACCATGCCAAGGAAAAATACTAAAACATAATTTATTTATTTTAAAATTTGATACACTAGATAAAAGAATCTATTTCAAGATGGTATAATTTTTTTTCCATTTTAGATAAATATTTAATATAAAAGTTGACGTCCAATGGAAACAACTATTTTTTTATTTATGCACATTTTACTATTTATTTAAATATATATATTTATCAAAATTTGAAAAAAATATATCCATGCACTACAGTTTCAAGTTATAAATACTCCAAAAATTGAAAAAAAAAAAATTATTATAAAAGGTTTGACATCTCACGCAACTTCATTTTTCAACATTTTATCAGCAAATAAATTATAGTGTTAAGTTATTAAAAACTAGTTTAAAATTATTTTTTTATTTTTTAAAAAAAATAGAAACAAAAACTATACAAAAAAATACATATTTTAATAATTTACATAATTTGAAAATTCAAAACATATATGCCACTTTTTAGTGATTCAAGTTTAAAAGTTGGGTCATTGTTAGCCATTTCCTTTATAAAGTGTGACACACCTTTGTGCTTTTACCCGAATATCAGTTTGAGAATATGCCTGTGTATGAACATTTCTTGTTCATCACATAGGATGAATGCTTGTCGAGCATGGGATAAAAATCAAGATATGACTCCAAGGATTTATATGAGTTTTTTATTCATTTTGATTTCTTGGATTTGGATCTACGATTTGACTTCAAAAGGTCAGGGTCTATGCTTTTTGGTAGAGACTATTGAACAAAGTGTTTATGGAAGTTTTCAGTTTTATCTGCACACTAAATTTGATTTCAATGGTCAAGTGGACTATTACTGTTTTTAGTTTTCAAGTCAATTAGATGAGCTTTTAGTGGAACATGAATATGAGTTGGATAAGCTAAAACTTGATGTTGATTATGGGTTTCATTAAGTACTTGACTGCCAGTATCAAATTGACGAAGTTAATGGTGGCCTTGAAAAGTATGGTGTTATGTTTAAAAATGCCAATAGTGATGTTATTTTTTAGATTTTTAGTAGCAATGTTTTCAAATTTGGCCCAATGCAAACAATAGAAAGCAAAGTATTTGATAGAGGAAAATACTGGTTGTACATTTTTGGGGGCCTATGGCCACCAAGTGAAGTTGAAGCTTGTTAAATTATAGATTTAGGTTAAAAGACTGTACATGAAAAAAGGCTTCTGAGAGAAAATTTGAAATGAGGAGCACATTGTACAGTATTGTAAATTTTGTATATATCTTGGTTTGCTTTGGTCTAGTCTTCTTTCCTTTTCCGGGATAGTCGTTGGCTTTTGGTCCTTGTGCTTGGTCTGCTTCAACCATGAGATTTAGAATCACACCATGCTTGCAAGAGACATGCATCCCCAGTCGGAGCCACTAGTGGAACCCTCAAGTTTTATGCTCCACCAATCTAAAAATACATTTTATTTGGCACTCTCTCAATCTATATTGGCTAGGGTTTAGGGTTTTATGTGGGGAGTTGTTTTGCTTGGAAGATTTTCTCCTTTATTGAATCCCTTAGATCTTTTGGTCTAATATTTTGTTGGCCTATTGTCGCCTATTTCTAGTCAGTTTAAAGCAACTTGAGTCATTTGGAGTCCATGAAGTGACCAACTATTAGTGGTTAGGGTTCCCTATCACCCGTTGCTTAATATTTTTTTCATGTGCCTTGGTCTGAGAAAAATCCTTTATTTTATAAGGTTGCTATTTGGCCTTGTTTGGCCTTTACATCCTTTACAAGAAATCTTATTTTGTTAAGGCCTTATCATACATTGTCCTAGGTGCTTCCCTCTTTTAAAAAAACTTTGTGTACATGGATATTCCCATCACTTAAGTCATCACTAATCGTTGAAGTCATTCCTATCATCAGGTTCACTACTGCGATGACCGATGAACCTTTGGCTCCTTTTCATATTGCTTATCATTGAAAGTTCTTCAGCTCTCAGCTCCACTTCAGTGATGCACGATGAATGATTGTCTCTTCCTTATGTCGAGCCATCACAAAAGTATTTCATTGTCTTTTCTTAGTTATCATGATGGCCGATGGGAAGGTTGAATAAGGAGTGCATTGATGTGAAAAAGAATGAAGATATTTTTTCAATTTCTAATGAACAATATTAATATTACAATGAATCTTTCACATTTGGGTCAGCCCACCTATCAAGTAATGATGCACATGAGTGCTTTCTTACTGACCCTATTAATTTTGAATTATTTGAGCCATCCTTTGGAGAATCTTGCATTGAGTTGAATGATGATTTGAAAGATGAATCAAAATATGTTATTGAACGTGAAATGGAAATATTTTTTGATGCCTATGATATTGTTAGTAATGATGTGTGTTGTGATGATTTTGACATGACTAAGGGAAAATATACTATGGTTTTTGATAAACCATATTTCCAAAGTAGTGAAGCATGTGACAGCATAAAGGTTTTGAAATGCTTCGGAGAGTGTGAATGGGTAAAAGCACAAATTTTTGTTACACTTTCAACCAACTTATTAGTAAAACCGAATTTAAGTATTTCTAAGTAAAAATCAATTTTGGTCAAACATATGATCTAGTAAGATTCATTTTAGCTATGTGAGATACTTACACAACTTTTTCAACTAAAATTGTTGGGTAAAAATATATGGAGCACCACTTTGAGCCCAATTTACCAAAAACATCAAATTATTTAAAAAACTTAAAGTTTCAATAATTTGTACTAGTGTAAATAATTGTTTTTAAAAAATATAAAAATACCCTTTTGTAGATCCATAATTGTAGCCTTCAAAAATATATTTAATTTAATAGTTTATTTATTATTTCTATTTTAGTTTTTTTTTTTTACTAAAAGTAGGTTATCAACACAAAATATTAAGTTGATTACCATGCCAAGGAAAAATACTAAAACATAATTTATTTATTTTAAAATTTGATGCACTAGATAAAAGAATCTATTTCAAGATGGTATAATTTTTTTTCCATTTTAGATAAATATTTAATATAAAAGTTGACGTCCAATGGAAACAACTATTTTTTTATTTATGCACATTTTACTATTTATTTAAACATATATATTTATCAAAATTGGAAAAAAATATATCCATGCACTAAAGTTTCAAGTTATAAATACTCCAAAAATTGAAAAAAAAAGTTACTATAAAAGGTTTGACATCTCACGCAACTTCATTTTTCAACATTTTATCAGCAAATAAATTATAGTGTTAATTTATTAAAAACTAGTTTAAAATTATTTTTTTATTTTTAAAAAAAAATAGAAACAAAAAATATACAAAAAAATACATATTTTAATGGTTTACATATTTTCAAAATTCAAAACATATATGCCACTTTTTAGTGATTCAAGTTTAAAAGTTGGGTCAGTGTTAGCCATTTCCTTTATAAAGTGTGACACAACTTTGTGCTTTTACCCAAATATCAGTTTGAGAATATGCCTGTGTATGAACATTTCTTGTTCATCACATAGGATGAATGCTTGTCGAGCATGGGACAAAAATCAAGAGATGACTCCAAGGATTTATATGAGTTTTTTATTCATTTTGATTTCTTGGATTTGGATCTATGATTTGACTTCAAAAGGTCAGGGTCTATGCTTTTTGGTAGAGACTATTGAACAAAGTGTTTATGGAAGTTTTCAGTTTTATGTGCAAACTAAATTTGATGTCAATGGTCAAGTGGACTATTACTATTTTTAGTTTTCAAGTCAACTAGATGAGCTTTTAGTGGAACATGAATATGAGTTGGATAAGCTAAAACTTGATGTTGATTATGGGTTTCAGTGAGTACTTGACTGCCAGTATCAAATTGACAAAGTTAATGGTGGCCTTGAAAAGTACGGTGTTATGTTTAAACATGCCTATAGTGATGTTATTTTTTAGCTTTTTAGTGGCAATGTTTTCAGATTTGGCCCAATGCCAACAATAGAAAGCAAAGTATTTGATAGAGGCAAATACTGGTTCTACATTTTTGGGGGCGTATGGCCACCAAGTGAAGTTGAAGCTTGTTAAATTATAGATTTAGGTTAAAAGACTGTACATCAAAAAAGGCTTCTAAGAGAAAATTTGAAATGAGGAGCACATTGTACAGTATCATAAATTTTGTATATATGTTGGTTTGCTTTGGTCTAGTCTTCTTTCCTTTTCTAGGGAAGTCCTTGGTTTTTTGTCCTTGTGCTTGGTCTGCTTCAACCATGAGATTTAGAATCTCACCATGCTTGCAAGAGACATGCGTCCCAAGTTGGATCCACTAGTGGAACCCTCAAGTTTTATGCTCCACTGATCTAAAAATACATTTTATTTGGCATTCTCTCAATCTATATTGGCTAGGGTTTAGGGTTTTATGTGGGGAGTTGTTTTGCTTAGAAGATTTTCTCCTTTATTGAAACCCTTAGATCTTTTGGTCTAATCTTTTGTTGGCCTATTGTCACCTATTTCGAGTTAGTTTAAAGCAACTTGAGTCATTTGGAGTCCATGAAGTGACCAACTATTAGTGGTTAGGGTTCCCTATCACCTGTTGCTTAATATTTTTTTCATGTGCTTCGGTCTGAGAAAAATCCTTTATTTTATAAGGTTGCTATTCGGCCTTGTTTGGCCTCTACATCCTTTAAAAGAAATTTTATTTTGTTAAAGCCTTATCATACATTGTCCTAGGTGGTTCTCTCTTTTAAAACAACTTTTTATACGTGCATATTCCCATTGCTTAAGTCATCACTCATCGTTGAAGTCATTCCTATGATCCGGTTCACTACTGTGATGAGCGATGAACCTTTGGCTCCTTTTCATATTGCTTATCATTGAAAGGTCTTCAGCTCTCAGCTCCACTTCTGTGATGCATGATGAATGATTGTCTCTTCCTTATGTTGGGCCATCACAAAAGTATTTCATTGTCTATTTTTAGTTACCGTGATGGCTGATGGGAAGGTTGAATAAGGAGTGCATTGATGTGAAATAGAATGAAGATATTTTTTTAGTTTCTAATGAAAAATATTCATATTACAATGAATCTTTCACATTTGGGTCAGCCCACCTATCAACTAATGATGCACATGAGTGCTTTGTTACTGACCCTATTAATTTTGAATTATTTTAGCCATCCTTTGGAGAATCTTGCATTGAGTTGAATGATGATTTGAAAGATGAATCGAAATATGTTATTGAACATGAAATGGAAATATTTTTTGATGCCTATAATATTGTTAGTAATGATGTTTGTTGTGATGATCCTGACATGAATAAGGGAAAATATACTATGGCTTTTGATAAACCATATTTCCAAAGTGGTGAAGCATGTGACAGCATAAAGGTTTTGAAATGCTTGGGTGAGTGTGAATGGGTAAAAGCACAAAGTTGTGTTACACTTTCAACCAACTTATTAGTACAACCGAATTTAAGTATTTCTAACTAAAAATCAATTTTGGTCAAACATATGATCTAGTAAGATTCATTCTAGCTATGTGAGATACTTACACAACTTTTGCAACTAAAATTGTCATCTAAAAATATATGGAGCACGACTTTGAGCCCAATTTACCAAAAACATAAAATTATTTAAAAAACAGAAAGTTTCAATAACTCCTACTAATGTAAATAATTGTTTTTTAAAAATATAAAAATACCCTTTTGTAGATCCATAAGTGTAGCTTTCAAAAATATATTTAATTTAATAGTTTATTTATTATTTATATTTTATTTTTTATTTTTACTAAAAGTAGGTTATCAACACAAAATATTAGGTTGATTACCATGCCAAGGAAAAATACTAAAATATAATTTATTTATTTTAAAATTTGATGCACTAGATAAAAGAATCTATTTCAAGATGGTATAATTTTTTTTCCATTTTAGATAAATATTTAATATAATAGTTGACGTCTAATGGAAACAACTATTTGTTTATTTATGCACATTTTACTATTTATTTAAACATATATATTTATCAAAATTGGAAAAAAATATATCCATGCACGAAAGTTTCAAGTTATAAATACTCCAAAAATTGAAAAAAAAAAATTACTATAAAAGGTTTGACATCTCACGCGACTTCATTTTTCAACATTTTATCAGCAAATAAATTATAGTTTAAAATTATATTTTTGTTTTTTTTTTAAAATAGAAACAAAAAAAATACAAAAAAATACATATTTTAATAGTTTACATAATTTCAAAATTCAAAACATATATGCCACTTTTTAATGATTCATGTTTAAAAGTTGGGTCAGTGTTAGCCATTTCCTTTATAAACTCTAACATAACTTTGTGCTTTTACCTGAATATCAGTTTGAGAATATGCCTATGTATGAACATTTCTTGTTCATCACATAGGATGAATGCTTGGTGAGCATGGGACAAAAATCAAGAAATGACTCCAAGGATTTATATGAGTTTTTTTATTAATTTTGATTTCTTGGATTTGGATCTACTATTTAACTTCAAAAGGTCAGGGTCTATGCTTTTTGGTAGAGACTATTGAACAAAGTGTTTATGGAAGTTTTCAGTTTTATGTGCAAACTAAATTTGATGTCAATGGTCAAGTGGACTATTACTATTTTTAGTTTTCAAGTCAACTAGATGAGCTTTTAGTGGAACATGAATATGAGTTGGATAAGCTAAAACTTGATGTGGATTATGGGTTTCAGTGAGTACTTGACTGCCAGTATCAAATTGACTAAGTTAATGGTGGCCTTGAAAAGTACGGTGTTATGTTTAAACATGCCAATAGTGATGTTATTTTTTAGCTTTTTAGTGGCGATGTTTTCAGATTTGGCCCAATGAAAACAATAGAAAGCAAAGAATTTGACAGAGGCAAATACTGGTTTTACGTTTTTGGGGGCCTATGGCCACCAAGTGAAGTTGAAGCTTGTTAAATTATAGATTTAGGTTAAAAGACTGTACATCAAAAAAGGCTTCTGAGAGAAAATTTGAAATGAGGAGCACATTGTACAGTATTGTAAATTTTGTATATATGTTGGTTTGCTTTGGTCTTGTCTTCTTTCCTTTTCCGGGAAAGTCCTTGGTTTTTTGTCCTTGTGCTTTTTCTGCTTCAACCATGAGATTTAGAATCTCACCTTGCTTGCAAGAGACATGCGTTCCCAGATGGAGCCACTGCTGGAACCGTCAAGTTTTATGCTCCACTGATCTAAAAATAAATTTTATTTGGAATTCTCTCAATCTATATTGGCTAGGGTTTAGGGTTTTATGTGGGGAGTTGTTTTGCTTAGAAGATTTTCTCCTTTATTGAAACCCTTAGATCTTTTGGTCTAATCTTTTGTTGCCCTATTGTCACCTGTTTCCAGTTAGTTTAAAGCAACTTTAGTGATTTGGAATCGATGAAGTGACCAACTATTAGTGGTTAGGGTTCCCTATCACCCGTTGCTTAATATTTTTTTCATGTGCCTCGGTCTGAGAAAAATCCTTTATTTTATAAGGTTGCTATTTGGCCTTGTTTGGCCTTTACATCCTTTACAAAAAAAATTATTATGTTAAGGCCTTATCATACTTTTTCCTAGGTGGTTCCCTCTTTTAAAACAACTTTGTGCACGTGCATATTCCAATCACTTAAGTCATCACTCATCGTTGAAGTCATTCCTATCATCGGGTTCACTACTGCGATGAGCGATGAACCTTTGGCTCCTTTTCATATTGCTTATCATTGAAAGTTCTTCGGCTCTCACCTCCACTTTGGTGATGCATGATGAATGATTGTCTCTTCCTTATGTTCAGCCATCACAAAAGTATTTCATTGTCTTTTTTTAGTTACCATGATGGCTGATGGGAAGGTTGAATAAGGAGTGCATTGATGTGAAATAGAATGAAGATATTTTTTCAGTTTCTAATGAACAATATTCATATTACAATGAATCTTTCACATTTGGGTCAGCCCACCTATCAACTAACGATGCACATGAGTGCTTTGTTACTGACCCTATTAATTTTGAATTATTTGAGCCATCCTTTGGAGAATCTTGCATTGAGTTGAATGATGATTTGAAAGATGAATCAAAATATGTTATTGAACATGAAATGGAAATATTTTTTGATGCCTATGATATTGTTGGTAATGATGTGTGTTGTGATGATCCTGACATGAATAAGGGAAAATATACTATGGTTTTTGATAAACCATATTTCCAAAGTGGTGAAGCATGTGATAGCATAAAGGTTTTGAAATGCTTGGGTGAGTGTGAATGGGTAAAAGCACAAAGTTGTGTTACACTTTCAACCAACTTATTAGTACAACCGAATTTAAGTATTTCTAACTAAAAATCAATTTTGGTCAAACATGTGATCTAGTAAGATTCATTCTAGCTATGTGAGATACTTACACAACTTTTTCAACTAAAATTGTTGGGTAAAAATATATGGAGCACCACTTTGAGCCCAATTTACCAAAAACATCAAATTATTTAAAAAACTTAAAGTTTCAATAACTCCTACTAATGTAAATAATTGTTTTTAAAAAATATAAAAATACCCTTTTGTAGATCCATAAGTGTAGCTTTCAAAAATATATTTAATTTAATAGTTTATTTATTATTTATATTTTATTTATTATTTTTACTAAAAGTAGGTTATCAACACAAAATATTAGGTTGATTACCATGCCAAGGAAAAATACTAAAACATATTTTATTTATTTGAAAATTTGATGCACTAGATAAGAGAATCTATTTCAAGATGGTATAATTTTTCTTCCATTTTAGATAAATATTTAATATAAAAGTTGATGTCCAATGGAAACAACTATTTTTTTATTTATGCACATTTTACTATTTATTTAAACATATATATTTATCAAAATTGGAAAAAAATATATCCATGCACTAAAGTTTCAAGTTATAAATACTCCAAAAATTGGAAAAAAAATTTATAAAAGGTTTGACATCTCTCGCAACTTCATTTTTCAACATTTTATCAACAAATAAATTATAGTGTTAATTTATTAAAAACTAGTTTAAAATTATTTTTTTATTTTTTTTTAAAAATAGAAACAAAAAATATACAAAAAAATACATATTTTAATAGTTTACATAATTTCAAAATTCAAAACATATATGCCACTTTTTAGTGATTCAAGTTTAAAAGTTGGGTCATTGTTAGCCATTTCCTTTATAAAGTGTGACACAACTTTGTGCTTTTACCCGAATATCAGTTTGAGAATATGCCTGTGTATGAACATTTCTTGTTCATCACATAGGATTAATGCTTGTCGAGCATGGGACAAAAATCAAGAGATGACTCCAAGGATTTATATGAGTTTTTTATTCATTTTGATTTCTTGGATTTGGATCTATGATTTGTCTTCAAAAGGTGAGGGTCTATGCTTTTTGGTAGATGTTGCGCTCTCAGCACACATGCCCCGTTCAGAACGGGGACCCTTTTTTCTTTCGCCTTGTCGGGTCTTTCGGGGCTACCTCGTTTTGCGTGCCCCTCTTTTTTGATGTTCCGCGTGGTCGATATTGCTCTAAGGTGTCATCCTAAAACCGACCGTGCCTCCATTTTGGGTCTTTTGCTACCCTCCAGGGCCTCGTGGGTTCCTTGCCTTTGTTTGGCTCTGGGGCGGCCCTGGGCCCCCAGGCCCGGGCCTCTAGGGTTCCCTTATCGGGCTTCCCCCTTTCGTTCGCCATCCTTCGCGGCGTTCCCCGGGCGTCCTTCCGCCCCTCGGGGCCCACCCTGTTGTCTGCCGTTCAAACTTCATCGGGGTTTTGCCGGGCGGTGCCTGAGCATCCGGGCTCCCGACTCCGGAAGTCAGCGTCCAAACTTTCGTCCCGGCATCGCCGTCCGCGACAGCGATCTGCCGGCGGCCGCTCGCCCCTCGGGTCCCGGGGTGTTGTTCGCCGCTGCCGTCACCGTGCAAAGTGAAACCTTCTGGCGGCCGATCCTTGCTGGCCTCCCGGCACCCGGGCCCCGGGCCTATCTCCGCCGTAGCCACGAAACGTTGACAAAATTTCGCAGTGGCCGTCATTCCGCATCCCTCCGACCTTCGGACCCCGGGGTCTCATCCGCCGCCGCCGACCTAATTTGAATTCCACCAACTTTTTGGCGCGTTCGTACCTGCAATAAATGACCACATTAATGGCAGATAGGGTATATAATGTATCATCCGCCAATTTCATTTTCACTTTGCGAATTTGAGAGAGTTGATAAAGACAGCACCT
>VDFB02193867.1:127767667-127892773 GCA_007258455.2 Sequoia sempervirens | reverse complement strand
TCAGTAGAATTTCCTTAAAACAAGACTAAGTCACCTAGCTTGGCATAAGTGTCCCAATAGGCTTCAATAGTGGATTCTATAGGAATCCAAAGCCTCTTTGCATCACTTTCTAGTTTCCAGGTGCACCTCTTCAGTCTCATTATTTTTTTTACAGTTTGTTTGCATTTTTAGTTTATTTTGCATATCACAATGTGTTTTCAAATACTTTGTATTTCATTAGTGTTACATCCATAGTTTATATTCTTTATTAATTTCCAGCCTTAAGGACAACCCCCTTTGCCAGATTTCAATCTCCTTTGCATTAGAATCTCAAGGGTTTTTTCTTGATTGAAGTGATTGATCTTTGTCTCTCTTCTTTTAGGTGCAAAACCCTAGGGGTGCAAGATGTAACTTCATTATTGTTGAAGGTGTTGAATGTAGCATTTTTCATAGGCTGGAACAGGATTAGCTGAGGGAAGTCTCCATCATCCACAATGATGTGGAACAAGAGGTCATCCGTAAGGTGATTGGTGAGCACTCCCTAGGGCAAGTGCATGCACATAGTGCTACCCTTCTTGATTATTTCCCGTATAACATCGTACACACTTCTAGACTATTCAAGTGGGCTTTGCGGGTTACTAAGGGTCTTGTTCACCCATGGTTCCTACAGATTATTGAAGATGTGCTGAGAGGAAATTTTGTTCATCCTCGCATGGGCTTGATTAGTGATGCTATCTACATCTATTGTGCACACTAGAATGAAAGGTTCAACCAAGTTGTTACTTTGATGTGCGTCGGCCTTAAAAGTAACATGGAGACATTTTCTCATTATGTGGAGTATAATTAGAATATTTTCTCTCTAGTGCAAATTGAGTGGATATAGGAAGTGATTGAGGCCATTAGTATTATCATATTTACTCCTTGTGTTTAATGAAACCTACTATGAAATCAAGCTCACTTCTTGGGCAATATAATATAAAATTTCATCTATACATATAAATAATATATATATCTTTTTGGCTTTTTGATTAATTTTATATCATGGAGATCTTTTTTGTTTTATTTCAACTTTTTGCAATCTTCTTTTTGTTTATTTGTATGGAATATGTATGAGAAACTAAATTTCCCTATGAGAAATCTTCTTTTATACATTTTCTTTCTCAGAAATGAACACATGTGAGTCCACAAAGCACATTGGTAAACGTATCTAGAAAAGTTTTGTAAAATTTTTGGAGTTTGCTAGGGTTAAATAAATCCACTTTCATATCATCTTTGAACACTTCATTTCAAATTTTTTTCACTGCCTTTATGTGAAAGATACCAAGGTTGTCGTGAATTAATCTATAATATTATAAAAAGGAGGCGAGTTTTAAAAACCCTATCAACACTGAGAAGGGTATTAAAACTCAACATAATCCTTCTAACATTCTCTACTTTGCTTATTTAACGCATGCACTAATCTTTTTGGGTCCCACCTAGTGGAACCCTCAAGTTTTATGCTCCACTAATCTAAAAATGCATTCTCTTTGGCATTCTCTTGATCTATATTGACTAGGGTTTTATGTGGGGAGTTTTTTTGCTTAGAATATTTTCTCCTTTATTGAAACCCTTGGATCTTTTGGTCTAGTCTTTTGTTGACCTGGTATCACCTGTTTCTGGTTGGTTTAAAGAAACTTGATTCATTTGGAGTCCATGAAGTGACCAGCCACTGGTGATTAGGGTTCCTCATCACCCGTTGCTTAATATATTTTTCATGTACCATGGTCTGATAAAAAATCCTTTATTTTATAAGGTTGATATTCAGCCTTTTTTGGCCTTTATAGCCTTTACAAAAAATGTTATTAAGTCTATTAAGTCATTATCATATGTTGTCCCAGGCAATCCCCTCGTTAAAAAAACTTTGTGCATGTGCATATTGACATCACTTAGGTCATCACTCATTGCTGAAGTCATTTCTATCATCAGGTTGATGAGTGATGAACCTTTGGCTCCTTTTCATATTGCTTATCGCTGAAAGTTCTTTGGCTCCCTACCTCCATGAATGATTGTCACTTCCTTATGTCGATCCATAAAAAAATTATTTCATTGCCTTTTTCAGTGACTGCAATGGGTAATGGGAAGGTTGACTATGAAGTGATATGATTGTGCCACTTATTAGTAGCTGACCATGCCATCACTATTTTCTCATGTCATCGTAGGCACTCTCTACTCCAGATCAGTTACGATGATAAGCAATGGACTGTGGGTATGTTTTGGCATCATTGGAAAGTTTTCCTTACCAAAATACAATTGCAACCTTGTCACATTTTCATGAGAAGCGATGAAGGATATGCTGAGGAATATTCCTTCCATCAAGGGGGTTGTTGCTCATCGCCAAAGTTTGGATATACTTCATTGTATTACTGCGATGAGTGATGGAGTCCAATGGGTATGGTGAATGTGTGGATGATTATGTGGCAGTTATCTAGGGTTTCATTTCCATCTCAAAGCACATTTGTAAGAGCATGTGGTGATGGGTGAGGATGATCATTAATTGTGTTTGAAATCACAAGGATTGACAGACAAGGTTTAAACTTATGTGGTTGGTTGTCAGGTCGTTCATGTGATCTTTCTCTTGGAAATTAATGGTAGGCACCCTCCAATCATTCAATCTAATGAAGATTGTCAACTAATTTATTTCATAATTGCAATCATCAAGAGCTGTAGAATCGGTCTAGAGCCAAAGAAGAAAGTGTGAGGATCTTGGGAGTGCAGTTGCATAGAAATTGAAGACAAATTTTCCCAAGTAAGTAGGTATCCACACTTTTTTGTGTCAATTGTGCATAATTTAGTTGGTCTAAGAAATTATTGAAGGTTTTGTAGGCTTTAGGTACTTGGGGTTTGAAGGGGTCTTGTTTTTGCAAATTCCTTTTGGGTTGATAGGAATTATGCATGGTCTGGGAAGAGTTTTGTTTTGCAAGTTTCTTTTCAAGAGTATAAACCAGTGAAATTCTCTTGTAAGTAAAATTTTGCAAACCTCAGTCCTATTAGACTGTGAAAATGAGTGAGCCTAGTGAGTCTTCTAACAAACAGGTAAAAGAAAAATGAAACAGAGGAGGGTCAAAAGGTCTAAAACCCAGAATGACACACCTAAAATTAAGCCTAATTTACCTGTGAAATTTGTTAAGCCAAGGGTAGGAATGAGAACTCCTGCCATTTTTATGGAAGCTAAAACCAAGGGTATTACTAAAGTTGGCTACAAGAACATGTTGGCTAGGTACCGAAGGGATGATAATGATTATAAGTCTGGTTAGTCTAAGAAGAAGAAGAAGGAGGATAAGGACCATAAGGCTTATGATTCTAATATGAGGGAGCCTGGTGTTGTCATGGAAGATGAGGTAGAAGAGGACCCAAAATATGCCCAATATCTTCTTACACTTGTCAGTAAAGAAGTTTTTGATGATGGCGAGACAAATTCTCTAGTTTCAACAAATTCAAAAGGCACATGTCATGCATACTCTAATTCTGAAAATGATGAACCGTTGAAGAAATAGAGTCACATTTTGAAGTTTTATTTTCAATGCTAATGTGGAGAATCTTTTGGGCTGACATGGAGGGGAGATTTTGATGCTGTTACAATTATGAAAATGACTTTTGGAAGGCATGTAAATCTGCTTCAGTGATTGAAAAGAGTTTTTATCTTATGTGCCTTTACCCCTTTCTATGCACAAAGTGCAAATATAACTACTTGGGGAATTTTGAAATTGAAATGCAAATGTGTGTCAAATGAGAAATGTGACTAAAATTGTATTTTGGACTGAAGCTTGTTGCTCCCATGTTTCTATAAATGGGATTTCAAGGCTAGTTACCAGGTCTTTTGTCAATATTTTGGTCTGTCTTCAGTTGGAGAAAGTTGATACTTGTATAACAACAAAATTTCTAAATCAAGCACAGATGAATAGAGTAGTATCGAGTCTTAGGTATGCATTCTAGTTTTTTAATAGGCTTAATGGTTTTACAGTAGCAATGGTGTATGAATGAGAATTACAAATTCTAGAACAAATTCTCTCCTATGTATTTTGTCTCCCAAATTATGAATAGAATGATCAAGCATCTTGTATTTGTCTTCAATCATTTTGGTTGAATGTGTGGTTTTATTTCTTCTTTGGTTAATTGAACTGATTAAATGCTTAAATGAAATCATAGGTTTGTGAGATGGAATTCAAGGATTACTAAGTAGTTTCTATTTATTGATATAATTAGTTGTGTATTGCAAAGAAATATATCAATAGCCTATAAGTGTTGAGTTTAATTGCTAACGTATTACAACTTGTTACAAATAGGAATCCATTACCAATGGATAAAACACTGGTCTATTAGTTTGGTCATCCTAGGTGTAAATGAGCTGGCCTATACTTGACAAAGACACAAATCTAAATGAAAATCACTTACACATTATAAATCACATAGTAAAGTGGTATGAAGTACCGCTCATTTCTTGCTTTAGGTAAAAATTCATTAAAAGGTCAGCCAAATCCTTAAAGGATTTTATCTAATTGGAAGCTTGTGGGATTGTATCTATTTGTCCCAATGTTATTGGTAATTTGGAACAAGAGTATCAATTCAAACATTGTCAAGATTACCCTCCTAGGTTTCACAGAGCCCAAAGTTCAGAAGTAAAGGCCCAACAATCCTTTACTTGTTCGTTGGCCAATCCTCACCATTATTGGCCATTGAATTGTGTTAGATTCATAGATAATGAATGAGATTAAGTTTTGTTCTTAAAAAATAACCAACATATTGGCAATTCTACTAGGGAATGAACTTTGAAATTTGGTTGTAGATTGTCCTATCAAAGAGTTAATAATATCTCAAAATATTATTTGTAACCAGAGATTGAAAATTTTGGAGTCTTATTTTCCCATTCGAGTCACCTATAGATTGGCAACTCCATTGGGGACTAACTTGAGAAAATTGTGATAGAAGATCATCTTTCCTTACAAGGTCATTGAAGTTTCATGTGAAAGTGTAACTAGAGACTGATAATTCTACAATTTGCACTCCCCATCCGAGTCACAGTAACAGATTGGCGACTCTATTGGGAAAAATCCATACAAAGTCTCTAGTTCCAGATCAGATGTATTAGAGTCCAATACTTTGCAAATATAAGTTTATCCTATAGTCCAACTTTGGCATCGGTGAGTCCATATACGTTACTTAGGATCCATTGTAATTCCTCCGAGCTTGCAAATTCTATTAGGATATACCCATAATTCCATGAATATTTTTTATAAATTGCCACTAAGTGTGGGTTGTGATTCTGAGATATTTGCACTAGTGTGCATTATTTGAGGAAATCAAGAAAAAGTAAGAATGAAAAATTTGCTAAGAGAGGAAGTGAACCTGAGCTCAATATGATGAAGCACCCTGATGAGAAGCCAGGATGAAAATTTCAAAAGACTCCAATACTATTTGGAGAGAGTCAAGAATTGGATAAATGTGAACATCTGGTTTGGATATTGAAGTCTTAGACTTGGAAAGGATTGTGTTGCAGAAAATACAAAGGGATTTATGTGTGACTCTGCTATTGAAGAATACCTAGAATGAAATTAATCTTTGAAAGAACTCTAAATTGTTGAAGTTTAGTATTTTATGAAGAGAGGTAGCGACTCTATGGAAGGAACTTGATAAAATTGGGAAGAAAATTTCATATCTATAAATATTTCCAATCAGAATGAAGAATCTACAACAACTGCAACATCAGCTATTCTCCATATTTTGGTTTTAAAGAAGCATAAAATTGTTATGAAAACCATATTTGATAGTTTGAAAGAACTCTGATTCCCTATTGAGTGAAACTCAACACTAAGAAAGGGAATGATAGTGATAATTTTACATACTTCTGAGTTATAATTTTTAGCCTCTATATTGTGTTGAAGAAGTATGCTTGTTCTTGAAATTTTCCCATTAGAGAGATCTTAGAAATAGATTTATTTGAGTTATGCATTATAACATTTTAAGGTTATGGTAAAAGCAAGAAATAGGGCAGTGATCAACTGTAGAGTTGATATTTGAATTTTGTAAAGGGGTGTAGGAAAATGTTTTACTCACCTATACATCCATGTCAGGTGTCGAATTTAGGCATGAAAAATGTGCAGCCCCTATCATGCCATCAAAGAAATTTCTCTATTGGAAGATATAGATTATTAAATTTTAATGGTATTCAGGGTTTCCAAAACCCTATTACTAATGATGTTAGGTAACATTTGCCAAAATTCAAAGGGAAAAGCTCAGAATCAGCTTATAGGCATTTGCAAAAATTTATGGACTTCATGAGAGATTATGAGATAAACCATGAAGATGTCATGAGATTCTTTGTTCATACTCTGAAGGAAGATGGTATAGAATGGATTTCATATTTGCCAATATGTTCTATTTCTTCATGGAATGAGTTCACGGCAGCATTCATAGAACAATTTGGTGAGAGGATTGATCTAGTTTTAGTAAGACAAAAATTTATGAACATCTAGAAAGATGAAGATAAGTTAGTCTCAAATTTCAATCTCAGGTTCTCAAAGGAAATAGGGGATATTCCAAAAAATATAAGACCGAAAGATGCAAAGTTTTTGGTTGTATTGTTAGGTGCATTTGATGAAGAAATGAGCTATAGGTATGTGCAGGATCATCATGGAAAAAATAGTCCCTTAAGTGGCAAAAATATTAGAAAAATTAGAGTTAGGCAACTTGATGTAAAAATTTGAATAAGTTATCTAATTATTTAAAAATATGTAAGAATAGAATTTGTAGAAAATTGAATGAAGTTTCTAAACTACTAGATTTTTTTTAAAAAAATCTATTTGGTGAAATCTTGAAATTTCAATGCAAAGAGTACTTAAATTTCAGGAAAAATAAGAAATGGTTTGTAATTCACCCTAACCACAATAAAATGATAATACTTTTTAATAATATTTTAGATATAAGTAGAGGACTCATGTACTAATGTGATGCATATTTTTTGTAATTTTTTCCCAATAAATAATTAATTATGATTTTTTATTACAACATTTAAAAAAAATTAAAAACTCATATGTCAACCACCTTAACTTGGTCAAAACTTCATGAAATTCATTTTTAATCCTATAGGTATGTGAAGCATAGAATGTGAGACATGTTTTGGTTCAAAAAATGTGATACATTTGAAAGATATAGATGTTTTTCAATCAACCTATCAATTGGGACTTTAGTCAGTAATTTCAAATAGAAAATGAAAATAATTACTTATTAAATTCAAATTAAAAGTATAATTTATATTGGTGGAAAGCTGAGAATCTCCTTTAAAAACCCTTTCTATTTCATCAATTTTGGGTTAAAAAAATTTGTCAGCCACATACCCATCATATTGCCACTTTTTGGCCCATCATGATCCTGCACATACCTCTATCTGTTAAGGGATAAAGATCCTACAACACTTCATAATGCATATCAAATTTCCATGGACATTGAAAACAATTTGAAATATTCAATGATGAAGGGATATATGGAAGCAAGTATTGATTATCCTAGCACAACTCATGTAAATAGAATTTATGACAGTAGAGATGATTTTAAAGATGATAATGCTTTTCCTGTTCTGATTTGTGCATCATCACCTCATACAAATCATAGTGAACTCCAAGTTGAACATCGAAAAAATTGGATCAATGCTGATTAGCTGTCTTTTGTTCAAGAATTGTATACAATGAAAAGAAATAAGGAAGAATCATCCTATGATTTATTCTCAAGATTTTTGGATGTTGTGTTGGAAGTACCCAAGAATTTTAGACCTAAGGATTCAACATGCATTGATTTCTTTTGTAAAATTTTTGAGCGAGGGCTCAGTACCTTGAAAAAGGAGTTGAAGCCTCATGGTTTTGATTAGGTACTTGATTGGATAAAGATTGTTGAAGGAGCCAAGTGTATTTATGTACAAAATGTGACACCTCAAAGTGTTAATAGTGATTGTCCTATTGAGCAGAATCAGGAGACATGGAGGCAAGTGAAAAGGGTATATCAAAGTATGAACATCCATCTTGTTGTATGTGTGAAGATAATGATTGTAATCAGCCCACAAGCATCATGTATGCCAATTTGTATACCAATGATGAGGATAAAGATACATTTGCAAGTGTTTTTGATTTCTCATCACAAATATGTGGTCAAGATATTGAAGATGAAAATTTAAGCATTCACTTTGAAAAATCTAAGCATAGTTTATGTAGTGAAGGATTTTATTGTGATGAGGATCTTGATGAGAGTGAAGTTTTTGATTTTTTTTTGAGGATTATGAATCTTCTTGTGAGAATAATCTAGATGTATTTTCTTCACATGAAGGATGCAATGAAATGAATTTCCATGGAACCACTTGTTTGCAAGTGAGTGAACAAACTTTATTTGATGAATACTTGGAATGTAATTTAGGTGTATCATCAATTAAGCATGCTAACTTTATGAATGATGATGAGTTTGAAGATAAGAATGTATGTGTTCAGTATCCTGATCCTAAGCACAGTATTAGAAACGATGAAGGTGTTGATGATGCTGAGTATGATGCTGATGAACATGATCATGTCCTTGCTGCTCCTAATTGTTTATGTGATGGAGAGATGGAAATGTATATGATTTGTGAGGACAATATTGAGGTGTATAACATAGAGATTTTTTATTTTTTATTTAGATCTATATCATGTGAAGCCACTAGCTTATGTAAGTACTGATGAGATGGAATATACTTGTTTCTTTACCAAAATGGACATGTTTTCATCCAATAAGGAGTGCATTGATGTGAAAGAGAATGAAGATATTTGTTTAGTTGCTAATGAACAACATTCATATTACAATGAATCTTTCACATTTGGGTCAGCCCACCTATCAACTAATGATGCACATGAGTGCTTTGTTGCTGACCCTGTTAATTTTGAATTACCTTTGGAGCATTTTGTATTGAGTTGAATGATGATTTGAAAGATGAATCAGAATATGTTATTGAACTTGAAATGGAAATATTTTTTGATGCCTATGATATTGTTAGTAATGATGTGTGTTGCAATGATCCTAATATGAATAAGGGAAAAGATACTATGGTTTTTGATAAACCATATTTCCAAAGTGGTGAAGCATGTGACAAAATAAAGGATTTGAAATGCTCGAGTGAGTGTGAATGGGTAAAACCACAAAGTTGTGTTACACTTTCAACCAACTTATCGGCACAACTGAATTTAAGTATTTCTAAATAAAAATCAATTTTGGTCAAACATATGATCTAGTAAGATTCATTCTAGCTATGTTAGATATTTGCACAATTTTTTCAGCTAAAATTGTTGGCTAAAAATATATGGAGCACCACTCTGACCCAATTTACCAAAAATAAAAATTATTTGAAAAACTTAAAGTTTCAATAACTCCTACTAATGTAAAAACATTTTTCTTAAAATATAAAAATACCCTTTGTAGTGATCCATAAGTGTAGTTTTCAAAAATACATTTATTTTTTATAGTTTATTTATTATTTATATTTTATTTTTATTTTTTACTAAAAGTGTAGGTTGATTACCATGCCAAGGAAAAATACTAAAACTTATTAATTTTGTTTTTAAAATATGATGCACTAGATAAAAGAATCTATTTCAAGATGGTATATATTTTTTTTCCATTTTAGATAAATATTTAATATAAAAGTTGGCGTCCAATGGAAACAACTATTTTTTTAATACACACTTTTTCTATTTATTTATGTATATATATATATATATATGTCAAAGTTAGAATAAATATATCCATACACTAAAGTTTCAAGTTGTAAATACACAAAAATTTGAAGGAAAAAAAAAATTTACTATATAAAGATTGACGTCTCATGTAAATTCATTTTTCAAAATTTTATCAACAACAAAATTATAGTGTTAATTTATTAAAAACTAGTTTAAAATTATTTTTTTATTTTTTTAAAAAAATAGAAACAAAAAATATACAAAAAAATACATATTTTAATGGTTTACATATTTTCAAAATTCAAAACATATATGCCACTTTTTAGTGATTCAAGTTTAAAAGTTGGGTCAGTGTTAGCCATTTCCTTTATAAAGTGTGACACAACTTTGTGCTTTTACCCAAATATCAGTTTGAGAATATGCCTGTGTATGAACATTTCTTGTTCATCACATAGGATGAATGCTTGTCGAGCATGGGACAAAAATCAAGAGATGACTCCAAGGATTTATATGAGTTTTTTATTCATTTTGATTTCTTGGATTTGGATCTATGATTTGACTTCAAAAGGTCAGGGTCTATGCTTTTTGGTAGAGACTATTGAACAAAGTGTTTATGGAAGTTTTCAGTTTTATGTGCAAACTAAATTTGATGTCAATGGTCAAGTGGACTATTACTATTTTTAGTTTTCAAGTCAACTAGATGAGCTTTTAGTGGAACATGAATATGAGTTGGATAAGCTAAAACTTGATGTTGATTATGGGTTTCAGTGAGTACTTGACTGCCAGTATCAAATTGACAAAGTTAATGGTGGCCTTGAAAAGTACGGTGTTATGTTTAAACATGCCTATAGTGATGTTATTTTTTAGCTTTTTAGTGGCAATGTTTTCAGATTTGGCCCAATGCCAACAATAGAAAGCAAAGTATTTGATAGAGGCAAATACTGGTTCTACATTTTTGGGGGCGTATGGCCACCAAGTGAAGTTGAAGCTTGTTAAATTATAGATTTAGGTTAAAAGACTGTACATCAAAAAAGGCTTCTAAGAGAAAATTTGAAATGAGGAGCACATTGTACAGTATCATAAATTTTGTATATATGTTGGTTTGCTTTGGTCTAGTCTTCTTTCCTTTTCTAGGGAAGTCCTTGGTTTTTTGTCCTTGTGCTTGGTCTGCTTCAACCATGAGATTTAGAATCTCACCATGCTTGCAAGAGACATGCGTCCCAAGTTGGATCCACTAGTGGAACCCTCAAGTTTTATGCTCCACTGATCTAAAAATACATTTTATTTGGCATTCTCTCAATCTATATTGGCTAGGGTTTAGGGTTTTATGTGGGGAGTTGTTTTGCTTAGAAGATTTTCTCCTTTATTGAAACCCTTAGATCTTTTGGTCTAATCTTTTGTTGGCCTATTGTCACCTATTTCGAGTTAGTTTAAAGCAACTTGAGTCATTTGGAGTCCATGAAGTGACCAACTATTAGTGGTTAGGGTTCCCTATCACCTGTTGCTTAATATTTTTTTCATGTGCTTCGGTCTGAGAAAAATCCTTTATTTTATAAGGTTGCTATTCGGCCTTGTTTGGCCTCTACATCCTTTAAAAGAAATTTTATTTTGTTAAAGCCTTATCATACATTGTCCTAGGTGGTTCTCTCTTTTAAAACAACTTTTTATACGTGCATATTCCCATTGCTTAAGTCATCACTCATCGTTGAAGTCATTCCTATGATCCGGTTCACTACTGTGATGAGCGATGAACCTTTGGCTCCTTTTCATATTGCTTATCATTGAAAGGTCTTCAGCTCTCAGCTCCACTTCTGTGATGCATGATGAATGATTGTCTCTTCCTTATGTTGGGCCATCACAAAAGTATTTCATTGTCTATTTTTAGTTACCGTGATGGCTGATGGGAAGGTTGAATAAGGAGTGCATTGATGTGAAATAGAATGAAGATATTTTTTTAGTTTCTAATGAAAAATATTCATATTACAATGAATCTTTCACATTTGGGTCAGCCCACCTATCAACTAATGATGCACATGAGTGCTTTGTTACTGACCCTATTAATTTTGAATTATTTTAGCCATCCTTTGGAGAATCTTGCATTGAGTTGAATGATGATTTGAAAGATGAATCGAAATATGTTATTGAACATGAAATGGAAATATTTTTTGATGCCTATAATATTGTTAGTAATGATGTTTGTTGTGATGATCCTGACATGAATAAGGGAAAATATACTATGGCTTTTGATAAACCATATTTCCAAAGTGGTGAAGCATGTGACAGCATAAAGGTTTTGAAATGCTTGGGTGAGTGTGAATGGGTAAAAGCACAAAGTTGTGTTACACTTTCAACCAACTTATTAGTACAACCGAATTTAAGTATTTCTAACTAAAAATCAATTTTGGTCAAACATATGATCTAGTAAGATTCATTCTAGCTATGTGAGATACTTACACAACTTTTGCAACTAAAATTGTCATCTAAAAATATATGGAGCACGACTTTGAGCCCAATTTACCAAAAACATAAAATTATTTAAAAAACAGAAAGTTTCAATAACTCCTACTAATGTAAATAATTGTTTTTTAAAAATATAAAAATACCCTTTTGTAGATCCATAAGTGTAGCTTTCAAAAATATATTTAATTTAATAGTTTATTTATTATTTATATTTTATTTTTTATTTTTACTAAAAGTAGGTTATCAACACAAAATATTAGGTTGATTACCATGCCAAGGAAAAATACTAAAATATAATTTATTTATTTTAAAATTTGATGCACTAGATAAAAGAATCTATTTCAAGATGGTATAATTTTTTTTCCATTTTAGATAAATATTTAATATAATAGTTGACGTCTAATGGAAACAACTATTTGTTTATTTATGCACATTTTACTATTTATTTAAACATATATATTTATCAAAATTGGAAAAAAATATATCCATGCACGAAAGTTTCAAGTTATAAATACTCCAAAAATTGAAAAAAAAAAATTACTATAAAAGGTTTGACATCTCACGCGACTTCATTTTTCAACATTTTATCAGCAAATAAATTATAGTTTAAAATTATATTTTTGTTTTTTTTTTAAAATAGAAACAAAAAAAATACAAAAAAATACATATTTTAATAGTTTACATAATTTCAAAATTCAAAACATATATGCCACTTTTTAATGATTCATGTTTAAAAGTTGGGTCAGTGTTAGCCATTTCCTTTATAAACTCTAACATAACTTTGTGCTTTTACCTGAATATCAGTTTGAGAATATGCCTATGTATGAACATTTCTTGTTCATCACATAGGATGAATGCTTGGTGAGCATGGGACAAAAATCAAGAAATGACTCCAAGGATTTATATGAGTTTTTTTATTAATTTTGATTTCTTGGATTTGGATCTACTATTTAACTTCAAAAGGTCAGGGTCTATGCTTTTTGGTAGAGACTATTGAACAAAGTGTTTATGGAAGTTTTCAGTTTTATGTGCAAACTAAATTTGATGTCAATGGTCAAGTGGACTATTACTATTTTTAGTTTTCAAGTCAACTAGATGAGCTTTTAGTGGAACATGAATATGAGTTGGATAAGCTAAAACTTGATGTGGATTATGGGTTTCAGTGAGTACTTGACTGCCAGTATCAAATTGACTAAGTTAATGGTGGCCTTGAAAAGTACGGTGTTATGTTTAAACATGCCAATAGTGATGTTATTTTTTAGCTTTTTAGTGGCGATGTTTTCAGATTTGGCCCAATGAAAACAATAGAAAGCAAAGAATTTGACAGAGGCAAATACTGGTTTTACGTTTTTGGGGGCCTATGGCCACCAAGTGAAGTTGAAGCTTGTTAAATTATAGATTTAGGTTAAAAGACTGTACATCAAAAAAGGCTTCTGAGAGAAAATTTGAAATGAGGAGCACATTGTACAGTATTGTAAATTTTGTATATATGTTGGTTTGCTTTGGTCTTGTCTTCTTTCCTTTTCCGGGAAAGTCCTTGGTTTTTTGTCCTTGTGCTTTTTCTGCTTCAACCATGAGATTTAGAATCTCACCTTGCTTGCAAGAGACATGCGTTCCCAGATGGAGCCACTGCTGGAACCGTCAAGTTTTATGCTCCACTGATCTAAAAATAAATTTTATTTGGAATTCTCTCAATCTATATTGGCTAGGGTTTAGGGTTTTATGTGGGGAGTTGTTTTGCTTAGAAGATTTTCTCCTTTATTGAAACCCTTAGATCTTTTGGTCTAATCTTTTGTTGCCCTATTGTCACCTGTTTCCAGTTAGTTTAAAGCAACTTTAGTGATTTGGAATCGATGAAGTGACCAACTATTAGTGGTTAGGGTTCCCTATCACCCGTTGCTTAATATTTTTTTCATGTGCCTCGGTCTGAGAAAAATCCTTTATTTTATAAGGTTGCTATTTGGCCTTGTTTGGCCTTTACATCCTTTACAAAAAAAATTATTATGTTAAGGCCTTATCATACTTTTTCCTAGGTGGTTCCCTCTTTTAAAACAACTTTGTGCACGTGCATATTCCAATCACTTAAGTCATCACTCATCGTTGAAGTCATTCCTATCATCGGGTTCACTACTGCGATGAGCGATGAACCTTTGGCTCCTTTTCATATTGCTTATCATTGAAAGTTCTTCGGCTCTCACCTCCACTTTGGTGATGCATGATGAATGATTGTCTCTTCCTTATGTTCAGCCATCACAAAAGTATTTCATTGTCTTTTTTTAGTTACCATGATGGCTGATGGGAAGGTTGAATAAGGAGTGCATTGATGTGAAATAGAATGAAGATATTTTTTCAGTTTCTAATGAACAATATTCATATTACAATGAATCTTTCACATTTGGGTCAGCCCACCTATCAACTAACGATGCACATGAGTGCTTTGTTACTGACCCTATTAATTTTGAATTATTTGAGCCATCCTTTGGAGAATCTTGCATTGAGTTGAATGATGATTTGAAAGATGAATCAAAATATGTTATTGAACATGAAATGGAAATATTTTTTGATGCCTATGATATTGTTGGTAATGATGTGTGTTGTGATGATCCTGACATGAATAAGGGAAAATATACTATGGTTTTTGATAAACCATATTTCCAAAGTGGTGAAGCATGTGATAGCATAAAGGTTTTGAAATGCTTGGGTGAGTGTGAATGGGTAAAAGCACAAAGTTGTGTTACACTTTCAACCAACTTATTAGTACAACCGAATTTAAGTATTTCTAACTAAAAATCAATTTTGGTCAAACATGTGATCTAGTAAGATTCATTCTAGCTATGTGAGATACTTACACAACTTTTTCAACTAAAATTGTTGGGTAAAAATATATGGAGCACCACTTTGAGCCCAATTTACCAAAAACATCAAATTATTTAAAAAACTTAAAGTTTCAATAACTCCTACTAATGTAAATAATTGTTTTTAAAAAATATAAAAATACCCTTTTGTAGATCCATAAGTGTAGCTTTCAAAAATATATTTAATTTAATAGTTTATTTATTATTTATATTTTATTTATTATTTTTACTAAAAGTAGGTTATCAACACAAAATATTAGGTTGATTACCATGCCAAGGAAAAATACTAAAACATATTTTATTTATTTGAAAATTTGATGCACTAGATAAGAGAATCTATTTCAAGATGGTATAATTTTTCTTCCATTTTAGATAAATATTTAATATAAAAGTTGATGTCCAATGGAAACAACTATTTTTTTATTTATGCACATTTTACTATTTATTTAAACATATATATTTATCAAAATTGGAAAAAAATATATCCATGCACTAAAGTTTCAAGTTATAAATACTCCAAAAATTGGAAAAAAAATTTATAAAAGGTTTGACATCTCTCGCAACTTCATTTTTCAACATTTTATCAACAAATAAATTATAGTGTTAATTTATTAAAAACTAGTTTAAAATTATTTTTTTATTTTTTTTTAAAAATAGAAACAAAAAATATACAAAAAAATACATATTTTAATAGTTTACATAATTTCAAAATTCAAAACATATATGCCACTTTTTAGTGATTCAAGTTTAAAAGTTGGGTCATTGTTAGCCATTTCCTTTATAAAGTGTGACACAACTTTGTGCTTTTACCCGAATATCAGTTTGAGAATATGCCTGTGTATGAACATTTCTTGTTCATCACATAGGATTAATGCTTGTCGAGCATGGGACAAAAATCAAGAGATGACTCCAAGGATTTATATGAGTTTTTTATTCATTTTGATTTCTTGGATTTGGATCTATGATTTGTCTTCAAAAGGTGAGGGTCTATGCTTTTTGGTAGATGTTGCGCTCTCAGCACACATGCCCCGTTCAGAACGGGGACCCTTTTTTCTTTCGCCTTGTCGGGTCTTTCGGGGCTACCTCGTTTTGCGTGCCCCTCTTTTTTGATGTTCCGCGTGGTCGATATTGCTCTAAGGTGTCATCCTAAAACCGACCGTGCCTCCATTTTGGGTCTTTTGCTACCCTCCAGGGCCTCGTGGGTTCCTTGCCTTTGTTTGGCTCTGGGGCGGCCCTGGGCCCCCAGGCCCGGGCCTCTAGGGTTCCCTTATCGGGCTTCCCCCTTTCGTTCGCCATCCTTCGCGGCGTTCCCCGGGCGTCCTTCCGCCCCTCGGGGCCCACCCTGTTGTCTGCCGTTCAAACTTCATCGGGGTTTTGCCGGGCGGTGCCTGAGCATCCGGGCTCCCGACTCCGGAAGTCAGCGTCCAAACTTTCGTCCCGGCATCGCCGTCCGCGACAGCGATCTGCCGGCGGCCGCTCGCCCCTCGGGTCCCGGGGTGTTGTTCGCCGCTGCCGTCACCGTGCAAAGTGAAACCTTCTGGCGGCCGATCCTTGCTGGCCTCCCGGCACCCGGGCCCCGGGCCTATCTCCGCCGTAGCCACGAAACGTTGACAAAATTTCGCAGTGGCCGTCATTCCGCATCCCTCCGACCTTCGGACCCCGGGGTCTCATCCGCCGCCGCCGACCTAATTTGAATTCCACCAACTTTTTGGCGCGTTCGTACCTGCAATAAATGACCACATTAATGGCAGATAGGGTATATAATGTATCATCCGCCAATTTCATTTTCACTTTGCGAATTTGAGAGAGTTGATAAAGACAGCACCTAGAGCCCACTGCAATCGGCATCGTCGCGATCATCCGTGTCTGCATCACTCCGTTGATTCCCGGTGAATTCCACGCCTCCCCGCCTAAGTGTTTTCGAGGTAGGCCATCCTCGCTTGCCCTCCAATCATTTTTTTTGATCATTTTGGGGATTTAAAATGAATTGAACAAATAATTAAATTGCATAAAATTAAAGAACACCCCTTCGCGCCTCAAACCCATGTTTTAGAAATCTTCTAAACCGATCGCAATAACCTCCCCTTTCGATCCGGGGCTCGCTCGTTGCGCGGCTGTTCTTCGCACAGGGCGACCGGCCCCCTCGGGCCTAGTCCCCTCTTTTGCCGTCCCATTCTAGTGCGTGGCTGCATGCCGGCGGCCGTCCCCCTTGCCGGGCCCAGGTTGTCGGGCTTCCATCCCCGGAGTGCCTATTGAATTTCACCCCTTCAAATCTAACCAAACTGCCTAGGCCATCCAGCCACCTGCCCTTCGGATCCCGGGCTTCCTTTGTCCGTTCGTATTCAGCACTCTTTTGCCGTGCCCCGAGACCCTCCGGGCCTGGCCGTCTGGAGTTCCGTCTCCGGAACTCTGTGACGGTTCCGCCGTTATTCACGGCGGAACCCTGCCGGCTATCCGTCTCTAGAACTCTATGACGGTTCGGCTGTTATTCACTGTTGAACCCTGCTGGCTATCCGACCTTCGGCCCCGGAGTCCCCTTCGCCACCGCCGTCACCTGCTTGCTGCCTATAGCTTGCAGCGGCCGTCGCTGTCTTTCCGGTCATCGGGTCCCGGTCTGCCTTTTACCGCCGTCGCCCGATCGTTTCCATAACCTCATGGTGGCCGTCGCCGTACGTCTTCCCATGGGCCAGACTCCAGGGTTCTCCTCGCTGTCGCCGCTGAACCTCATTGCGAAATGCCTCAGCGGCGAACCTCCGTCGGCTTCCCGCCCGTCGGGTCCCAGAGTCCCCTTCGCCGCCGTCGTCCAAGCCGTTGAAAAATATCTCGGCGGCGAACCCCTTGCATCCTTCCGGCCTTCGGGCCCCTTGTTTCTGATTGCCGCCTGGCCTAAATATCATAATTCCCGTGTCGGCCGTCTTTTTGCCCCCTGGACTCCGGCCTTCGGACTTCCTCAGCCGGACTTCCGTCCGCTGTTCACTGTCTCCAACGGCCACCCCTTAACAACTTCCCAGCCTGGAATCTCCGGAGCTCCTTAAATCAATCCAAACCAATTCAAATTGAGAATCTAACTTTGACCCATGTCTTAAATCATGCCGTTCTCCATCCTGGGTCTCTTAAAACATCAAAATATGACCAACGGGGGTCTCCGGGAACTTTCTGTCATGTTTTCCCTCCCTAACAACATTCCTACCAGGGAAGTCTGGCCCTCTGAGCCCAGATTGTCCAAATGCCTTAAAATGAAATCAATATCATCTGAGGATTAAATTCATGACGTATTTTAATGGTTATTTTGATGATATGCTCACAATGCGGAGTAACATTAACGTTACTGGTATTTTGTTATGCTGACTTCGCCCTTTTGCTTGCAGGATATATGGAATCAGCTGCAGGAACTTCAGGGGCCTTCGTCGAAAAGGACAAGGGCAAGAAGTCCGGAAGGGTCGCTCGTGGGAAGGAGGATAAAGATCAGATAAAGTTCTAATTCCAGGGTGAGCCGCTCCAGTCGAAGGTCTCGACTGACTGGAGAGAGATTTCAGACACCAATATCGGCCAGGTGGACATAGATGAGTTCACCCAGAGGGTTAAGGTAGACCCTAAAACAAAGAACGCCAGGTTGATACGCCAAAGTGGAATCGCCAAGGTTGCCGGCTTCCCTCCGTCTATGATAGCACCTGAATTAGTAATGGCTTGCCGAGAAGCCTACCAGATGGATACCAGAACAATCATGGACAAGGAGGGGAATATCCTCGCCGACATGTCTCCGGAAGGAATTACTAAAACATTTCACATTCCTACATTCCCACATATGCAAGTCCCCACTTTGGAGCAGTGTTAGGCAGCATGGGATGCCAATCCATTGGGCTGCAAGAAGTCAATTAACATTTACTGGCTTAAGGAGAAACAGGGCAGCGCTGTAAAGGTTCCCCAGGAGCTGTTCCATAGTGATTTTCAAGAAGATTATCACGACTTGGTGACTATGCTAAGCAGGGTCATGGGCCTCCCAACAGTCGCCTACTTCCAAGAGTGGATGGCTTACTACATTGAACAGATCATACGAGGGAATGAGGATGTAAAAACTAAGATCTCATTCGACTAGGGAAGTATCATCAGTAACTGCTTCCACGAGCAGTTTGTAAATGTTAAAAAAAGCTCAAAGTTCTACATGACCTCGTACCTGGTGTACTCCTTGGTAGGTCAGAGACAATATAGTGGGCTATTTATGGCGCCGGATCAGGATCACAAACAAGTGCTTAAGCCTTTTGACCGGTACCCTCAGCTACAATACCGCTACTTCAAAAAGGAGTACTACCGAGTCAATGATGCCTTCATAGGCCACATTATCAGATTGATGGTCGGGGACTTCGAGAGAAGGGTATCCCACAGTGCCAGGGCACTCTTAAAGGAGTATGCCTTCTTGTATATTCAATTCCCTAAGTTCACTTACATCCATGCCTAGGGATTCACTGAACGGCCGAACAAGTTGTCGAGATACCCGAACGATAGGATCATTCTCCTAGAGCTTTCCCGGTAGCTCCAACATATTCAAACCATCTTCGGCCAGAAGCACGTAGCAGGGATCCCCTATCCCATGACCCTCGGCCAAGGCCTATATCGACTGCAAACATCCCAATGCGTCGGCAACTCAGAGAAGGAACTTAAAGAATACAAATTTGAATGGTACACGGCTTGCCCATGAATGGATCCACACGGCCATGTCAGGAAGGCGCTAGGGCCGGCATACGCCCACAAGTACCATGTTGAAGATTTATGGGCGGATTGTAAAGATGATAAGGAGGTCTGCATGAGACACTACATGCGAATGACAGTACAGTTTCTGAGGAGGGTGCAGCTGTTTCCCGTGCCTAATCAGCTTGAGGAGGATGAGTCCACCCTTGTGCACCCGAGGTACCCTGCGGTTGCCAACCTGGCAATCCCCTCCATCGACTGGGACGAACAAGAGTTCGAGGACTTGGATACCATCACCCATCCAATTATAGCTCGCACTAAGGAGTGGGTTGATGGGCAAGTGGCACAACTAAAACAACAGGGGGTGACTTTAACTTATGAAGAGCTCAAAAGCGAGCCAAGCGCCACGGAGGACATTGTCGCCTCCCCATCAGCTGGTGAGACTTTCAAGTCTCCCCCCATCACCAGGTCCCAGAAAAGAAAAGAAGCAGAAACGACACAGTCTGTGAACCCCAAAGAACAAGCAACGAAGGACACGGGAGGCTCATCTGCCAAGAAGCTCAAGAGGACATTGGTCACCACAGAAGTGCAGCCCCCCTTGCTCCTTCCTCCCCCGACTGGTGCGCTGCCCGCTTCTCAAGCTATGGTCACCTCATCTCCGCCAGTAGTGGACATCTCTGTCCATCTCGCCCCTTCACCCCCGGCCGGGTCAATTATCAATATCGACTCCTCCTCTAGCATGACCACTTCCCCTTCCTCTACTGCTGCCATGTCACCCATTACCTCCCTGCCTCTGGCAATGATGGCATCGCCGGTTCCCCTTTCCACTGTGCTCGAGGCCATTGCACGACACCTGCAGAGTCTCCCCCCTGAACTCTCGCAACTCCTAATGGACACCGCACTCCAGGCGGCCCTCGCCCAGGCCCTCGCAACAGCTCAGCCTTCGCAACCGCCAACAGGTCCGCCGGCCATGGAGGCCACAATGCATATTTCTAAGGAGTTGGAGGAGCTGGAACAGGAGGCTTCGAAGCCTATCAAAGAGGAGGCCGATGATTATTATGAGCAACCTGAATATGGGCACAGAACCATCGACAAGGTGGCCTACGAGGAAGAAGAGACAAGCTCTTCCGAGGGCGGGGATGGAGAGGATGGCTTGGATGCCAAGGAAATTATTCAGGTCTTCGATGAAGATGAGGAAGAAGAGTTGGCTCAACATCCAAAAGATGTTGGGGAGGAGACAGAACAGTCGCCACGTGATGAAGAAGGACAGCCACAAGAAGAGCAACCTACAAAGGATATCACTGAGGCTGAGATCCACATTGTGAAGAGCCCCGAGGCCGAGGCTGTTGAAGAAAAGAAAGAAGAAGAGGTGGCAGGAGAAGAAGATCCCACCCAGATATTGACCACCAAGGCACCCGTTAAACGCCTCATGTTTTATTAAGACTCTAACGAGGAGGAGGATGCTGCCAAAGGAAAGGGAGAAGCCCAAAAGGAAGAAGAGGCAGAGATCTTACAGTTAACAGAGAAGGGTGAAGGCAGCCATGAGGCACCCAAAGACAAATCTATTATGCCCGATTGGCTAGAGAAGCAGTTTGAAAAGACTACTCTTGTTCTGAGCGATTCGAGATCAAGATTGGAAGCCATCTTGGCTCAATCTCTAGCCACCACAAAGAAGGAGAAGAAGCTTAAGGTTCGTTCCAAGATAACCATGGACGCTTCTGGCTCCTGGGCAGCACAAGTAGCGATGCCAACTGTTGGCCAGGCCAGAGTTAGTTACAATATCTCCACCATCGACCTAGGGACGGCAACCAGGGAGTAGAAGGTCGAACATCTGGAGGAATCAGTGGCCACGGTGGTGCATCTAATCAAGCAGGACAAGGTCACCAAAGACGAGCTAAAGGCGCAGGTTGCTGCCCTGACCGACTACATCCAGCAGTGGTCTTCAATAGACGACCTCCCCACTACCTCGATGGCCGCGCCACAACTGCTCTCTAAGGAACAGATAGATAAGCTGGAGAGGAGGAAAAACTTGGAGAAGACCACGGAGGATTGGTTCCAGCAAGTTGCGAGCGTCGGAAACATAGGAATCGGCTTGGCTGTGCAGATAGCCAACAAGTTCCTGGACCTGGTTCAATCCTTGGAAAGCATGAAGAAACTCTGCACTAGCTTCCATGTGATCTATGACTCCGCCTTCCCAAGGGTTGAGGCCATCCTTCAAATGCCAGAAAGCATGTGGGAAGAAAAGATAGAGCTGAAAAAAGAGGATCACTGGTTGGTGGACGTGTGGCGCAGAGACCTCATCAACCGAAAGGAGAGGATGGAACAAATCCAGAGCAGGGTGGATCCGGATATTGCATGGATCAAGGAGATCCGGACGGAATGCATCGAGTATCTTAAGTTAATGACGAGCCATGATATGCCCACGGTACAATTGGACACCGAAAAGATCAAGCCATACTTTGAGGAAAGGATGAAGGACGGGATAGCCGAAGATATCACAACGGACTTCTTGAGTTTTGCTGCCCGCACCTTCGACCGATCAGAGCTTTTCAAAGATCAAGGCTCGAAGTATGATGAAGACTGGAAAAGGCTAGAGGATAACGCTAAAGAGTGGAGCTACTAAGCATTGAGATGCGAGATCCTCGAGATCGACAAGCTCCAGGCCGTCATCCTCAAGTACATTGAACACGCAGCTTCCGAGGAGCGAGAAGACAACCCAGCCAAGGAAGAAGACCTCCCAGAAGAGTACCTACAGCCAAGAAAACAACAATTAGCTACAGGATGAAAAAGCAATAGTGTCATCCACTAGATGACGAAATAGGGAAAGGACAAAGAATGTTTTTTAATTGTAAATCTATTAGAGGGTAGGTGAAACCCTATTTTGTAATAAATCTTGGCCACACAATTGTAATGAATCTTGGCCATTCATTTGACTTTTGGGAAACTATAAATAGAGCACTCGTCTCATTTGCAAAGAGAGAGTTGAGTTGTTGTAAAGGCATGCTGCTGAAATTTATGAGAAATAGCATTGACTTGGTGCATTTCCTTGTTTTCTCTCATGTCAATTGATTCACTTCTCCAATCTTAGATGTTTAGCTTAGATCTCTTTGCTGTTTATTTAGCTGTTCATGCTACTTGAGTAAATTTTAGGAATGTTGTTTGGTGTTTATGAAAATTCCTGCTTTGTTGATGATCCCTTAGTCCATACTTTTTGCTGTTTGCTGAAGGTAGATAGCTGTGCAAAGTTAGCCTAGACTTGATTAAAGCTGCCCCAAACATTTATCTTTAGTTCATGCATGTATGTGGTGGATGAAAGATAAAAATCTGCAGCCCTTAGAAGATAGCACAATTTTCATGATACTGTGAAATCCCTGGTTAAGTGGGATATTATTTTAAGGAATTGTCCATTGCAGAAACTCCATTGCCACTGTTCGCAGCAAGCTTTAGGCTTAGGAACTTTTCTTCCCCTTTGCTCTTTTCACTTTTTTTAGAAACTGAACAATACCAAGGTTCATTGCACATTATAAAGCCAAATCTAACAACCAGATGGAGTTTGAGACTGTTGTTTGAACCTACAGCCAACGCATAACTGCTTTCATGCTAAAAACTCATTTTCGAAGATCCAACTTCATGCTTTGTGCTCACACTTTGTATTTCTGTAAGGCCGCCTTGTGATTCCAACAAATCACATCAAACTACTGAGGTACCCAAGCAGTGTCATGACCTGACATCCGAGAGACCTTGGGATAGTGTTCTACAACTCGATTGTGGAAGATTGTCTTTCAAGAGAGGTAGTGTACCTATGCACTGCCTGTGTTGAAAAGTGCATAAAAAACATATCAACAATAGAGACTATTGAGCAAAGTGTTTATGGAAGTTTTCAGTTTTATGTGCAAACTAAATTTGATGTCAATGGTCAAGTGGACTATTAGTGTTGTCAGTTTTCAAGTCAACTAGATGAGCTTTTAGTGGAACATGAATATGAGTTGGATAAGCTAAAACTTGATGTTGATTATGGGTTTCAGTGAGTACTTGACTGCCAGTATCAAATTGACTAAGTTAATGGTGGCCTTGAAAAGTACGGAGTTATGTTTAAACATGCCAATAGTGATGTTATTTTTTAGCTTTTTAGTGGCAATGTTTTCAGATTTGGCCCAATGCAAAAAATAGAAAGAAAAGTATTTGACAGAGGAAAATACTGGTTCTACATTTTTGGGGGCCTATGGCCACCAAGTGAAGTTGAAGCTTGTTAAATTATAGATTTAGGTTAAAAGACTGTACATCAAAAAAGGCTTCTAAGAGAAAATTTGAAATGAGGATCACATTGTACAGTATTATAAATTTTGTATATATGTTGGTTTGCTTTGGTGTAGTCTTCTTTCCTTTTCCGGGAAAGTTCTTGGTTTTTGGTCCTTGTGCTTGGTCTGCTTGAACAATGAGATTTAGAATCTCACCATGCTTGCAAGAGACATGCGTCCCTAGTCAGAGCCATTGGTGGAACCCTCAAGTTTTATGCTCCACTAATCTAAAAATACATTTTATTTGGCATTCTCTCAATCTATATTGGCTAGGGTTTAGGGTTTTATGTGGGGAGTTGTTTTGCTTAGAAGATTTTCTCCTTTATTGAAACCCTTAGATCTTTTGGTGTAATCTTTTGTTGGCCTATTGTCACCTGTTTCCAGTCAGTTTAAAGCAACTTGAGTCATTTGGAGTCCATGAAGTGACCAACTATTAGTGGTTAGGGTTCCCTATCACCCATTGCTTAATATTTTTTACATGTGCCTCGGTCTGAGAAAAATCCTTTATTTTATAAGGTTGCTATTCAGCCTTGTTTGGCCTTTACATCCTTTACAAGAAATTTTATTAAGTTTGTTAAGGCGTTATGATACATTGTCCTAGGTGGTCCCCTCTTTTAAAACAACTTTGTGCACGTGCATATTCCCATCACTTAAGTCATCACTCATTGTTGAAGTCATTCCTATCATCAGGTTCACTACTACGATGAGCGATGAACCTTTGGCTCCTTTTCATACTGCTTATCATTGAAAGTTCTTCAGCTCTCAGCTCCACTTCAGTGATGCATGATTAATTATTGTCTCTTCCTTATGTTGAGCCATCACGAAAGTATTTCATTGTCTTTTTTTTGTTACCACGATGGTCGATGGGAAGGTTGAATATGGAGTGATGTGATTGTTCCACTTGTCAGTAGCTAGTGCGATTGGTGTTTTCATTTGTTGCTCAAGGCACTCTCTACTCTAGATCAGTTACGGTGATAAGCAATGGACTATGGGTATGTTTTTCAATCATTGGAAATTTTTTCTCACTGAAATACAATTGCAACCTTGTCAACTTTCCATGAGAAATGATGAAGGATATGTCGAGGAATATTCATTTCATTAAGGGGCTTGTTTCTCATCGCCAAAGTTTGGATATACTTTAAGGAATTATTGTGATGAGCAACAAAGTCCAATGGGTATGGTGAACATGTGTGGATGATTGCGTGGCAGTTGTCTAGGGTGCCATTGGCATCTCAAAGCACATGTGTAAAAGCATGTGGCAATGGGTGAGGATGATCATTAATTGTGTTTTAAATCACAAGGATTGAGGACTAGGGTTGAAACTTGTGTGGTTGGTTGTCATCTTGCTCGTGTGAGCTTTCTCTTGGATATTAATGGTAGGCACATTCTAGTTATTTGATACATTGAAGATTTTTAGTTGTTTTCATTCATAATTATAGTCGTTGAGAGTTGTAGAATTGGTCTAGAGCTAAAGAAGGTGTGAGGAGCTTGGGTGAGCAGTTGCAGAGAAATTGAAGACAAATTTTCCTAGGTAAGTAGGCATCTGCACTATTCTATGTTGATTGTGCATAATTTAGCTAGTTTAGGGAGTTCTTGAAGGTTCTATAGGCTTTAGGTACTTGGGGTTTGTAACGGGTCTTGTTTTTTCAAATTCCTTCTAGGTTGATAGGAATTGTGCATGGCCTATGAAGAATTTTATTCTACAAGTTTGTTTCCAAGAGTATAAACCATTGAAATGCTCTTGTAAGTGAAACTTTGCAAACCTCAGTCCTACTATACCATGAAAATGAGTGAGCCTCGTGATTCCTCTACCAAACTTGAAAGAAAACTAAAATAGAGGAGGGTCAAGAGGTCTAAAACCTAGGGTGACATACCTAAAATTAAATGTGATATGCCTATGAAATATGCTAAGCCAAGGGAAAAAAAGAGAACTCATGCCATTTTTATCAAGGATTAAGCCAAGGTTATAATTGAAGTTGTATACAAGAACATGTTGGCTTGGTATAGAAGGGATGATAATGATGATAAGGTTGGTGAGTCTAAGAAGAAGAAGGAGGATAAGGAAAAAATGGATTATGATTCTTATATGAGGGAGCCTAGTGTTTCCATGGAAGATTAGGCATAAGAGGATCCAAAAAATGCCCAATATCATCTTACACTTACAGGTAAAGAAGATTCTGATGATGGTGAGACAAATTCTCCAATTTCAACAAAATCACAAGGGTGACATGCATACTCTGATTTTGAAGATGATGAGCCATTGTAGAAACAAAGTCTCGGTTTGGACTTTTGTTTTTGATACTGACAAGGAGAATTTTTTGGGCTGACATGGAGGGGAGGTTTTGATGTTGCTACAATGATGTAAGTGCCTTTTGGAAGGCAGGTAAATCTGCTTCAGCGATTGGAAAGAGTTTTTTTTCTTATGTGCCTTTCCCCCTTTTGCAAACTGCAAATGTAACTGCTTGGGGAATTTTAAAATTGAAATGCAAATACATGTCAAATGAAAAATGTGATTGAAATTGTAATTTGGCCCGAAGCTTGTTGCTCCTGTGTTTCTATAAATGGGATTTCAAGGCTAGTTACATGGGTCTTTTGTTGGTCTTTTCGTCTGTCTTTGGTTGGAGAAAGTTGATACTCGTATAATAGAAAATTTTGTAATCAAGCACAAATGAATAGAGTAGTATTGCGACTTAGGTATTCCTTCTCATTTGTAACATGCTTAATGGTTTTACAGTAGCAACAACGTATGACTGTAAATTGAAAATTCTAGAAAAAATTCTCTCCTATGTATTTTGTCTCCCAAATTATGAATAGAATGATCAAGCATCTTTTATTTTTCTTCAATTGTTTTGGTTGAATGTGTCCTTTTATTTATACTTTGGTCCAAAGAACCGATTAAATGCTTAAATGAAATCATAGGTTTGTGAGATGGAATCCAAAGATTACTAAGTAGTTTATGTTTCTTGATATAATGAGTTGTGTATTGCAAAGCAATATATCAATAGCCTATAAATGTTGAGTTTAATTGCTAATGTATTATGGTTTGTTACAAATAGGAATCCATTACCCATGGATAAAACACTAGTCTATTAGTTTGGCCATCCTAGGTGTAAATGTGTCTGCCTATACTTGAAAAAGATACAAATCTAGATGCAAATCACTTACACATTATAAATTGTAGTAAAGTGGTATGAAGAACCACTCATTCCTTGCTTTAGGTAACAATTCATTAAAGGGTCATCCAAATCCTTAAAGGATTTTATCTAATTGGTAGCTTGTGGGAATGTATCTGTTTGTCACAGTGTTATTGGTAATTTGGCACACAAGTATCAATTCAAAAATTTTTAGGATTACCTCTTGGCTTTCACAGAGCCTGAAGTGCAGAAGTAAAGGCCCAATAATTCTTTACTTGTTCGTTGGCCAACCCTCACCATTATTGACCATTGAATTGTGGTAGATTCTTAGATAATTTTGGTTCTTCAAAAATAACCAACACCATTGATGGATTTACAATCTTTAACTCAATTATGTTTGGTTAGAAACATAGGTTTGAAAGGAAATTCGGGAATTGATATGTTTTTAAAACCTAGTGAAGAACCGACAAACACCCCCCTTTTATAATATATACTTTGAAAGAAAATTAATAGGGAAGGAATTAAAATTGGTGATACCAGTTGGCTCTAACTAGGGGGAAGGAATGAAAAGGACAAACATATGAACCAAAACTTAAAATTTTGAATTAACCAGTTCCTTATCTATTGCTCAACAGAGTCGAGATTTAGAGAAACAAAGGATTAGGCAAACCAAAAACAAAACACACCCAAAACCAGAAGGAAAGAATATTATTTACAATGGTAGGAAATTCCCACTAGTAGTAACAAGAGAGAGAGTATGTTACACATAGCCATTAATGGGATGAGAAAAATATGACCCTTGACAATTAAGACTAACATAACCACAACCCGAAAGCGTCTTCAGAAACTTGAACTGGAAAGTGAAAAGACTTACATGCTGAGGAGATGTTGTTACTCCTGCTTCGAATGCTTGAATAAGCCATTGAATGAAGAGACCCCAAGTCCTCTTCTTTTTTGTTTTGTTGATCACCTTGGCTTCAAGACAAATCATTCGAGTAATAAGGAAAGAGCTACCTAGGTGTTGTACAATTGATGAAACATAAAAGATATCATTCCCTTGATTAAGTGTAATTATTTCATCAGTCATGGTAAACTCTACCTGGATGCAAGAACCACATATGTCCCCAAGATTGTCCACTTCTTTCTTCTGCTTACAAATGAATGTGAATTTTTTCGGGGGTTGTGAGTTTTTATTAACTTCTAACAATCATTTTTTGTTATCCCTATCAATACATACTTCTTTGTTTTCTTTCTCAATATTAGAAGCGAAAATCAGAATGACTTTGGACTCCAAGAAATCACTCTCTTGAATCTCCATCTTCCCTAAAGTGATATCATGAATGAAAGAATAGTTCGTATTTATTTGGATGATAGTTACATAATATACATTACTAAGGTCATAAACTCATGATCATCATATGAGACGTCGAAACTCTCATCTTTTGGCCCTAATAGTTCAACTTCGCTTGCATCTTCAACCGTGTGAGTTAGGGATTCATACATCAGTAGTTATGAAGAAGTCAGGCTTGAAAGATTACTTTGGGATGGTTCATTATTATTTAAAACAATGAGAATATCCCTTGGAATGAGATTCAAAATAGAATTTCATGAAGTTTTGAACAAGTTAAGGTGGTCAGACATACGAGTTTTTATATTTTTTAAAAGTTGTAATAAAAAATTCATAATTATTTATTTACTTGGAAAAAATTACAAAAAAATATGCATCACATCTGGACACGAGTCCTCTAATTATGTCTAAAATATTATAAAAAAAGATTATAATTTTATTGTGGTTAGGGTGGTCAGACAGACACCTACTTCTTATTTTTCCTTGAAATTGAAGTACTACTGCATTGAAATTTCAAATTTTCACCAAATAGATTTAAAAAAAAATAAAAATAAACCTAGTAGTTTAGAAACTACATTCAATTTTCTACAGATTCTATTCTTACATATTTTTGAAATAATATAGATAACTTATTCAATTTTTTACGTCAAGTTGCCTAACTTTGATTTTTCTAAATTTTTTGCCACTTAAGGGCTTGTTTTTTCCATGATGATCCTGCACATACCCATCTGTTAATAAAAATTCTAACACTTTCATTTTCAACCCTTTGAACATTAAAGAGAGCTCTCAAACAAAATTTGATATTGACCACAATCTTAAATCATTTAAGAAAACCATCTTTGAGAGCACTCAAATTCATAACGCTTCCCTGTGTGAGTTGCATAAACCATTATGCTTCTCGGCTCTCTAAAGAGGCAACAAAAAGTGAATTACTACATTTTCCTCATCAACGCCCATGGAAGCACATGAGGTAACAAAAGAATGTAGGTGGTATTTAGGGTCATGTGTATGTTCTCCAGTAAACACATGAAGATGCTCCCTAAATATTTTGGGGAGTAGGGAATAACTTGTTAATGCTAGGGGACCAAAAGTGATTCCCCAAGTTCAAGATGATGAAGAGGACATTAAGATACATTGCAACTAGGATTGATGGGTTACTTTCAAAAAAAAGTTTCCAATCTCAATAGAGATAATTGCCGGTTTAGTCAATTTGGTGGTGGCACTCTTCGAGCTAGTGGCAAATTTTGGTTAGGTCGAGGTGGCGGTTTGGGTAATGAACAATTTCAATCCTTGGGAACCTTTCTGCCACTGATACAGGCATATGCTATCCAAGCTTTTCTTCTTCTTCAAGCACCAAACTTACACGCATATATACTTTGTCATGCTTCTTTTGTATCACCATGCAAGAGTATCTAACTGAGAGATGATTTCTTCTTGTTTGGAGGTAACCAAATCTAGCCCTGGCTGCAACACATGAAATATTTCGTCATATGGTAACACCATATGTAATCATAAAATGACAGCTCAATAAAATATCACAATAAACCAGAGATTTTGAAACTCTCCAGTAGAGTCACCAAAAAATTGTTAGTGAACAGATTTGTCCTTTATCAAACAAACACAAAAAAATGACTCTATAATGTCCAAAAAGGATGAAATCAGCTCACAACAACTGGAGAGATCACCATTGCATTGGTGATCTTCCTCTGAATTTTAATTGAGGTACAACTCCCTCTTCTGATATAATTTTGTATTTTTGAAATATATAAAATTAGGATTATTTTTTAACCAGAAAGCAGAAAAGGAAATCTAACACCTACTCATAGCTATCATACAAGTGCAAGGAGCTTATGTTCAAACTAATTACCATTGAAATAAAGACTAGGAAATGATCAATATCACACCTCACAAACCGGACTACTTAACACTTGCTGACTTGACTCAAAGCAATTCCAACCATCAATTGTAAATAAATGAACTAAATGCCACTAAACATTGCATTCTCATAGGAAATACATATTCAAATGATTTTCAAATCTCATAGAATTTTTCACAAGCATTAACACTTAATTCAAATTATTGCACATAGACAATAACATCCACAAAAATTGAACGAAAAATGCAAAATTTGATCCTTTATTAAGATTGTATCTCACTCATGCATCACAGTGCAAGGGGGATCAAAATGTCGGACCCTTACAATGTCAAAAGATAACATATTTAAACTTTTTTGGCTTATAATGGTTAAGGTTTCCTGAAACGGCCTCTTGGCTATTAACCACTACAGTCATTTAATAAAGTTGGTCAAAAATTGATTAATCTTGTCAGATTATGAAAAATTCCCTGCATTAATTGATATTCTTGGGGATGGCTACGATTGCATCCTTTTCTCCGATCGACAAGACAGAGGAATGAACTGTTGCTTGATATAAGCAAGCCATGTGGCCTACTTTGTGTGAAATAATTGCCACTTTAATTTCTCCATGATTGTTAGTAGGCCACATAGACTATTCTGTGCAACTCCTTAAATGTTGAGGCTGCTTGAATCCAATTAACAAGATTTTTGTCACATCGCCACACTTGAACTAATTATATTGAAGCAACTTGTGTGTACTCCTATATTTATTGCTTCAAACAAAGCTTTGCCATTTTTACCCTTGCCACTTTATAAATCCAATACATCCCATTCATTTTGCACAATGATAGTTACGTCTTTAAGCATGTTGAGTTCTTCGAATGAGATAGTTGTGTAGAGTGACTTCATGATTGTTGAAGGCATTGAATGTAGCACTGTTTGTAGGCTAGTGTAGGATCAGCTGAGGGAAGTCTTCATCATCCGTAGCGATGTGGAAGAACAGGTCATCCATAATGTGACCAATGATCACTTCCTAGCACAACTGCATGTACATAATGCTATCTTGCTCAAGCATTTCTTGTATAACATCGTACGCACTTCTGAACTGTTCGAGTGGGCTTTGCGGGCTGCTGAGTGTCTGGTTCACCCACGGTTCCTGCAATGTTGAAGATGAGAGGACTTTTCATTCATCCTCGCGTGGGCCTAATTGGTGATGCTATCTATATCTCTTGTGTACTTCGGAATGAAAAGGTCAACCAAGCTATTACTCTGATGCACACAAGCCTTGAAAGTAACTACACAAAGACATTTTCTCATTATGTGGAGTATAATGAAAATATTTTTTCTCCAGTGTAGATTGAGTGGATGCAGGAAGTGATTGTGGCCATTCCTACTATCATATTTACTTTCTATGTTTAATGACCCGTACTATGAAATCACCCCTCCTTTTGGCAATGTAATATGGAATTTCATCGATACATATAAATAATGTATATATCTTTTTGGCTTTTTGATTAATTCCGCATCATGGAGATCTTTCTTTGTTTTATTTCAACTTTTTTCAATCTTCTTTATGTTTACTTGTATGACATATGTATGAGAAACTGAATTCCCCTGCGAGCAGTCTTCTTTTATACATTTTCTTTCTCAGAAATGAACACATGTGAGTCCCCAAAGCACGTTGGTAAACGTATCTGGAAAAAATCTAAAAAAATTGTCAGAGTCCACTAGGGTTAAAGAAATCTGCTTTCATATCATCCTTGAACACTTCATTTCAAAGTTTTCCGCTGCCTTTATGTGAAATTTGGAAAGGTTGTCGTGACTTAATCTATAATATTATCGGAAAAAGGCAAGTTTTAAAAACCCTACTAGAACTGACAAAGGTATTAAAACTCGGCGAAATCCTGCTAACATCATTCGCCTTGCTTACTTAATGCGTTCACTAATTTTTTGGGTCCCACTGACGGATTTGCAATCTTTAACTTAATGACGTTTGACTAGACACATAGGTTTGAAGGCAAGTCGGGAACTGATATGGTTTTAAAACCTAGCCAAGAACCAACAAACACCGCCCCTTTTATAATATATACTCTGAAAGAAAATTAAAAAGGGAAGGAATTAAAAATTGATGGTAACAATAACCAAGGTCCCATAGGGTGGGAAAAGCCTATACAAATTAACATTCAATCCTAGTTGATTATTTCCTTTTAAATATAGTAGTGACTCTATTTGTTTTTTTAGAGGACTCTTTAGTAGTTTATTTTAATAAAATAAATGTAAACCTTAGCATTCTCTATAAAATTAAGAGACTTCAATCCATCAATTATCTTTGATACTATGTAGAATTTATTGATATGCATATCCCATGATCCTAGATCTAGATGATAGAAGTGAGTTATACAATAGCTAAATTGCACATTACAATGGATATTGAAGATGTAATTTGTACAACTATTCTAATATAGAGAAAATGTATAAAAGGATCAAACACCAAATGGATATAAATAAATAGGTCTCTAGGATGCATGACTCAAGGAAGTGATGTATCCAATAGATTATGAGTTAACTCTCAATCAAGAAGTGAAATAAGTCAATCTAATAGACATGATTGTCTTTGATTAAAAGAGGTAACATATGATTGCTATAATCAAGGATTATATGATCCTATTATCAAAGATTGATAAGTCAATAGTGACACTTGATTACCTTGAATCAAGTTTTACAAAATATTTTTATTAGCTTAACAAAGCAAATGAAACCCACCTAAGTAAGTCTTTCCTAAGTGTATAATATGCAATAAATCAAATAACTGTATGTAATAAATGAAATAATGCACCATACCTTCAGTACACAATAATAAGCTAGAGAAGTGCTTTTATACATTGATATCTAAGACTACCCAAACCAACCTATTTACAACTAATTAAAATAAAAAAAATTACAAATAAATGAAAACCAATAATCAGCTAATCATGTGAAATCTTGTAAAAAATTAGATAAAATTATTTATCAATTTGTACACAAAATATATAAAAACAATCTAAACAAAATAAACTATATATATATATATATATATATATATATATATATATATATATATATATATATATCACCATTACAAATGAGAATCACAAAGAATCCATCAAAAGAATATCCATTCAAAACATTATCCATAAAATTCCATGAAATCATTATCCACAACTAAACTTTATAGATCACATGGATTTAGAGAATCTTAAAAGTACTCATGAAATGACTTGACGTGAACCTTTGATGGAGTTATCCTTGCACATTTTCAAATGTAATGCTGATATGATAACTTTAGGATGTGTTGGAAGAGAGAGCCATAACTAAACCATAAAAAACTTAGAAAGGATCATCTTCTTTAGTGGAGAATCTATAGATTTGTATTCACATATAGCTTCATCCCTGACGACACAATTAACCCCCTCCCTGACGCCAAATTTAGACTCATCATTGGCATACTTTTGGTCAGTGGGAAGCACAAAGCATCTCTGCATAGCAGTTTATTACTATCCATGATGGGAATAGGTAGGGAAACACCGAACTTTGAAGTCTTTCTTCACGTCGCTTAAGTAGCTTACAACTCATGAAATATGAGATTCCCATACTTTTATTCAGAATATCTCTATGTAAAGAGTACAATATTCAAGAATTATGTGCTGTTGCATTCTTGAAAAACAAATTTGTCCTTTGATTGATAGTCGTCACCTTTAGCTCCATCATTTACAGTTATATTTTTGTTTAGTGTGAAGCGCAGAGCATCCCTCTACATTATCAGTATTGAGTAGAAAAATGTTTTTAATTCAAAACGTCTCTATATAAAGAGTATTTTCTTCCACAAAGAGCAAGGTTGAATATTCAAGAGTTACCCGCTGTTGCTTCTTGACAAACACTGCAACTTGAGTTATATTGTATGGAAAAGAATATGGTAGTTGATGAACAAATCCCCACATTAAGAAGTCCATGTAAGTGATCAATATTTTAGTTCTGAGATTGTTTGAAGCTTTTGTCATTTGAATTGGTTGAACAAGATTTGTTACTAATGTGGATTTCCATAGTAGCCTGATATGTATGCATTTTTATATGCTAAAATATGAGAACAGGCAGCGATGATCTGGCAGAATGCATAGCTGCACATTTCCTAAATCCATCTATAAAATCTCCTATCACATTGAGCATTAATAGTGGATGTGGTGAGGGAGTGACCAGTCTCATGAATAAGGTATGTTATTATTATATTTGGCACCACATGATTCTATACCATACTGACATTATTAGTTCAATTAAAAAATTTATTTCAGAAAAATAAATTATTGGAAATAAGTCATATTTAGTTTAAATATGGACTGATCTTAAAAGATCAGTGGTTCAGTGGAAGAGCATTCTAGGTTAAAGTCCTAGTTGGTCTATGAACATGGTATCAAAGTCAGGTCAGGTGAGGAGTCCTAAGCATTCTATAGAGTGACTTAAGCATGTTGGAAATAAACCGCACCCCAACCAAAGATGGATTGATCTTAAAGAGGCTAATAGTTCATTGGTGAACCATTCCAACAACAAATGAAAGATCTTAGATTTGAGTTCTAATTGATCTATGAAGAACTCAACAAAAATAATATTGAATGTTTACTATTTGAAGTGGTAAACTTGGATGACAATGTGTTGGCAAACTAGGCTGCGTATTAATAAGGTTGCTTTTGTTTCTTAGCTCTTGATAAAAGTTAAATATATATGTGTTAAAATCCTACCACACTGTGTGCTTTCAGATAAAAGATCATCTGCTCGTCACAGCTGCTCAACGGGCATTTCCAGACGAGGATTTCAATGGAGAGCAGATAAAAGATATAAAACTCAGTGAAAAGGGTAGAAGAATCAAGGAAGGAGTTGACAATTTATTCTCCAGAGAAGACACAGAAAAACAAGTAAGGCCAAGTAGTAGTTCATATTCATTTTGATCTAATATACAAGAATTTCAATTCATGTTTGATAATTGATAACAAACAGAAAAATTCACTAGTCAAATTTTTGGAGGAATATCAGCCAGAATATGAAGCCGTTTACAAATCTTTGGCATGCATGGACGTGAACCAACTGGTGAGTGGTGAGAGATCTACAGAAAAACTTTTAGGTGAAAGATTTTTTGAAATTTGCGCAAAGTAATGCTCTAAAATAAATGTTTTTCTGTTGCGTCGTGAGCCCTCCAGCTGAAACATCCAGTAAATAAGAGCGATGGGGAAATTGCTAGGGTTTTAACTGTGAATTTCAGTGCTCAGAATTACCGCAGAGAGCACGAAGCTTGCAACGGTCTGGCAGTTGAGATAACGAGAGAAATCGAGGCCTCTATGAGTTACGCCCAGAGGCTGAGCACTCGCTGGAGACATAGTCGGAGAGAAAACAGTCAAAGCTTTTACAACAAATCTGATTTCCTTTTTCCTGCTATAGCATTTGTGGTGGTCTGGATAGTCTGCGCAGCATGGATGTTTCTAGACCGTGTTAATTTCACCGAGTGGAAAAAGCTACGATATGGATCTCTACCTGCAACTCTAATGGCAATTGTTGTGTCTGCAATCAAGTTATCAGTTTCGTTTTTTAAGTTGAAGCCCGTGAGCCATTTTGTGAGCTTTCATTTCAGCTCTGATACTTCAGAGCAGTATGACCCACAACTGAAGGTTATTTCAGACATCAAGTTTTTGAAGGAAGAAATTGGAAAAAAACCCTGCCCTGTTTTTCCTTTTTTGCAGGTGAAAAATTCAACTTTTGGTGGGGTTTGTGGGAGGACAAGATTCAGGGCACTCCTGTTCCCAAATATGGCTCAGCTCCACATAAGAAGCTCCGTATAATAGTCTTTCTGAGTGCTTTCGGCCATTGTGAAGAGACTGTTAAATCAAGGGTATACTTTCTATATTAGTTCATATTTTTACATTTACGTTTATATTTCTTTGTAATAAATACAGTATGTTTCATTACTTGTAAAACACAGGTGTTGGAGGTCTTTAACACCGTACTTAGAGCCTGTGAAATCAACTTTATCTTAGCTCTGGACAAGAATATCATTCAAAAGGCTTCTTCACAGAATAAAGATGATGACCACTTTATTACTAAAATCATCCAGCTTCCAGTCACGTTACTACACCCAGCAGTTGATGAATGGGGAAGAAAAGCCAACTCTACAGCAAAACATGAAGCTGTACCCACAGAAAATAATGGAAGGGTCTCTGAAATGCAAGGTATGCATGCATGTAAATCAGCTTTACTTACATATTGTGGGTATAAAGTTGAAAAGCTTATGGTAATTTTGGAAGTAAGTAGAAATGAAATTTAATATAGAATAGTCTTATTGATCTCTGTATAATCTTATCTGTATTAAAAAACAGTGAAGAAAGAGATAAATGAAATCAATTTTCTTTAATTTGTATTGTTTATTATTGAAAAGGTTTCTGAATTCGATTGTGTGAGAAAGTTTTGCATTAGAATTCAGAGACAGTTTCAACAACAAACAATATGGATTGTGGATTCTGATGTAAAAAAATTTATGCCATTGAATTCAGAAACTGCTTCAGCAATGAAGTAAGAGATTTCAATCTAAAACTCATATCAGATAGAAAAAACACAATGTAAGGGCAAGCTTAAACAAAACACTCTTTTGACTTATTTAGATACCTCATCTGAAATCACACTAACTTCTCTAGTAGGACCCACCTATTAGTGTGATTTCAGATGAACCACATAAACAAGTCAAAACCTGGAATGTATTATTTTGAGTCAAAATAAACAACTGCCCATATCTCATGTTAAATCAAAATATCACCCATTTTCTTCTTCTTCTTCAAAATGATAACCTATGATCATGGTTATTCATCCTAAATTTTTCTTGTTTTCTTAGTTCATAATGATGATGGATTGGTGGAAAATCACTATGATTTTTCCTAACCTTATTTTTTATGACCGCTGTTGGCTGTTTGAAAATCTCTTTGTATTCTTCTAAAATTTAATATTTTTATCCTTTTTGAGAAAAAATAAAAAATTATTACACTAATCATTTATACTAAATTTCATTAATGACTTTCATATGTCTCTCTTATGATACTATACAGTCAACAACACAAATGATATTGAGAAAGGAAAACAGTCAACATCCACAAGTGACTGCAAGAAGAAACCTCAAGCATGTACTCCACTTCTATCGAGACGTCTAAAGCAGGTTCGAGATTTGTCGAAGATGACATATAGTAACGAAGAAATTAAAACATTTCGTAGATTTTATTGCTTTGCGAGAGACATCTCCGGACTTTATCAGAATCATATAAACTACCACAAATTTGCAAGGAATGTGATAAGCCAAACGATGGAGAGTGCCAGAGAAAATTCTCATCGGTGGAAAGTGGAATTAGTGGCCTGGATCTTTGTATGTTCCCAATGGAGACAAGAAATGAACATTCTCATCCAGGTACCCTGATCTATTTTTTTTAAAAAATAGTTTCTAACTTTCAAATTTCTGATTGTGGATGTGACGATAATAATTTCTTTTGTTAAGGATTGGCATGTTTACATTGATGTCGAAGACGAAAATAAGCAAACAAAACAAGAACCTTCTCTCAAGGAAATTGTTGCCAATTATATAAAGATTAAGCAAGCTGATTCCAAGGAGGAGATAGCTACCATCCAAGATGCACCAAAGAAAGTCTTTCTTGGTTTTGAAGAAATGCAACTTCATGGTGTTCTTCCAGTGTGGGTACTTAAAATGGACACGGAGGTTTCCATGTTAATGGACAAGGAGAGGAAGAAAATGGGTGAGGAAAAGGACGAACAAGATCGATGGAATAACCTGCACAAAGCCTTAAATCAAGTCCAAGATGTATCAATGAAGAGTATTCAATGCTTTCAACACTTTAGATTTCATTGTTGTGCAGGATATCTTACCCCTCTTGAACTCGAACTTTTAATTAATTAGGTTTATCCCAGAACTACGACCCCCCAAAAAATGCATTATATAATATTTTACTATTTTTTTATAATAAGTATCATGTAAAAGTTGCTACTTATTATTGTACATATTGTTTATTTGTATAAATAAATATTTTAAAATAAAATGAGTATATTAGAAAAAATACTTGTGTTATTAATTAGTTGATATATACAAATTTTAAGAATGTAAATGGAGAAACAATTTGTATGCTTTGTTTAGTTCATTATAAGTATAGTTTATTTGTTTTTAGTTTATAATATGGATATTTTAATGTTAAAAGTTTGAGCAAGATTTCAAAAGTCAAGAATGACATATTTTTTACATGTTAAGAAAATAAATCTCAATTATGTATTAATTTTTGTATTATATGAACATATATTGTTACAATAATTAACACTATAAATTATAGTATTAATATGACCATCACATCATATAAATAGATTTATTTTGCTTGTTATGATTCAAGACAATAATGAACATTGTTATTGTAATTATTACTCTTTATTTTTCTAATTGTTTACATACTAGCAATCACACCTTGGTGTGCAATGTGTACGTCGAAGAGGAAAGAGCGAGAGAGAAGAGGGGGGGGTGTAAGGAGATAGAGATAGAGAGGAAGACAAAGGTAGAGACAGAGATGGAGATGGAGGAGAGGGGTATCATGGAGAGATGGAAGAGAGATTTATGGAGGGAGGGAGAGAGAGAAAGATAAAGATATAGAAATGAAGTGATATAAAGAGAAAGGTAGTTAGAGGAGAGACATAGGGGTAGAGAGAGATGGAGAGATGGAGACATTGAGATAGAATGCAAGATGAAAAAGAAAATACAAAGAGATAGAGATTTAGAAGGGTCATCCCACAATAATGGGTTACACCTTTTGGCCAAACTTGACACTGAAATCAACATTTTAAAAAAAAACTTCACTTTCTGACACCTATAGTAGGCAAACTATTAGGAATTTGGAAATGATGTAAACTACTGATTTGTGAAAATTTTTCTCTAGATTTTAAATATATATATTTTTTTAAAGTTGAAATTATTTTTTAAATTATTTTTTTGCATCTCCTTTGATAACTAGTTTTTAATAGTAAACAACACTTTTTAAAAGTGATGTGTACTTCACATGCATAAATTTTTGTCTACAAAGCATAAAATTATGATTCTTTTTAATTTAGGTTGGTAACACTAGTATCTAGTGATTTCATTTTGTTTCATAACGTTTTGTTGAATATTTTTCTTTTAATTAAGTTTTGAAGTCAAACCAATTACAATTTAGACATAGGTGCATTTCAGTATGCATAATTTTTTTTGTATGTATTGAAATTCAACTCTTTTTTTTGTTAGAACGAGGACACCAATACCTAGGGCGTATATATTTTTCAAATATTTTTTTCTCAAATTTAATATTTTTCCACAATGATTTTTCACTGAACTTGATGTTCGGTGAAAAACCTATGTTCAGTTAAACAAAAAAATAAAATGAAAAAAAAACCAAAATATATTAAATTTTTAGTTGTTGGAAAGAATTTTTTGAGAACTACGCTCCGCCAACTTGTTTTATCAAGTTTGAATCCGTTTGCACGTTCTTTTTGGGCTTCGATAGTTAAAAAAATGCATAAAATTTGAAATGGTGGAGGGGAAAGAGAAAAAAGGGGGTTCGAATTAAGGGGGGTTCATAGAAGCCCCCTTCATTAAAAACCCCCTTCATTAGAGTGGTTGGTTTGAATGAACCCCTCTCCATTCCGCTAAAATTTTCCACGAAATTTTCCTCTAAAATAGCCTTCGAACGAAGGCTCCAAAACAAGTATTTAAATGGCTAATTTTTGGATTTTCTAATATTAGCATTTTTTATTTTTTATTATTTGCAATATTTTTTTTCTTAAGTTTCTGTTATGAAACTATGTGAATTTTTTCTATATAAGTAAGAATAAACTCATAGAAATTTTCAAAGATATTTTGGTTTTACCAGGCAAGCTTTGGAGGAGAATATCTGAAGAATAGTGAAAAATATATTTTTTCTATTGGAGGAGAAGATCAAAAGAGGCTTTGGAGGAGAATATTTGAAGATCAGAAGAGGCTTTGGAGGAGAATATCTAAAGATCAAAAGAGGCTTTGTTCTATTGGAGGAGAAGATCAAATGAATTTTCAAGTGATATTTTACAAAGAAGGATATGGGAAACAAAAAAACAAGATAAAAGAAGATTCAACGAAAGAATTCAGCAAAAGAGGAACAAAGATTACGTGAAGAAAGCTTGCAAAGATATCATAAATGAAAACAAGGTATGTCAAACTTGAGCCTCTCCCAATATTATTCCTTTCGTATCCCTTTAACCTTCCATTTTATATTTTTATTCAAGAATTATGTAGGAGCATTAATTTATTTCTTTTGATCAACGTAAAATTTCCTATCTCAAACCTATCTCAAAATTATTTAGTTTCATGCACTCTCTGTAGAAATTTAAGAGTGATAATATCTTAATTTACACTAGATTTAATCTTACAACCTTAATTTTCTTTCTTTAAACTAACATGCATTTCCCTTCATTATCCCCACACTTTAAAGATGAAATAAATACCCAAAATGATTAATTACCATGAAATACCAAAAGCCTTTAATAGAAGACAAAAAAAGTGAATAGTTACTGAGCATTATTAATAGAAATCACAAGTGTGACATCATGAAAAAGTTGATGGTAAAATTGATGAGAATAGAACAAAAGAGATAATTAATTATTTGAAAAATTAACTATTGGTAAGCCATACAAGGAGATGCAATTGAAATCTATCAAATGTACACAAGAATCCAAGGAATTTTACAGTTAATAAAGAGAAACAAAAACTTTCCAATCTTAAAAAAAGTTAAGATGTTTCTCCTTGAAGGTTGTGTCCTCATTCTCCCTTCATCACGTTTAATTTGTGTCCTCTAGTTCTCAAGCTATGCCTAATCTAATTGACAATGGAGTAATTTTTCAATCTCTCTTGTAACATTTTAATGTTGTTGGAATTTTTCTTTATGGGGGCTATACTAACTTTAATTACCCTCCTTAGAATAGTTTTGATCCATGAAATATTTCTCTAAAAATGTAATTCATTCACCACTCTTAGTGTTTTCCCTTTTCAATTCACTAATTTATTCCATAACCTCCCAATGTTTGAAGAAAAGTTGTTCTTCTTTCATAGGGACAAGCACCTTTTCCTTGAAAGTTTCTTAGCCATTTAGATAGCTTTTAGTTTCATTTTGTTGGTCTCAATGAAGAATCGCTTAAGGATTGTATGATGGATGATAACATCTTTGTTCATATCAATATTTTTATTTGTAATCAAGTTCACAATTGAAACAACAACCTCTAAAGAGAGAGAATCACATGAAAGATTAGCTAGTGAAATAGGAGGGTCAAGGCATAAATATTTCAATTTACCTCATCATCCAAATCAATTTCATCCTCCATTTTCACTTTACTCTTCACCTTAGGATTATTTTTCTACCCTCCACTCCCTTTATTTTACCATCCAAAATGGGGTCATTCTCATCATAGTTTTCCCCTTCTTGAATGTGACTTTAGTGCTTCTAATATCTTCACGACCAAAAAATTTCATTCTTCCATGATTCTCAAGATCATTAGGGCCAAAGACAAGAATTTCTTGGAAAGGGGACTTAGGGTCAAGAATCAAGGTAAGAAGACTAAACCATTTTAGGAGTGCAATCCATAATGGAATAAGGCATCTCTTCTTATAGTAATGTAAGTCCAATTTAGAAGAAGCAAGGTGGATTCTACTAGTAGCAATGACAAGTGGGGGTTTCAAGGATAATTCATGTTTAATAAGTAGGATGAAATATTTGTGTAGGGCACAACCTTAATTATTCTATTAAATTCAATAATAGAGTATTCAAGAAAGGGTAACATAATGAAAGGAAAAATCACTAGGTAATTGTCATGAAAATAGAAAAATGATATAAAATGGTGTAATTGGCTTGGAAGTGCTCCTCAAGCATGACATAGCTTGTTAGCAAAAATTGAGGATAGATAAAGGATTTTGTTCTAAATCACTTCGATGTAGTTTTTATACCTTAGTATGAACAATAATAGGGAGACAAGAACTTATGTGTGAGTTACAAAAGGATGTTGTAGGAAAGAACAATTAAAATTAAAAATACACATATATTCACAAATAAATAAAAGCACATCATACATTTATTAGATCATCATGCAATATATTATATTCATCATATATATCTTTGTTCCATAGTTCATTTATACATCAATATTCTTTCTTATATTTCTCTTCCATTTATCATCCATCTATAATATATTACATACTTTCTTCTCTATTCTACTTCTATAACTCCACCATAACTTCATCTAGTGCTTCTTTCCTTAATTTTCCTATATTTTTATTGTTCTCTTCTTTGCTTCAACATTATGACTAATGTTTCAAGAAATCCTTCAATTATCTCTACTAAATATCAAATCTCTCTACATGTTGATATTTGTGAAAAGCCAACAAAGCCTTGGCATTTGCATAGACTATTTTATCGTTTATTTCATATGGTAATTGCAATATCTAGGATGTGAGTGGTTCCACTACCTCCATGAAAGTGTGATCTTTGTCTACCACAAAGGTAATGTTATTCACATATTAGTGCATAATATTAGAGGATGCTTAGTCCCTTGATTTCATTTGGGCTTTGAAATTTGTGAAGAATATGAGTATATGATTAGGATGTAACATATTTAAAGTGTTTCACATATATCTCTATATATTAGTGAGGTTGTTGACTGAATTTCCATGGCATGGTACTCTCACACTTATAGCAAGTTGTCATATCTTTATCAAATGCCTTTAGATCCATTTATTCTCACTGGATTTTGAAAAAATATCATGTTTCTTTCTCACAAGCACCACCATCCTATGTAATGCCCCCTCAAGGATTAGACTGAAAAAACACGATTAAATAAAATAACACAACATTTATATTAAAACAAAGCATACATATTTTATGTAAATTGAGCAGAGATTATGAGCAAATTTCCACCAAATATGGCTTTTGGGTAAAGATTGTGGTTGAAACCCTTTTGTAAGAAGACTCATATATATATGCATGGAATAATCATTAAAGTATTTTGTTACAAATGGACATAGAAAATTTAAATCTGAAATTTTCAAGTTTGAAATTATGTTGTGAAGGAAAAGAAGATGAATCCAGAATTCAATAAAGAGTTAAGTTTAAATCTCTTTCTACTAACCAGTTGATCTTGTTAATCTCTTGGCATCATATGACCTCCAAATTCCTTTACTTCAAGCAATTTTATCACTACATAATAAACAATTTGTTGAATACCTTATGTAGATGTCTAGGATCCAAATTGTGGTATACCTTATGTAGATTGGTGTGGATGAGATGTATTGAGTTTGGGAAGGATAATTAATAAAGAACCCTACTTTTAATGCCTATTTTCACTGTTCTTTGAGATGGTATGGTCTGTACAGACCATTAATGGGCCTAAGATTGGTTGGATGTGGTAGAGGTTTGAATCTATTTTAATCTGGTCATTTTTTTGTTTCATTTCATTGAGAAAGTCAAAAGTTATAGCATTTTTATTGAAGACTTCTTGAAACCCTATGAGGGTAAACAGTGAGCATTTAAAATTATTGAATTCATTATTTTGTATGGTGGGGAAAAATCTAAAAGTTGGTGAAATAAAGCATTTGTTTGTGTAACTTCATGTTGCAAAGTTGCAGACCCAAATGATAAAGTTTGTTTATCATTCCATGATGCCCTAGGATGTATTTTCTATGGTTCCACACTGGGGATGACCTAGAATAGTAAGGGTTTGAGTAATTTGATTAAGGAGTTGGCATTCTTGATAGGTGGATCTATTTGTATACGATGTCAAGGATTTCTAAGACACTTTTTTAAGCCAGGGTTTATAGAAACTATGAAAGGTTGAGACCTTTTTATGCCACTATCCTATATGATAGACTCGTGACAGTCATAGACAAGGCTGAGTGTATAGTGCATTTTAAATTTTCCTATGGTTAATGATTCCAAGAACCTTTCAAGAATCATATGTTGAAGTGTATTTCAGGCCATTAAAACTATGTTGAAGGTATTGGAGGGTCTTATATATTGCATGAAAAAATAGATAGGAGAGGACAGTATTAAGAAGCATAAATAGGCCTGATTCAATGACAGTCATTATTTGGTGGTGTTTGTAGAATATATGATCCTTTAGCTATGTAGGATCAATAAATTTTTAGTGAATCATGACATTATACTATCCACTATTATGTGGTAGACATGTTCCTTATCTATGGAAGCTCCTATGAAGTACCAAGCCTAATGCTACACTCAAAGGAGGAAAAGTTTGTCACATTAAAGATTATAATTGATTAGAATTATGAAAATAGTTCCTTCACACCCCAACTATCTATGTTGATGATAATTTATTGTGGCAACATTGAGCTTCAACATTATGACGCTCTTTGTTGTGCCTTCAATATGAATCTTGGAAATCATTTGGGAAAAACTTACTAATCAACATTGTCTTTTGTGATGTTGTTTGTTGGAGGGAAAATAAATTTAGTGAACAAACTATCTAGACTGTTTTGGTCCTCGTCATCATGTCATTGAATGTAAGAGATAGTCAATTTTACTTGTTTGGCTATTTATGATGGCGTGCAATTCTCCAATCTATTTTTTTCTTTGCAGGCTTAACTCAACCTTCTCATTTGATCACTATATATTAGTTGTGTGGTCTCTTACTTAGGTGCAAGTTTTTGTATATGGCTTATCTTTCATCCATCTTTTTGATATTATTTCTACTACCTTATTTGCTTTGAGTTGATAGTACTACTCTAGATATTAGTTTAGAGTTCTCATCCTGATTCCATATCTGTTGTAGTATATAGAATATTCACATTGTTAAATTGTATTGCCTCACACACTACATATATACAACATTGGATGTTTTTAATATATCATTCCATATCAATATCACACACCATAACTACCAAATTTTCTTAAGATATGGTTGTCCTTCATGCCACAACTAGGAGAATAGAATGGCCTGGCATTGGCACATAGAAGAAAATCACGCCTCTATGAATCAGGTCTACACATAAGAAACATAGATTTAACACACAATTCTTCCTATCATCCATTCTAAGCAATATTGTCTTTTCTTTTATAACACCTAATTAGCATTTTAATTGATAGGAAAATAGAGATCCACTAAGTAATGTACACACATTTGTTTATGAAGCCATTTAGAAACAAGGATAGGATCCAGTAGGAAGAGTTGTGGACTCGATGAAATGACGCATCATCAATTAATTTTGATCCAATTTCAAGCCTTCAAACATAAAGGACTATAGCTTCATGATAGCTTCATGATAACAAAGTCTATGCCATTTGTGCTAATCTAGTTAGTATCTCAATCCCAACTTATTTCCCACATTTCATTAAGGCCTTCATTAATCTATTCAAAGCTGGCCTAATAAAGAAATAAAAGTCACAAATTTATCATAACTAATTAGAAATGGGTCTGCAAGCTGATTAAATGGTTTAAAAATTGTGGTTTTTCAGTTTCTTGGTCATACACATGTTGCCCCAAAATTCAAGAAAAATTCTTGAATACATCATGGATTCACAATTCTTTTTTTAAATTTTATTTGTATATGAAATGGATTTTCTTCCATTTTAATTATGTTGGAATTTAAAAGAAAAATCGAACAAAAAACTGATGTAACCCTAACACTAACCCATTTCTTGACTTATCTAACTCCTAGCAGCCATTCAATTCAAAACTATCAAACACAACTCTCAGTATAAACCTTCTTTTAGGGTTGTGGTTAGTAATTTGGATACCCCTTTAATGGTTTTAAATCATATCTAAAACCCAACATATGTTGCTTTAAAAAGAAATGTTTAAGTTAGGACTGTATTGTGGCAAATTAGACCAATTAGGCTTTAAAAAGAAATGTTAAGTCAGGACTATATTGAAATTTGATTGTGTATCAGTCCAAAGGAGTTTCCCTTTAAAAAGGAGCATAAAAATTTGCACAGTCTTGAATTTTGGATTGATTATATCATCAATTGTGATAGTTCATAACTTTCTCATTTGAAAGTATGGATGCTATTCACTTGAAAGAATAGTCTTGCTTCTGAAATTTCAACTAGATAATTTTCAATTATGAGTCTTGTATGTGTTTTGCCTTTGCATGTTGAGATTATAATGCATGTTTTAGTTAATATTTTTTGTCATATACTTTTCATAGAGACAGATCCCCATAAGTCCCTGCACTCATGATATTTTCCCATTCAAATGCAGTGTGTTGAGACTTGGTCAGGAATCTTGGATCTAAGTTTGAGTCGGGCTTGGTAAGTCTACAATCATGATTTGTTGACATGTTAGTCTTAGTTGTACCTTGTCTTTATCACTGGCATATAGCAAACAATTCTGTAGTTCTCCTTTCCATTCACACTAGTGCATTCTTTATGCCATGCCAATGATTTCTCTAGATTGATGATGAACCACTAATTGTATCATTACAATACCAAGATTTTATGCTATTACATCAATGCAGTGAAACCTCCAATCTTGAAAAATAAATTGCAACTAAGATTATACTTCCCTCCATGACATGAAGTACTTTGGTACCTTGTCACCTCCAATACATTTTTCTTTGTCACTCTTGTCTATTGTTCCTTGTGGATGATCACGATTTTTATCTTCAATGTTGTCCTTCAAATGGCTACTCCTTTGGTCATGAGAACCATAATCTGCCTAACAAATTTTTCCCTTAGAACTATCATTGTACTTGGACTGAATATTTTCTTTTTGATGGCTATCATGCACCTTTCTCTAGAACAACACTGTCCTAATGCACTCGACCTTGCCATATCTTGTATAAAAATGTCCAAAGTTCTAATTGTGTTATGAATTATCATAATTATTTATCCATATCCACCTTGACATGTTGTCCTTTGGTGACTTTTCAAAGAAAATATCACTACTGTCAACCTCTTTGCATAGATTTCCTAGCAGGAAAACTTATTTTCCTTTCCCTACTATCACTGAACTACACTCCTTAATGATCATGCATCTTGATTCATTTCATGGTTCATTACTATTGTTCATATTCCCCAAATACACTTCTCTAGTAGACCTTCAATCTTCTTCATGACCACCTCAAAGCTATGCATTGAAATCTTTAAGTTTCTCTCAATATAATGGCCCCCTTCTTTTGACTGTAGTCTTTTAAGCTTCATAGTTGTAATGAACCCACCAATTCTTGTCATGATATACCCACACACTATCCATTGTATGGATCATGGCCTTATGACAAACAAAACACTAGGATAACACAACAAATGCACTTTTTATGGCAATTACAACTGAATGAGGGTTTCAATCAATTCACCGACCTTTCTTTTCTTTGTTCACTCGTGAATGTCTTTGCCTTCCAATTCTTAATATGTAGGTTCAATCATGTTGGAAAGAACCTATTGATAAAGTGCCTTTCTTGAACTTAAGTCCATGGTAATATTATGGTAGTTTTGATGGGTTTTTTTCCTACTTAAAATCTATACCCTTTTTTAGAAAGTCTCCTACAAACAAAAACTCTAGGGTATGCCAAAATTTATGTGGTTAGTGAAGAATTCATAACAAAATAAAGTGAGGATAAGATCAACACATGATACAAGGATATTAACTCCTTATTCAAGATATTTAAGGCTCAAGGGGATTTAATTTTAGATCCATAAAAGGATGAACCAATTATAATCTCTCTTAAGAATAGAGTTACATATTAGAGCTTAAAGATAAAATAAAAGTTTATGCTTCATATTTGTCCTAAGCAACCCAATCTCATCCTTTTCTTGCAAGACTAGGTATATTTTAAAAACTACAGCTTAATTTATCATAGTCAAGATCCACCTAGTGATCAATTAAAATCATCCTTTAAGTTCCATATGTTAAATTTATTCGATGTGTTTTTGTGTAGGGGCTCAACATACAGAAACTGAAGTAGAAGTCGAGCCAAATCTAGATACTAGAGAAAATGAGGCTAAAGAACATATAGTTGATGTTAGAGAGGAGGGCCAAGTGCAAGGAATAAATATTGGAGAGGGGTCAGGATCACTTCCGGATACCATCATGGATGAGCATATGAATATAGCTAAAGAGGTGAAGAGAGAAATTTGTTCTAGAAATTTAGATTATTTACTTTAAATGGATATGGAAAAATTGAAGTTTTATGCTGAACAACCTAGAAATAATACTAGGAGGTCAATGAACAAAACTGCAAAGAAAATAATTGCACATTTCAATAACCCTGATACACTCAATCAAGCCCAACTATTATCAATTGTACTTCTAAGTAATGAGCTACAAGAGCCATTACAATTTTTGGGTGTAGATACGAGTACAAAAAGGAGGAAAGGTTCACACTTACAAAAAGACATTGTTGAAAATTTGAAAAAAGGTTCGGGCTCCATTGGGAAACAGTCTCGATCAAGAGATAAGGAAATTTTAAGAAGAGTCATGTTGAGATCAATTTTAAGTGAAAAAATGGCCAAAAAAAGACAAATCTCTTCACTTTCAATCGATATTGGTTTCAACAGAAAGACATTGATACAATATGTCAAAAGGAGGAAATTTTTTGATGATAGTACCTTAGAAGGAAATTGGGCAATTATGTGTAGAGCTCCTCGATCTAACAAGATTCAAGATGTTTTTAGCAACTTCATCTCAAAATTTTTGAATGATAATACCCACCCTTCATCAAATAGTAGAGATGTTATCAGAGACAAGATTGGGCCCAATAATAATGAACTACATATAAAAAATTGGCTAGACATAACACAACATGAAATGTTTGTAATGTTTTGTAATTCAAATCCACATATAAAGATTAGGCAAACAATGTTTGAAAGGTTAAAGCCATACTATGTGAAGAAAAACAATTTTTTTGAAACTTGTTGTTATCATATTGAATTTGATCTCTACTATCAGGTTTTCTAAAAGATTAGAGAAGAAAGTGATGGTATTTATAATGCACCTCCTAGACAAGCAAGTCAGTTCATAGCATTCATCCTATGTGCTAAATGAGATGATGATAATGCAACCAATCAAATAAGTTGCATACAAGGACACTATGAAACATGTGGAAATTTGGATAAAATTCCTTTGAGAGATGAAGATATTGACCTAAAAAAGTTGGTAAATTGCAAGAGTTACAAGTATATCAAGTTTCATACCAAAAGTGGAAAAGAATCAAAAAGGTTAGATTATGTAGAAGAGGAGATACCTATTGGAACATTTATGGAAAAGTTCTCTAAATTGATACAACTTGAGAGATACAACAGTTTTAGACATTAAGAGATACATTCCCACTTGGAACACTATTATCTGTAGTTGATTTTGTAGAGAATTACTCTTTTGTACATCAAAAAGAGATTCAATCAAAATAATATTTCTTAGAGAAGATCACTATTATGGTGCATGTATGTTATCAACATGCACAAATGGATTTGGATGGTGTTGATAGTACATCTGAGGAATAAGTCATTAATAAATAATATCACTTCTATATTAGTGATGACAAAGAGCATGACACACTATTTGTACAACATTGCTTCAAGAATTTTTTTGAATATTTGGCAATCAGGGGTGTCAAAATTGAATAGCATTTTGTATGGTTTGATGGATGTGCTTCACAATTTAAATCTTCAAGTCCATTTTATGCACTATGTAGATGTCATTGAAATGACAACATACCACATGTTTGGAGCTTCTTTGAGAGTGGGTACGAAAAGGGTGAACATGATGGTGCAGGAGGTTGCATCAAACGTGCTCTAAGAAAGCATCAACTGAATTATGAAGGAGATCACATAACATATGTGCATGATGATGTTAAATGGTTTCAGAAACACTTTGCATCAAATGAGGTCGGCACATCTTCAACAAACAACTGAGACATTCCACATGGAGTGTTTTGGGAGATATCAAGTATGTTTTTGTTTATATTTAAATCTTTAAATATAGATATAAGTGTACATTCAATTTTATTTATTTTAGTTTGAACATATTTATATTAAATTATGATTTCTTAACGTAAAATTAATTTTTGTAGGTGTAGATAGAAGATCAATGCATGAATGCAAAAGGGTAGATAAAACAAGATCTTTACATTTTTTCATGAGTACAAATAGTTTCCCGTGGACATTGCAATCTAGGGATTACTCATGTTTTTGTTATGACTACATTTTAGAAAGATATGATGAATGCAACAACCAACAACAAGGATATGTCAGTGGATGGAATTTGGCGCCACTAGATGCTAGTGACACATACAATGAAGATGAAGATGAAATCTTTGAAGACATTCCGTTGATTTCAATTGATTATAACCATATTTCAGGACTAATTAAAAAGGGTATGTATGTGTATATATTTATATTGTACATATACGAGCTTGTGTAAATTTGTAACTTAATAATTTAATAATTTTTTTGCTACTTATTTCAAGTAAATTTATATATACTTAAATGATACTGGAACTCCTGTTTTTACAAATTTTCCATGTAAATTTGGTGTAGGAGATGTTTTCAGTCATAGCAGAGCCTAAAAACATAGAAGGTGTTAGTTATTATCTATTGTGTTGCACAGGAGAGAGGCGGAAGCTAGTAGAATTAGGAAAAAGTGATGGAATGTCGTTCCCCATAGGTTTGACAAAATAAATAGACGCTCTTGCAAGATTTATCTATTGAATGTATATAATTTGAATTTGTTACTTGTATTGACCTTGTAAATGTTATGTCTTACTTTCGAATGTTGGTTCCCACAGGTTCAATTGTAATACAAGTGACATATCTGAAACAAGTCAAAATTGTTTAGCATGGAATTCATTTTATTAATTATCAACCTGAGAACAAAGTATATCAATATAGCCACCTAGTAGTTGCTACTACCCTATCCCTTCATCTAGTTCCATGTGCACGTGGACATTGTAAGTGGAGACTAGATAGTGATGATCATCAAATAATATTACATGTTATTGAAGAGCGAGTTGAACCACTTGAATTGGTTTGAATAACATGATGTGTCATAGGTGTACTTGAACAATTTACACAAATTGTATGACTCCAAACTATATTAATTTTTTTTTTCAAGTTCATTCCATCTTATTTGTCAAAAAAATAAGTATTTAAATCATGTATACATATGTTACTTTAAGTTTAAAATCTCATTCAATTAAGTATATTATGGTCTCAATATTTTGTATAATAGCTATAATGATAATTTTTTGTATAATAGTAACTTCCTTTCTTATGGATGATGAAAATAGGCATCAGATGCAGTAGGAGTTATACAAAGTATTTTATAGAGCTAGTTGCCCCATGACAAAAGTTGTGGCAAGGTCTGCGATGGAAATGGCCATGAAAAGAGAACCCAAAAATGTTGCTTTTGTTTAATGCCTGCAATATCATGATTGTTCAGTTAATTTGAGATAGAGATACTTTTTAATGCACATTAGGCCTTAGTAAAAATGCTTGATCCTTTCACAAAGTATTTACTTTTTTAGATGATTGTTTATCAAGGAACCCCTAAATTCATAAGTTTGTTCTATTTGGAGTTTTTCTTAATGAGGTTGTGACTTGCAAACATAATATGTGTTTAAGCAAAAAATCAAAGCTATAGAGGGGATTATAAGCTTATTAATGGAACTATACATATATGATATATAACTATGTATATTATGTTTTTTTTTGTAGGGATGTGATGGTTCTCTACTTCTGGATAAGACCTCCAACATGGCTAGAGAGAAGGATGCACTATCTAACATAAACTCTTTGAGGCTTTAGAGAAAATGTGCCCTGCTACAGTCTCCTGTGCTAACATTCTCATAATTGTTGCAAGGGGTGTTGTAATTTTGGTAAATAAGATTATTTGATGTCCTTTACACCAAATTGCTATGTAGACCTATCAAGGTGGATTTACTTTCTTTTCTTTCTCCATGATTGTTCTTATGGCTATTGAATTTGATAGCTCTATTTATTTGTGTTGATTTAGTTCTTGGCATAATAGCTTGTGAAGTTGAGAAATTTTATGTTTTATTAGATATATTTATATATCTATATATGGCACTACTATTGCAAAGTGGTGGTCCATTCTGCGAGGTGTATTTGGGAAGAAAAGGTAGTCTAACTACAAGTGAGAATAATTCAAATGATAAAATGCCAAGCCCTAGATCCAATGTTACAACTCTTGTCCAAATTTTCAAGAAATTTGACCTATCTGTAACTGATTTGGTTGCACTTTCAGGTACTTGCACTTAGTTACAACTCTTGTCCAACTTTTCAAGAAATTTTCTCTGATTACAAATCTTAGCCATCCTAATTTCCTCCTTGTTAGAACATCTATAGATTCTAATCTTGACAAGGCTCAGCTACTCGATTCATTCAAATCCTCTAGAGAAACTATACTCCATGTATCTTACTAGTACTCTCTTTCTTACTATTTTTCATTAATCAATCTATAATGTTTTTACTCAATATTGATGTTATTGTTTTTTCAATACCCATATGTAGGGATCCATAGATGACTATGCAAGCTAATTAGAAGCCATCAAGAAGGTAGATGTGGTCATTTCAACAATGGGTGCATCACAAATAGTAGATCAACTCAATATCATCAAGGCATTCAAAGAAGTTAGAACAATCAAGGTACATTTCATGTCTATAGTTTCACCAATTCCATGACATTGATATTGATGGGTTTTCCTAATTTTAATGTCAGTTTTCATGGTCATTGACAATCTCAAGTTTATTAAATATTTTCCCGTTCGATTGTTGTTTCAAGACAGACAACAATATTTTCTTATTACTTTTTGATGGTATTAGTGTACCATGTAAACCAAAGCAAAAGTAAATTTGTTTTGAATGGTAGAGATTTGTTTATTTTTTAATATTGAGATTCACCATGAAAGTAAAATTAACAACTCATGTACTTGTTGGCATTGCAAAGACACTTTTTCCAGGGAATATCTTTTTGGGTATATTTCACAGCATATATGTGAAAGGGGATCAAACTAATTTTGAAATCAGATCTACTGGTGTGGAAGGCAGTGAGTTGTATCCAGATGTAAAATACCTCACTATTAATGAGTTTTTGAGTCAATTTTATTGAATTATATGAGATACTCTTGGAAGAAGTGAGCTATTAGGTAGCATGAGAATAAAAGTTTTGAATATAAATTTAGTGCTAGACACTATTTGTGGGTGATTGCACGATACGTTGTATTAACTCTAGAGAGTTGGTTCTTTAAATTTTATTTTATGTAGAGCCAATTATTGATATATATACACTTGATATTTGCACATAGTTTTCTGAAGATATTCATTTGATATGATAATATGGAGTTATTATAAGCTATGATTTATTAACCAAAATCAATTATTAATGTGCAAAAGTAAACATTTTGTTGTGGTTTCAACTTATGTATTATTGATCCTCATAAAAATAATGCCCTATTCATTAGAATTGTTAGAATCATACATTATATGGTACTGGCACTTTATTTTTACTAAACATTCAAAAAATCCATATTAGATTCAACATTTAAATAGCCATGGCATACATGTAAACCTAAGGAAAAAAACCATAGTATATTTCTACATGAGAGAGTTCAATCTTAAGAATTCAAAAAAATTTAGACAAGGAATATTCATTACATAAGAATGGGATTTCATATGTCACAATGTTGTGTGAAGAACTCTTATTGGGAAAAGGCTTGTCTATTTGGTTTCTTAACTCTTCCATGAAAATTATCTCTAGTGTAAGTCTAATTCTTTGTGATCTTTAACAGTGGTAGTTGCGATTCATTTACACTATTTTTGGAAATGATCTTGATCTTATCCAAGAGAATATATCACTATCCTCCAAACAAGGGAAAGTTTATTTTAAAATGCTTTTAGCAAAATCTTCCACTCAACAACCCTTGCATACAAGAAATGAGATTCTTTAATTCTGGTGTTTTAGCCTCAGGAAATTGAGACATAAGTTATGGAATAGAAGACAAATATGAAATACAACACAAATAAACATGAGCCTATGTATTGGTATACTCCAAAAAAAGGAACTTAATTTTTAAACACTCTTAGCTAATTTTTTAGCCTCGAGAAATCCAAATATAACTTATTGAGTAGAAGGAAAATATAACATGAAATACTAATAAATGTGACAGTAAATTCCTACAGAGCTTTTGATAATTAAGATTATGGGGAAACAAGGTAGCTGGAAAATGACGATGCAAGATAAGAGGAAGAAAAAATTACTTGTTTGCTTGTACTTCATAGGTTCATAGTTCCATTAAAAAATTCTTAATTCATTCACTTAGTCAAGGATTTGGAGTTCCAACCTTCAATATAGCCTTCAATACACCTTAACAACCTTCAACTTGATCAAAACAATCAATTACCAAGTCTGTCCTTTCAATTTATAACCATTCTTCTTGACTATCCTAATGTACACCAATGACATCTACAAGCATCAATCATAGAAGTTAAGTTTCCAAGATACATACTATAGACACGCAAAATATGCATACATTTCAATCCACTAGTTTAACTAAATAACCTTCATTTAATAAAATCTAACATTTCATCCTTCAATTAAATAAATTCACTTCATCATTACCTCATTTAAATAAATCAATCAAATCCTAACATTTCATCTTTCATAAATCATCTCCTAGATTCATCCTCCTCAAATTAATTAACCTTTATCTTGCATCATCCTTTTAATTAAATAAACCAAACTTTATTTAATTAAATCACAAAATTCATATTTTTCCCTCTTGATTTAAATAAATCAAAATATTTAAGTCAAATGGGTCAAAACCCCTAATCATCATCTTAAGTTAATCAAACTATGATTAATTTAATCTAACCACCCATCACATCCTCTAGATTTTCCCACTTGCACAAATAAATCAATTTATTGATTTATTTAAATCCTCATTTTCCCTCAACAAGGAATCTCTTAAGGAATATTCTTCAAGTTTGAATTCAAAATCTAAGTTGACATGTACATCCAACAGGGCATTTACTCTCTCTTACATGTCCTTTTCCTTGAGCCAAGTGGCATTCAATGCATTCTTCCTTCCCTCTTGCATGTCATTTCAACAAATTTAGAATTCAAAAATATGCATTTATTGGCACAATCCTCAAAAATTTCACATCCTCTATCCACTCATAGGTTGACAAGTGGAATCTTTCCATGGGTTGAATGTTATTCCCACATTTCTCTATTGTGGACATTCATCCATCAATCTCATCTATAAATAAGAGGCTAATCTCCTCATTTAATCATCCACAATTTGAGTAAACTTACTATGCTCAAATATTTAGCAATCTCCATCCACCTTTTTGAATCTGTAGCTAGGTTATGCATATTTTGGTCTTGAAGCACTCACCATTCTTCATCAAAGTGGATCATCCATCAACATTCATCAAGCTTGCATCATTGGAGTTGGGAAAAGGGCCAATTTTTACATCAAATTGGCACCAATTCCCCCATGGGATCAAGAGTTTGCTTTTTTTAGTAGGATTTTAATCTATTTCATTGTGTTCTTCATTATTCTTTCCTATTTTAAACTTTGCTAATGGATTTCATGGGGAATCCTTATTCTTGCTTGCATTTTATCTTCTAATGTGTTTGTTCATTGTATTTTGCAGGTATTAGGATTGGGGTTCGATGCATACATCTGATCTAATGCTTGGGATGAGTGTATTATGTTAGAAACAACATGCTTAAACATATTTTACATCCCAAGAGCTCACATTAGACAATTTTGTGAAGAAAATCTTTAATGACCCTTATATTCCTTGTAGCCATGTCTTAAGGAACTGTCAACAACAACTTTTAATATAGATTTCCAATTCTGACTATAATCAACATTTTGAATGCCCTTTCAAGTTTTAAAAAAACATATCAAAATATTGTCATTTTTTGTTTTGAGAAATAATGTAAAAATTAGACTTTCTACGCCCCAAAATAGGGTTGATTAGGTCTCATTCCATTAGGGCTTTGTTGGATATACTAGTTCCAAACAAATTTTTTCTAGTCCAATGCTTCTAACAGGTGTATTTTGACTTGTTGATGCTTAATAGACCTTTAGGTATCCATTCCCATGCTTAATTTACCAAACCCTAGGTTAAGTTCCATTGAAACTCTGAGTTTTATCAGTCTGTAATAGAAAATTCAGTCAAGAATCCAAATTCTCATCACCTTAACTTTTTTTATCTTGATTATAAACCATTAGCATATGGAAGAACATTCATACAATAACAATCCCACAAAGAATCTGATGATTCCACTGGTCAAAGAGGGAGAAACATAAATATTTTAAGCCTCTAGTTACCCTAGTAAGGGTTTTGGATTGTGATTACAAAAATTACTATATTTCATCCAAAACTATTAGTTATCAACATATTACTTATCAACATCATTCATTAAACCCACTCTTCTTACTATTACTTATCAGCATCATTCATTAAATAATGAGAGATCACATCATTAATGGGCTTCACCAGTGTGTCTCTAATCCATTAAGCCATAAAAAAGTATGCTTCCTATGACAGTTATATACAATGGTGGAGATAATTAATGTTGAACATGCATATGTAGGAAATGATTGCAAGTAGCCCATCATTAAATTATCTTAAAATGGAAGTAGGTTCACCATGTTTCTCCAATTTGTTTTGGGAGATGTTGCCAGGACAACAAAGCTTTTTTCAATTTAGGGAACATTGAATAATAAATATATAAAAAGATATTAATATATGTACAAGATAAAAAAATGTTTTATAGCTTTTCAAATTCTATAATTAAAGTGGTAAATATAATTAAACATTCTAAAGGACTAAAATTCAAATATATTCCTAAATAATGAAGTGATACCAAAGAGTATATCCTATCATACAAGAAAACGTGCTATGTTATATACGTATAGCATAGATCTTGAAAGATTGAAAGATCTAGTTGTACAAGATAAAAAAAAAATTATAGCTAAGTTTCAAATTTTATAATTAAAGTGTTAAATATAATTAAACATTCTAAAGGACTGAAATTCAAATATATGCCTAGAAAATGAAGTGATCAAAAGATTGAAAGATCTAACTGTAAAATTTGAAGGGAAAACTTTAAAGGCTTAAAAAGGGCTTATTTTATGGCAAGGTTATGATGTTATAAAAAAGAACTGATTGAGATTCCCCAAATCACATACATTGAAGATTGGGCATATTATTAAATTTGGACATTAAACACAAAATATAAGAAAGGAAATTTTGATCAGGATAATAACTAGTTTTTTACTTTTTTCCCATTGGTTGCTTTGTTAAGGGCATGATGCATATGTTTAATAAAAGGAGCTCAGTATCCAAGACAAAAAGGCATGCTAAGGATTATGACACCTTACACCTACTAAATAAGGTCACTTAGAGAATGAATGCCCATTAACTGTGGAATTTGTAGATTCACAGTCTTGAAGTATGGCTTATCAATCTTTAAATAAAAAACTAGTGAGATGAAGTAGTGTATGTAATACTGACTTCACAAACAAATAATGTGCCAACCACAACGCTGAAAATCTAAGAAAAAATAATGATAGAATTCAAATGGGCCTCAATCTTCCAACAGACTTGAATATGACTCTGATGGCAAACTGATAGTTCAATACAAGTAATCTAGAAAATAAATTCAATTTTCCTTTGTCTGTCTCAGTCAATCACATAGATTAAAGTTACATTGCAAATAGAACTGATGTTTTTAATAACAATAATGATGCCAATTATTCCTTATGGTTGATGAATTCCTAGAGATAGACGCAGTTGCAAAAGCCATTTGTATGATGCTACTTCTAAATGATGTAAGATAAATAGGAAAACTATCTTTAACATGGGTCTTGAAAATTGCAGCACACATCAAGCTGTCAAGTTCTTTTAGTAAGAATAAATGAAGTAATATAAGTATAGTAGATCCACTAATAATCATAGATTATGTGGTCACATAGTTTGAGATGGACTTAGAACACCAACTAGGACTCAATACAATGTTGGGTGACAGGATGTGTGACTTATCTGTTAGAAAAAATCATATGGGATGGGGCACCGCATTAAAAAATGAACTTGATAGACTAATCTACAACCATGTATGAGAGGACTAAAACAATTAGCAGATGGTCAAGATTAGTCAACAAAGAGAATTGTAGGATTCAAATAATTGGCTAAATGATTTATGCCATGTATTTTTATCTAGAATAAATGCACAGTGAACTATAAACACTAATTGATGTGTCACCTACAAAAATCTTAGATTCAATAAAGTAATGGAAGCACAAGTTTCTCTAAATCAATCACTTTCCTCAATTTTATGTTGCATCCAAATGATATCTCTCAAATAGTTATGTTTTCAAAAACTTGTTGTTGACTGCTAGTACAATTTGTGTTCAACTTTATTCTTCTAGCATTACCTACCTCTACCCTTAGAAGAGTAGTGCACTATTTTTGTAACATGAAAACATGTGGAAAAATGCACATTAAGTGGGGACATTTATGCATGTGAAATGAAGCCACAAGTGATTGGTACAAAACAAGTTTAGAAATATATATATATATATATATTCTGAAAACAGTGAAGCTTTTTTATATATAGAAAAAAAAAGGTTACAAAATGCCACCCAAAAAATACCAAGGCACAACCAAAATTACAAAGTAATAAGTTAGATTTTTGTAACATACATATCATAAGCTCTTACATGTCAAATCTAAATTTAAACAAAGTTCAAAGAACAACAAGAAAGATAGTTGTTTCTTCAAAAGATGGCTACTAAACAATATTTTTTCCTTTTATACATAGATAAATGTAGGAACCAATAGTTTGCATCATATACACATTAACATGATCAGAGTTTGAAAGAGAACTAGAATAGTGGGTAGGATCGTTGAAACCTGTTGTGTGTTGATGTTCCATGAAACATAATGGAGGGCATTAGGTTTGTATAAGGTGGTTGCTTTTATACCAAGAAATTTTTCCTACATTGATCTCTCTACTTGAGCGTCCACACTTTTGGCGGTAGGAGAAAATAGTGCATCCACGACAAAAAAAAAAAGAGTCAAAATCCACCAAGTCGATAAAATTAATAGTGAAAGCTAAAAGTGCATGTTTTGTAAAAAATCTAGAGTAAACAAACTGAAGTTTCACAAAAGATAAGCTTACGAAGAGCTAAATACAAGCATTATTGACTAGATTGTGTTCACTCTTATAAGCTCCACCAACTTCACCAACCTAAGCACTTGACCAACGTCCATAATTATCCAAGATTCTTTGGAGGTTCTTGAATGTAGACTCTTCTCAGCTAAGATACGATGGATCTAGTATCTTCTCCACAAGAAGCTTATCAACACCTGGTAACTAGATAACAAATTATCAAGTAGTATCATCCAAAAACTTGATATGATGAATAGATTGAAGACAACTATTCAAGAGGTTCTTGGCAGATCAAAAGGATAAAGAGGAAATGTCATAGCTACAATATTCAAGTGTTTCAAGTGCATGATAGTGATCAAGGGACAATAGTTTCAAGTTTAAGTAAGATAGTATATTCAAGGCCATTCAATACAATGAAATAGAAATGACAGACACATCAGAGGAGGAAGGAGATGAATATTTTTGATATGTTGTCCTCACTATTGGGTTACATTCTTTGCAATACAATCATATCCAAGAGTAGTTTAAAGAAAAGGCTAGCAGATCTGAGTGTGTATATTATACATTATTGTCAATTATAGGACAATCTCCATGAGAATATAGGGACAATCCTCACCAATGTTCATGAATGAGAAGCATGGAAATGTTAAGGCCAAGAAGGTTGAATTAGATCAAGAAGTTGAATTCTTAACCCAACATCCAAGTTTAAAGGGTTATTTATGATGCATATAAAGGCAATCGAAGGAAGCAACAACATGGCAGTCTAATCATACATAGAGCATTGTGAAAAGGTAATGGATTGTGAAAGATGACTTTGGTATTAGTTTCATGGAGGATCCATACCAAAGAGGTAGTTAAGTAGGGGTTGTATCTTATCATCAGAGGTTAGAAGACAATCTACAATTATCTGAGCAATAGAAGCTATGTAAGATAGTCTTGATTAAGGTGTTGTCAATCCTTATGCATGAAAAACTAAAGACAATTGATGAGGGTAACAATGAGAGTATAAGGATAGCCATGGATTGTTAAAGATGGTGAATAAGTCATATATATTATATGCTTAAAGGAAAACTCTTTTCATTTTAAATGGACAATGGCTAAAAGCTAAGGTAATGTCTTTGTGGCATCCTTGACATTATTCATGACTATGATATAATGTACAGTCCAAATAATAATCTTCTTTAATGACTGCGATCTCATCAAGGTTCTTGATAGTTGAAGATGTTACACTATTTACTTGAAACATCTATAGCATCCAAGCCTTTTTTTCATTGGATTAATGTATGTAAAATCAAAATTATGTCTTTGCAAAGTGAAGCAAGGCAATAAGAAAGGATACAGTAAAATTGAAGAGGAGGAAGAACATCAAGAGTTGATAATGACCACAAAGTGCAATCACAAGGGAAAAATAATACAATGCAAGCATAAAGGTTAGTGATGTAAAGCATTTCATGAGTTTTTAGTTAATGGAACCATGAAGGTTGTACACATTTGTATCAAAGCATATGGTATATAATATGTATGTATATAAATTAGGAAGAGTAGTGATTAAAAATTGGTAGATCTAAACATACCATATTATAGTAGCATTACACTCAACAAACTTTCCATTAATCCCAAGTAATCATGACTTATTTCAAGTTTTCACAAGTTATTCAAGGAGTTAGGCCATCATAGAAAACTTTTGAAAACTATTTAAACATACCTTAAGCAATCCCAAGAGACACATAAAAAGTAGAATCTTAGAAAATTTACCATTTGTACCCAAGAATGACTCCTCGTAGATAGAGCCTAGAAAAAGAAATGTGCCAAAGAGTTAGAATCAAGATAAGTTACCAACATGTTTCATTCAAAGTTTTGAGCAACTATTGTGAAAACATAAAATAAGCATTGCATTTTGTACCAACAACTTGTTTAACTATTAATTAACTTAGGCTCCACCAGAGTTGTCATGTCGACTCTGAATTGAGCGACCGTCTAACTGAGAATCAAGCTCTAATGGATGCGCTGAGCCCTATAGATAGTATAAGACATGTACACAATCTAATTACATTATGCCAAATTGGAATAATGTTAAATATCTATATACATGTGTACAAATTATATATATACATGGGTACATGATTTAAAAACTTAAAACTCACCTGTCCACTAACATTAGTCACATCAACCAAATTATGCCTACGTACATGGTCTATCCAAAGACTCGGTGTGTGTGTGTGTGTGTGTGTGTGTGTGTATACATTAGGACTATCTACCATTTAAGTAAAACAAGTAATATTAAAGTTTAAACAAGTTTAAATAGTGCATGTGTGTACACACATACATACCTCTGTATTAAGTGGTGGAGGATCTACTATAATGACCCTATCTGTCAACTTGGCTGTATCACAGGTCTCCCTGACTAGCTCCAGTATTGATGGGTGTAGTGGACTAACTAGGTGAGATGGCATCGACGACATGTCTCCATGTACTACAATATCCACAAAACTTGAAGATCCCATATGCAAATGATCTTCAACTAAATCTAATCCTTGGGATTCATGATGTCGAACACTCATAGAAGGACTAGTAGGTGTACCCTCATCTGCAATAGCTGAATGATTTTTACGTGGATTTGAAAAATGTGCAACACTGCCAAAGTGATGATAATGATGTGAAGGACCTGTAGCTTGGCTAGATCCTAGATGTGAATGATCTCTACCCACATGTCCTCTGACCTCATGTATTGGGATCCCAAGCCCTATCGAAATGAAACAGTATGCCTCCAATAGGTCATCCGATAAAAAATGAGCCATACTCTGAAGCATCTGCTCTCCTTTGAGACCATATACGTATGAGGGTGAAAGGACACCCACCATAGCATAATGATGAATACCATGATCCAATGGTCTAGATCATGCAAAATGACTCATCAAATATCTCCCCACATGATTAATAGATATCGTAGATGTAGCAACAACTATATCACCAACACTGTCAATTGCTTCCCTTTGGGAAGAAATGACAACCTACTTTGCAATAGGTGCTAGGGTTGGGCAGATAGTAGGAAATCTCTGCCCAACCAAATTTTGACGAGATTGAGGCTATCGATTTGGTTGAAAAAAAGCCTCCTTGTCAGCAACCCTACCACGCCCCTGACCATAATATAGTGGTAGGTCCAGGGTATGTGTGGATCATGATGGGCCAAAAAGTGGCAATATGATGGGTATGTGGCTGATGACTATTTTTTAACCCAAAATTGATGAAATGAAAAGGGGTTTTAAAGGAGATTCTCAGATTTCCACCAATATAAATTATGCTTTAATTTGAATTTAATAAGTAATTATTACTCATTTTCTATTCAAATTATAACCAAAGTCCTGATTGATAGGCTGATTGAAAAACAATTATAGCTTTCAAATGGTATCACATTTTTTGAATCCAAAACATGCATCACATTCTATGCTTCGCATACTATAGGATTAAAAAAGGAAAAATTGGATTTCATGAAGTTTTGACCAAGTTAAGGTGGTCAGACATATGAGTTTTTATATTTTTAAAAAGTTGTAATAAAAAATTCGTAATTAATTATTTACTTAATTAATTCAATTTTTCTTATTTTAATCGTATAATATGTGAAGCATAGAATGTGATGCATGTTTTGGATTCAAAAAGTGTGATACCATTTGAAAGTTGTAGATGTTTTTCAATTAGCCTATTAGTTAGGACTTTAGTCATAATTTGAATAGAAAATAAATAATAATTACTTATTAAATTCAAAGTAAAGAGTAATTTATATTGGTGGAAAGATGAGAATATTCTTGAAAAACCCTTTTTGTTTCATCAATTTTGGGTAAAAAAAAGTCGTTAGCCACATACCCATCATATTGCCACTTTTTGGCCCATCATGATCCTACACATACCCTTTAACACCCAAAGTTTACTTCCTCTCAAGTTTGTAATTATGGCTTCCTCTGGCAATATGACCCTCTTTTAGTGTGCCCAAATAAAAGAATAAAGTTGATGGCCAAAAAGTCTTTGATTTCATAAACATCTCAAGACAACAAGAGAGAAATATTAAACACTAGAAATTTTGTGAATCCCCATAGTATGATATGCATATTTAATATGATTGTCAGCATAGACTTCTATGCTATTAGTTTCTCCCTTCTCTATCTTTGCACATTCTAACTCGAAACAAAGCTCGTAATAGAATAAGAGGAGAACGAAAATAAATATAGAACAAAATCTTATCAATATGAGATTGTAACATACATTACAACTCAAGTAACTACCACAAACTACAAGGAATGTTGGTACCAGGCATTCACAATAAAAAAATATACCACAAATTTTCTGAGGGACATTGGAACAACTCATCCCTATGGAACAATACATGAGAACATGATATACACCTCAAATATAAGTTTCAAAGAACAAAATAATAGACCTCGTGCTTTTATGTCTTTCCTTCCCTTGAGATGTGCAACTTCAAAGCATAAATTGTAGCGAGTGATTCTTGGAAGCTTAATCTCAAAGAAGAAATTCTTATGCTATATTTTCCTCACTGTTTTAAATGACCATGAATATTTTTAAAACAGAGTAGATAAAGCTAGAATATGATTCAGCTAACAGAGTTTCCAAAGCCAAATTAACAATTAGCTAGCTGCAACTGCTTACATTATTATTTGTCTTATTTTTATTGGCCACAATTGGCTTTTGACTGTTGAAGTAGATGATGTTTATGAATAGCTAAAAATGATACCTACAAGATTGCAGCTGCATATAGAACTATTCAAAAATCTGAACTCTAATATGAGGAGTTTTTTTAACAAGAATCTAGATAAAAAATTTGTAGTGTAGCTGAAAGGGTTCTAGGAAACAGTTCAAAATATTTGATATGCACAAATAATAGCTCCTTGTCATCCTTTACTTACCACTTAACAATTATCTAATCTTCCTACACCTTTATTCTAGATTGATGTCAATGCATGTACAAAAAAATTAATTAATGAATACATCTTAATAATTTCATGTACATACCCAATTTTCATAATAGTATGATTTATTGGGCTTTGTGTGATGCCCCAACTTTTAAATCAAAACATTAACACATAAAACATGGGTCAGTAAATTTCCACAATACAATTATAACATTTACATGTCACAATTATACACTTACACACAAAAATGTTGTGGTGCCACATAATGACACTCTAAAATTTGATGACAAGGCACCAAGCTATGACCACACAAGGTCAATATAATTAGACAATGCTTATAGTAATCAATAATCAAATGATAGTAAGGGAGAGTATATGCATTTATATTTTATTCAAGACAATATCACATTAAATATATAGTTTATGCCATTTTTTCCACTAAAAAACTCACAATCTTGACTTGATTTTACAAATGCTACTCATGGGTTTAATTTTTCTACACACAATGGAGATGTTGGCATTTGCATTTATATTGTATTCAAGACATATGCCATTAAATATTTATTTTAAGCCAGTTCTCCCACTATAAAACTCACTATCTTGAGTTAATTATCGTTTAAATCTAGTTGGTTAAGCATTTCTTGAAGCTAGCATTGGAAAGGATTTAATCTATGCCCATTGATTGTGCTTTCTTGGTCCTTGATTGTGAATTGAGGATTAAATTTAGCATTTTGTTTCAACTTATCCATGATCCGCTTCAACCAACTAAAATATTCTAATCGATATTTGAACACATCTTTCAATGTTTTTGTTCCCAATAGTGGAGAGGCGATTTTCATGTTACATAATTTCCATTCAATGAATCTTTAGTTGATGCCATGTCTAACCCTATAAAAACAAAAAATCTAGGTTTTTGATTATATGATAAATTTTGGTGGTTAAGCATGGCTTAAAACTAGGGTTAGATAGGATTTAGTCTTATTCATCCATTGCTTGTCTTCAAATATTGGTCCTTGATAATGACTACAGGTTTAGTTTAGCTATTTGATCCGACTTTTCCACTATCCACTACAATCAACCAACAAATATTAATCACCACACATGTCTATTGTGTATTTTGTTCTATTTTACAATCTCACAGCTAGTCTTATCTCCATGCATGTCCATTGCATAAATGTCGAGTTAGTGAAAGCGCTAGAAACAACCTTAATCTGTTTGTTGAAAATCCTGTGAAAACGACCTTGCCCTATTTGCTGAAAATCCTATGAAAATGACCTTGCCCTGTTTGCTGAAAATCCTATGTTCAAACAACCTTGCCCATGAAAAAGACCTAATGAATCTTGTATCTAATATTTTAGAGGGAAAAATAGGGCGTTCTCTAAAATTGGGGGAAAAAATTAGGGCATTCAATGGAAGGTACGGTTCAAATGAAGCCTCTTTTTCCTTTCAATTTTATTTTTTTTTAAAAATTCATGAACTAATGGGGGTTCATTCAAATCCCCCCTTCATTAGAAGGGAATGATTCTAATGAACCCCCTTCATTAGAAGGACCCCTTTCATTTGAACCCCCTAATTGATTTTTTAATGTGTATTTCTAATTTCTCTTCATCCAAATAATTGTAACCCATTATTGTGGGTTTACCCAAGCTAAGATTTATCAATATAGAGGTCTAGGAAGAGAGAGTGAATGATAGGGAGAGAGATTGGTGGATAGAGAGAGGGAGACATGAGTAGAGATATAGGGGGAGAGATGAAGATAGAGAGAGATAGGGAGAGGAAGAGAAATATATGGATGGAAAGAGGGAGAGGGAGAGGGAGAGGGAGAGGGAGAGGGAGAGGGAGAGGGAGAGATGACGATATAGAGAGATAGGGAGATAGAGAGAGATGGGGAGATATAGATGGTGAGATAGAGTGATAGATAAATAGAGATATAATGAGATATAGAGAGAGGGGGGAAGAGGGAGAGGGGAGATATAGATAGAGAGACATACAAATAGACAGAAACAATTGGATATGAAGAGAGGAAGAGATAGAGAGGGAAACAAAAATAGGGGGAGATAAAGAGGGAGAGATAGAGACATATAGGAAGAGAAGGGGAGAGAGAGAGATAGAGATTGTATACACCTAAAAATGGTCAAGACATTTAATTAATTAAATACTAGTTATTTAATTAATATTTCATCTACTCATAAATAAATTCTTAATTTATATATATAGTTCATGCCTTCTAATTCTCCAAATCTAAAATCACAATTCTTCTAATTTAATTAAATAAACAAATTTCTATAAGTTTGCTTTATTTAATTAATTTTCACTAAATCCCAAATTAGGAATTCAAGCACATGTCTACAACTTTTTATGCCACCTCACCAAGGTCACATGAAATTAAATAAATTAGAATTATCGGTATGTGTAGGATCATCATGGAAAAAACATGCCCTTAAGTGGCAAAAATTTTAGAAAAATCAGTGTTAGAAAACTTGACATAAAAATTTGAATAAGTTATGTATATTATTTAAAAAATATGTAAAAATAGAATTTGTAGAAAATTGAATGTAGTTTCTAAACTACTAGGTTTGTTTAAAAAAATAAAAATTATTTGGTGAAATTTTGAAATTTCAATGGAGTAGTACTTAAATTTCAGGGAAAAAATAAGAAGTACGTGTCTATCTAACCACCATAACCACAATAAACTAATAATTTTTTGTTATAAGATTTTAGATATAAGTAGAGGACTGATGCCCCGATGTCATGCATGTTTTTTTGTAATTTTTTTCCAAGAAAATAATTAATTGTGATTTTTTTATTACAAATTTTTAAAAATATAAAAACTCGTATGTCTGACCACCTTAACTTGGTCAAAACTTCATGAAATTCAATTTTTCATTTTTTAATCCTATAGTATGTGAAGCATAGAATGTAATGCATGTTTTGGATTCAAAAAATGTGATACCATTTGAAGGCTATAGATTTTTTTCAATTAGCCTATCAATCAAGACTCTAGTCGTAATTCAAATAGAAAATGAATAATATTTACTTATTAAATTCAAAGTAAAGCATAATTAATACTGGTGGAAATCTGAGAATCTCCTTTAAAAACTATTTTTGTTTCATCAATTTTGGGTTAAAAAAAGTCATCAGCCACATACCCATCATATTGCCACTTTTTGGCCCATCATGATCCTGCACATACCGTTATCTTCAACAAACTTTCAAACACATGGCTTATTCCTTACAAACTTCTTCAACAAACTTTTCACACATTTTATTCTGCCACACACTTGGCCTTTTGAACACACATTTTATTCTCCCACACACTTGGCCTTTTCACACATTTTATTCGCCCACACACTTGGCCTTTTCACACACTTGATTCTCCCACCCAGTTTCCATTCAAACAGATGGCTTATTCTTCACACACTTGATTCTCCCATCCATTTGGCATGATCCCTCATGCTTGAATCTAGACCATCAATCGCTGCAACATCACAAGATGCTTCAAAAAGCTTACAAATACAACCCTTTGCCATAGTATTTTGCATCCCACATTTGAGTAGAGTTATCATGTAGGAATAGCTTTGGAGCATTGGAGAATTTGGAGTCTTATAGCATTGTTTAGCATTTTAACAAGTTTGTATTGTAGCATCATGTTAACTTAGAATCATGTTTTTCTTTATAGTTGCATTTTAGGTTAGCATATTCATAGTTAGTATTTGAGCATATGTAGAATCATCTTAGCTTCATGTATCATAGCATTTACATTGTATAATATAACATCATTTATCCATTCATCAAATATCTCCATTGTAATTTTCATCATGCAGTATCATCTAGGAACTTACATTTCTTGCATTTAGAACAACAATCTTATTTTTCAAATTGTCATTCTAACAATCATAGGGCTCGTATAAAAATATAAGATCCAAATGGTTTAATGAATCCTTGGAAATAGAGGACAATGGAATGATTTTAAAGATTTGTTTAACTGCAATTTAGAGTAGTTTCTTTGATTCAAATCTTTACTATAATATGTCTAATTTATGTTTGTGTTGATTTGCTAACTCTCCCACATTTCATACACACATAAAATGGCAACCACCATTGGGTACACCTCCATTTATAACAATTTTCTGGAAAATTTCATGTAAACAGGCTGGACATGATGTTTTAGCACAACCATGAGTTCTTTCGGCACATTCAGAAAATCTTTCGATGCATACGATCTCTGTTCCGACAAATACAATAAATCTTTCAGCACATTCAGGGTCTGTTTTGGCACATACGACATTTCTTTCAGTGCATCCAATGAATCTTTTAGTGCATTCAGGAAGTATTTTAGCGCATTCATTACTTCTTTTACCACATTCATAACTTCTTTTATTGCATTAATCAAATATTTTAGCAAATACATGAGTTCTTTTACTGCATAGAGTAGCCATTTTAGTGCATTGAATGATTGTTTTAGCGCATTTGTGTAAATTTGCAAAATTTTAAAAATTTAAGAACTAATTGGTGTTTTCTACTTGTAGGTCCTTTTATATGCTGGTCAAAGACAATCTTATCAAACTACTGATGATTTTTGGAGGGGATAGAGTTTTTTAATACTTTCTTTTGATTAAGATAGGAATCTAACTTAATTAGAAGGTTAAAGAACACCATGTTTTCCATGCTTGATGATTGGTAGGCATATGCTCTCCTCTTAACTAGATGACCAAAAATCTAGACCCATTCATTTTTTATTTTTTTATCCATAGAAGGCTTGCCTTGTGGGAAAAAGTAATCACCCAAGGGAACGACCCAACCTATAACATGCTAAAGCCAAGTGACTTCCAATTGGGCTATAAATGTGGGTACTTGAGGAAAGTTCAAGTATCATGAGTATTGTTCTGACAAGAAGGGAAGAAATGGTTTCTTGCCGAATAGATGATCCCCCATGTATGGAATGCCTATATTCAAACCTTTTGTTGTAGCAAGGCCAAAATCCTTAATCTATTTATTGGCATAGGAACGATCATTCTGATGTCGTCCCACATTTTTGTGGCTTTTAGTAGAGATGAAAAGTATGCCATGGGAGTTTCATACGTATTGATGCTTGGCTGCCCTAAGAAGTGAGTGTCATGGAGGGGAGTGAGTGGGGTCAAGAATCTAATCATCCACTAAAATTAGGTGCAACTGGAGTAAAATCTAAGTGGGAATCCAGTGAATATTGTCCTACATAGCCTTATGTTGTACATGCTTGATGTGTTTTTACCAATGTGTTTTCAAACAAATTTGAAACAAAAAATCACACAATGGAAGTGAAAACCTTGTTTCAAATATCATCCATTTGAGTACTCAAATTTCCATCATTCACAAGCCAGAAACCCAACAAAATTCATTGGTCAAAAGATTTTATCCTTGGAAACACTCAGATTCAAAAAAAATTCAAAGCCAAACAACCAACTAGAGTCGCAGAAACACTGAATTTTTCTAGAATAGTGCATTTACCCTTCATTTTAGCACATCTGTCAAATCTTTTAGTGCATTCATACATTGTTTTGGCACATCCATTGCTTTTTCTAGCGCATTTGTGTCATATTATAGTGCATCTAAGTTGTCTTCCAACACATTTTTCAAATATTTTAGTGCATCTGAGCTCTATTTTAGTGCATCCATTAAATCCAAAACCTGAGAGTTAAGTTTATCCCTTGTTTCATAGTTTGAACCAAAAATAAAAGTATTTTTCCAATCCAAAATCATTCCTTAGGTACCACAGAGTCTAAACTTGTTAAAACTAACCTCTACAGGTGGAATTCTCCAATCTAAACCTAGATCTAAACATCTCAGTGTCTAAATGATCAAACTTATCATATATTTGATTATTAAGCCTAGTTTCATCATCATCAGGATTTATCATCCTCTCATCATGAAACGAAGTTGTATAATCAAATAAAACTTAGTCTCATCAATAGAATTTGTTCATTCTATTTGACTTAGTTTTAATGCTTGGTGCTATTCCAAACAAAGATCTAAGTTTAGTCAAATTATAACAATTGTATGTTCATTCAAACAAGGTTACAAAAGCAAAAAATCAAGGAAAAATAACTTTTAACAAAAAACATCGAAACACAAAACATCAAAAAATAAAGCATCAAAACTCAAAACATTGAAACAAAAAACACTATGGCTGAAGCTGAAGAGAATCCTTTCCATGAAATCCACATCAATGAAGGGAATGAAATAACTGAGGAGGACATCGAAAATGTTGAACAAGACCCAAACTTCCACAAATGCTTAGAAAATATTTTCAAAAGAAATGGGGAAAAATACTTACTGATAGCACTAGCTAAACAAGGTGTCAAATTGCCTGAGGACTTTGATGTTAACCAATTAAAATTACCTCCCAAAAGGCTCGAAAAAGAAATAGAACAAGTGGTTTCCCTAACTCATCAAATGAAAAACCTTCAACAAAAAATTCTTGACATGCAAAGGGGAACCTAAAAATGATACTTGATCCAATACATTTATCCATATCCCTTTGATCAATCCATCAATATGATCCCTTTTCCTAAACATTGTGAATTGCCAAAATATGATAAATACAAGGGTAAAACAGATCCAATAGATCATGTGAGGGAATTTAGAACCATGATTCTTGAATTTGCACATGAAGAAACCTACTTGATGAGATTGTTTACATGAAGCCTAGATGGACAATGCCTTGAATGGTTCCCTAAACTTACACCACCTATCAAAACCTTTGAAGAATTGGTTAAAAAATTCATCACTCAAGACTCCTATAAAATTCAACACAAGATCACAATGAAAGACCTTGGCAATACCAAACAAGAGAAGGGTGAATCATTCCTTGTATTTTTGCAAAGGTGGAGAAGAATGCTTGCAAGATATTCTCATCCCATACCAGAAAATGAAAAGATCAAGATTTTTATTGACAATCTAAATGATGAAATGAGTTATAGGTTAGAATTACAATTTCTGCCTACTTTCAAGAAATTGATTGAAAATGGGATGAAAATTGAAGAAGCTTTGATCAAAAAATGAGTTATAAAAATTTACAATGAAAAAAACTCATCAAACTCCTCCAACAATTACAACAACAGTGATAAACCAAAGTTTGGGAAAAGAGACAAAAATGCTGGTAACAATGATGCTTTAGTGGAAACACAAAACACCAAATTGGTATTTAACTTGATAGTAGCTGCCATTAGGACAAATTAGAACAAGAATCAAACTAGCAATCAAAACAACCATCAAAGCACCAACCAAAACAATAATCAAAACAATGTTGAAACCAAACCACTACCATATATCGAACATCCTCAAATTGAAGAAATTTCACACCTTTAGGACAATCATTGGAATCAACATTAAAAGAGCTTCTTGAAGCTAAAGTCATAACATGAGTAGAGGCACGAGATTATAACCCACAAGTTAAACCATCCTAGTAGAATGATGCACATTACTGTGATTTTCATCAAAACAAAGGACACAAGAAAAATGACTATATATAGATGAAAAATTTGATACAAGACTTGATTGATAACAAGACCATAATTTTAGAAGGACCCCAAATGAACAATGATCATGGAGCATTCAAGAACCCTCTACCAAACTATGAAAAAGGGGAATCTTCTTCATCAAATAGTAAAGGAAAAAATGTAAACTATGTCTATGATTCCATGGTTTTTCAAATGACATAGTTTACAATTAAATGCATGATAAACAAGACATTGTACTAGTTGATTTGAAAATTTGTCAATCCCAAGCTATGGTGGGACACACAACCTCACCTAATTGCCTATCATTTACTAAGAACAATGATGCATCACTCACCCATCTGAATAAAGCTCCACTTCATATTGAGGTTTTGATCCATAAATGTCTACTCAAATGTGTTCTACTAGATGGAAGAGCTGAATTAAGTATCCGCTCTTTAAAGTTTATGGGTATGTGTAGGATCATGATGGGCCAAAAAGTTGCAATATGATGGGTATGTGGCTGATGACTTTTTTTTACCCAAAATTGATGAAACGGAAAGGGTTTTTAAAGGAGATTCTTAGCTTTCCACCGATATAAATTATGATTTACTTTAAATTTAATAAGTAGTTATTATTCATTTTCTATTCAAATTATGACTAAAGTCCTGATTGATAGGCTAATTGAAAAACATCTATAACTTTCAAGCGGTATCACAATTTTTGAATCCAAAACATGTGTTGCATTCTATGCTTCACATACTATAGGATTAAAAAAATAAAAAAAATGAATTTCATGAAGTTTTGACCAAGTTAAGGTGATCAGACATACAAGTTTTTTATATTTTTTTAAATTTGTAATAAAAAATTCATAGTTAATTATTTACTTGGAAAAAAATTACAAAAAAATATGCATCAAATAGACACTATTTTTTATTTTTTCCCTAAAATTTAAGTACCACTACATTGAAATTTCAAATTTTCACCAAATAGATTTTTTTCCTTAAATAAACCTAGTAGTTTAGAAACTACATTCAATTTTCTATAGATTCTATTATTACATATTTTTGAAATAATATAGATAACTTATTCAAATTTTTATGTCAAGTTACCTAACTTTGATTTTTTTGAATTTTTTGCCACTTAAGGGCCTATTTTTTCCATGATCATGATCCTGTACATACCCTTATACATAAATTGGGATATTTAGAATTTATGTAATATACTCCAGTAAAAAGATTACCATGAAGGGATATGATGCATAAGAGTGCTTATCTGAAGGGTCAGTTACTCTACCAATTAGAGTTGACCCTATGGTGAAAGATGTGGTTTTCCAAGTCCTTGATCTCCCCTTGACCTATAATATTCTCCTTGGAAGACCATGGATACATGAAATGCAAGCAGTATCCTCTACATACCATCAATTTTTGAAGTTTTCTCATGAGGGAGTTGAAATCACAATACAAGGAGATCCTAATTCTTTCATGTATGGCCATAATCTAAGTCCTAACGCTGAAACCCCTAGCAATTGTGAAGCATCCCCTCCTCAAATAAATGTTGATCCTAAACCCGTGAAAGCATCTACCACAATTATTCAACTATCAAACCCTAAGGTTCAAATCCATGATCTAGGATGTGGAGAATACTATTTGGATGAGTTGCTAGTAAAAGATACTGCTATTTTCATCGAGAAGGGTTAGAATTCCAATAATGATGTCAAGATAGCTACAGAAGAAATGTAGAAAGATGACCAAGCTGGGATTGAAACCTTTTGTGATCTTGATGATACACCCACCCTTTCCATATCTGACTCTACCCAAGCTTTTGATACCTATGATAACCCCCTATTTGGCCAAGTTATCTATGATAACCCACTTTTTGACCATGATCCTATTGAGGATATCCAACCATCCTTCTATCACACTTTCCTTGGGCTAGGGTATGAATCTCCTAATGTTCCCTCTATCAAGTCATCTTTCCAAGTCACTAAGGATGTGCAAGCCTTCGTTGATGTTAGTAGTACTAAAAATGATAGTATCAAAGAATCCATTGATGGCATCACCAGTCCCACTTCATCCATCTCATCCACATCCATTCACCTCATAAACATGGATAAACAAGTATCACTCAAAGAAAATATAAAGGAGGCAAGTCAAGAATCAAAGGTAAAAATGCCTTTATCAAATGGAGATCCAGAATCAAAAGAAAGCATGCAAAGAAAGAAAGATCAAGTAAAGTTCTTTAGCCAAAACAAAAAGATAAATTAGACAAATCAAAAATAAAAGAGGATCAAGAAAATTACTTTAGCCAAAACAAAAAGCTATTGGACAAAAAAGAAAAGAAAAAAAGATCCAGAAAAGTCTCCTGGCCAACATAAAAATCTATCAGAAAAATAAAAAATAAAGGTAAAAAATAAAAGCATGCGAAAGGCAATCTCCAAATATGCCTCTTCCCCACCAATCACTGGGGCATCAATCAAGAAAGAAAACCAAAGAAAGAACTTGTTGGTCTATGGTCTTCATCCATGTCACCCCCACTCATACCACATATACCTTTCCACCCATCCATGTTCACCTACCCATAATATCATTGCACTTCCATTAGTGATGTCTTTCAATGTGCCTTTGATCACGACCCCTTGACGTACTATAACTCATCAATTTCCAAGGTCCTTTTTGTCTAAAGCCTGATGGCCCACATAGTGTCCACATTAGGGATTCTATCATAGCCTCTTTTATCTGTCATATCTATCACCCTCTATACTTGCCACTCATACTATTTATTCCAATCGGCTCCTTTCATCTAGCACAGTCATTCAAACAGGATCAGGGCATCATCATATCAGTCTTTGAATCAAGAAAATACCAGTTGTCTACAACTGAAGGGGATTTGTTTAATGAACCCCTCAACAGCCTACACCTCAAGAAATTCTACACCTGAATCATCCAATGCATTAGAAAAGGTCCTAAAAAAATACAAAAACATCAGAAAAAGTCCTAAAAAAAGGGTTTCCTTGATGAAAACCTAGAAAAAAGGCACCTTGGTAACAAAAATAAGAAAGTAAAAACATATCAAAAATAAAAAAAAGAAAAGGAAAAGAAGAGAAAAATACAAAAAAGTGAAAAATAAAAAAAATCATAAAATCTAAAAAAGTGCAATAAAAGCAAGTAGTGAAAACTTGGCAATAGGTGCTATTTGTGATAGGTTACCTTTTCCATCTATTTTAGAATTTCAACCATTCACTTTCTCCATTCGCTTTCCCAATCCATCTACCTATCATCGGAAAGCCTCATGTACATATCTTGGCATAACGGTAATGTCTCACCCTAGACTAGGGGAAACATCTTGAACTCACTGGGGGCAATAAACTTTGAGCTTGAACCAACAGAGAAACCACAGTAGGAGAAACAAAACAAACAAAATGATCATAGTATAACATAACATTGAACAATTGATCACCATCAGTAACACATCAACCATTCAAATCAAACAACCAAATCAATCCAATCAAAACAAACATTGAATGGCTGATGTTCCTTCTTAATCATGGCTTTATCATTGTGGCATGAATGTTCAATTGTTGAACTTTGGTTTTTGTCATCATATCTCTGGAGCACCTCGATGATGTATTAAACTAGAGGAGTTAGGAAGGAGTATGTTTTTTCTTTGTCTATTGTCTATGAGTTGATCACTACTACTATGCAAATTGTTGCAAGATGTTCTCTACAAAGTATCACCGATGACATTCAAAATTTGCATAGAAAAATGATTAACTCTTTTCTGTTTATGTTGATAATGCTTAGGTCATCATGGTATAATTATACCATCAATTTTTGTACTCAATTTCAACATTTTAAAGGCTCAATGATGATAAAAAATATGAAAAATCAGTTGTTACAATGACAAAATTTGCATCTTAGATATGCATGGTTAGATTAGATTGCATCCATGAAAGTATTGCATCTATATTTAGGGACTTTCCAAGGCTGAAATGATTTCACAATGATGCTATCTCTCATATTAGTGGATTGAGTACACTTGACATTACCAAAAGAACATCATTTTCATATAGATTAAACATCAGTTGTATCATCATTTGCATACATTAGAAAACATTCTCATATCATATATACATTATCACATCATTCATCCATTCATGCATTACATCATAATATCCACATCAAAAAATACAAAAAGAAGGGCATTGCATCTCACTTGCATAATCAAAATCATCTCATCAATTATTAATGGATTAAGAATTTGGTCCATTAAGAATATTGAAAGACATATCCAGCAAAGTAAGATTTCAAGAAGAAAAACATCTCTATTTTAATAGGGGCATAATTGAACTTGATTCATCACTAAAATCATTTATTCATTTAATAAAATGGATCTTGGATTCAATTAAGAAGATTGAAAGAAAAATCTAGCAGAGTAAGATTTCCAAGAAGAAAAAGTTATTGAAGAACATGACTGGTAAAGAAATAATGCCATTGTACTGAACACCTAAAACAAGTAGTGAAGATGAATTTGTTATTACTCAAATCCAGGACTAATAAAGGACTAGCTAGATCAGCATAATCATCACATCAACATCACATATCACATAGCATAAAACATCATTCATAAAGTATATAAAATCATCAATCATTGCATACATCACATTATCATCTCATCATTGCATAATCATCATAATCATCATGATCATTATCATATAAACATAATACATCATCATTTCATCCATCATACATTCATCCATTCATTATATCATTTATTTTCAATAGAAAAGAACAAAAAAAAAAATGGATCACATTTCATAAGCATAATAAGATCCATCACATGTATAATATAGGCATCATTCGCAAAAAATCATAGAATCATAATGCATGTTTCATAATTTTCATCCATAGCATATCATACCATCATCATATAAGCGTCGTATAAATATCGTAACATAGAAATTAAATGCATCCATCATAATCATATGCAATCATAAACACATGTAGATCACTAATCATCACTGCATGTCATATAAACTTCAAAATAATAATGTCAAGTGTACAATGATATACAAACATGGAGAGATACATCAACAAAGTGGCTGGAATCACAAAATCTCTGATTGAATTATACATCAAGTATCAATACATCATCAAGTATCAGTACATCATGAATTCTCAGTACATTAATCAATCCTTTACTGGGGCATATCAATCAAAGATGATAAACAACATTGACAGATAATATCTAAATTGACCTGCACTAGATGAGAAGTCATGTCCCACATCTTTAGGAAGCATGCTCTAGACTAAAGAATTCTGAAATCCTCCTATGATCATAACATATCACAAATCAACAATCTTATCAATCAATCAAGATCAATCAATTGATCAAATATAATCACCTCCAACGAGATTTTGATAAAATCTTGTTGAGTCTATAATTGATCCTCACCTATCATGAGGTCAATCATCATCATCATATCATTGATCCTAGCCTATCATGAGGTCAATCATCAATATATCATTGATCCTCACCTATCATGAGACCAATCATCAATCTATCATTGATCCTTGCTTATTATGAGGTCAATTATCAATCTATCATTGATCCTCACCTATCATGAGGTCAATCGTCATCATCCTATCATTGACCCTCACCTATCATGAGGTCAATCATCACCATCCTATCATTGATTCTCACTTATTATGAGGTCAATCATCAACTATCACATGAACATCATCAAATCAATCGACTGAACGCGATCATCAAACATCAAACATAAGGAGGCAACATAAGGCATCAATTAATCAATTTGGGAGGCTCATTCTTCTTTTTCAGGAGATAAATTGTTTTTGGATCATAAAATTTTGAAATCATAAAAAAATCATTAGAAAATCATTAAAACTTTCAAAAATTCCAAAATAATCATAAAAATTCAACAATTCACCGATCTATTTCTCGAGGGGGCACATATTCATCATCATCTGAAAATCAACATTTGGGGCATCCAAATAAAAATTTGTCAACATTAGCAGCAAATATTTCTTTGAAGCAACATGTAAACACATTATTTCAAAGAGGGGCAAAATGTATACACCTAAAAATGGTCAAGACATTTAATTAATTTAATACTAGATATTTAATTAATATTTCATCTCCTTATAAATAAATTCTTAATTTATTTATGTAGTTCATGCCCTCTAATTCTCCAAATCTAAAATCACAATTCTTCTAATTTAATTAAATAAACAAATTTCTATAAGTTTGCTTTATTTAATTAATTTTCACTAAATCCCAAATTAGGAATTCAAGCACATGTCTACAACTTTTCATGCCACCTCACCAAGGTCATATGAAATTAAATAAATTAGAATTATCTTCAACAAACTTTCAAACACATGGCTTATTCCTCACACACTTTTTCAACAAACTTTTTACACATTTTATTCTCCCACACACTTGGCCTTTTCACACATTTTATTCTCCCACACACTTGGACTTTTCAAACACTTGATTCTCCACCCATTTGGCAATCAAAAACATGGCTTATTCATCACACACTTGATTCTCCCATCCATTTGGCATGTTGCTCTTGGTCAAGGGGACATTCTCCAAGATTCTTCCATCTCAACCGCCCATCCCTTATGCTTGAATCTAGATTGTTGATCACTGCCACATCACAAGATGCTTGGAAAAACTTATAAATACAACCCCTTGCCATAGTATTTTGCATCTCACATTTTAGTAGAGTTATCATGTAGGAATAGCTTTGGAGCATTGGAGAATTTGGAGTCTTATAGCATTGTTTAACATTTTAACAAGTTTGCATTGTAGCATCATGTTAACTTAGAATCATGTTTTTTTTATAGTTGCATTTTAGATTAACATATTCATAGTTAGTATTTGAGCATATGCAGAATCATCTTAGCTTCATATCATAGCATTTACATTGTATAATATAAAATCATATATCTATTTGTCAAATATCTCCATTATCATTTTTATCATGCAATATCATTTAAGAACTTAGGTTTCTTGCATTTAGAACAACAATTTAATTTTTCAAGTTGTCATTCTAACAATCATAGTTCTCCTATAACAATCTAAGAGATAAATGGTTTAATGAATCCTTGGAAGTAGAGGACAATGGAACATGTTTAAAGATTTGTTTAACTGTAGTTTAGAGTAGTTTCTTTGATTCAAATATTTACTATAATACGTCTCATTGGTGTTTATGTTGATTTTCCAACTCTCCCATGTTTTACATAGAAAAATATATGGGAAGATAAGTGGACAGGGGTAGAGATAGAGAGATAGAGAGGCAAGATAGGGAGGAAGTGAGTGAGGGAGAGATAGAGAGAGATAAAGAGAGGGGGAGATAGAATGAGGGAGGAAGAGATAGGTAGAGGAGGGAGAAAGGATTATTATCCTTTCTCCTCTCCTCTATTTCTATCTCTCTTATATTTTTCTCTTTCATTCCCTCTCTCCACCTCTCTCTTTCTCTCTTTTTTGTTTCATTGTATTTGTCTCGTATCCCATCTCTCTCATGTTCTCTATCTTATTTTTTGTTTATTTATTTGAGTCATCTCTCTTTATTTTTATCTCTATTATTTTTTGTTTATATTTTCTTCCCTTTTATGTATTATATATCTAATATGTATCATTTAATATAAATATAATATAGAAATATGTAAAACATAAATAAAAAATATCTGAAAAATTATATATATGACATAGGCAATATAAATATATAATTTTATTATATACAATATATTTTAAAACTATATTTAACAATTTATATTATGCTAGATTAAAATATCATATATAATAATACATAAATAAATTTAATTTGAATAGAAAATTCAGCTTTAAAATTTAATTTAAACTTTAGTGGATGGTATAATATCTCTCTAAAAAATAAATTAAATTGTTAAATTTCATGAAAATTAATTTAAATAAGAGTATATGTAAAAATATATAGTATACTTATTAATTGTATTTTTTATTTAATAAAATACAATATAAAATAATAAATATAAGACATATATTATATAAGTAAATAACATAAATAAATATTACACATAAATTATATGTAAAATTTTTTACCTAATAAATATAATAAAATAAATACAATTATTTTTGGATTGCTATAATATATAATATATTTTATTAATATAATTATTAATAATTTAATATAATTTTAATATAAATAATATATACTATTAATAACTATAAATAATATATTATAATATAATATATTTTATAAATATATATTATAAATCATCACAATAGATAATAAATTAATATTAAATTTTGAATTAAATACATAAATGTTTTTTATTAGAGGTAAAAGTGGGTTTTGATGGGGCCTGGAACTGAGTACAAGAAAAGTAAGTCATAGATAAAATAATCCATTAAGCAGCACCACCACCACAACAACCTCTAAAAGATAAACATGATTACACACGCTGCACGAATAGACAAGTAAGCGCCTAAAATTGCTATTACATCCTAATTTTACTTGGGATCATAAACCCATTGAGATACAAAGAAACCACCTACATCAACTAGGCATCAGAAAACCAACCACTTATGGAATACACCATAGATCCAATAAATATAACAAGATTAATGTAGTAGGACATTGTCCAACCGCTAATCAACTCATCCTACTAGGATATAAAGAGAAACTTAGGATACCACCTAGCTTGTAGCAAAACATGTAATGCCAAAGAGCCCAAATCATCCATGGAAAACTCCAACAACAATAACCCCTTTGAAACACTCTGGTTGTAGGAAACTAACTCCAAAACTACCTCTCAAGGAATGAGCTCCCCTCTATTGGAGGGGATGCTACAAGCAACATGACCACCGCAACTAGAAATAACTAGCACCCTCCACCTTCACCTCCATAGGAGAGCTTCCCACCTCAATAAGAACAACTAAGGGAGGTCCACCTCTATCGGACCAAAGGAGAAAGCTAACACAATAGTCAAGCCCACAACCGTAGCATCCTTTAGTAAACACTACTCTACAAAAAACTATGGACAAGGAGAAGAGTCTCAAATAGATACCATCAGTCCACCTTAACAACATTCACAAAAGAACTCATTTGGGTTTCCAAAGAAAAAAACCCAGCAACAAGACAATCTCTCACCCACTTCTGAGCCTTCACAAAAGGGAAAAACAACTGAGCCAAAAGTATACAAACATGAAGTAGCTCAGCCCAAGAGAAGACTACAAACCCCAACATCAACCACCTGAGGGACAAGGGGAAGAAAAACATCCTCAACAAAGAGGGTCCAAAGCTAGTCAACCCAAGAGAATAAGGCTACAACAAAAATTCAACCAAAGAGAACAAGGCCACATAGAACACTTCAACAAAAAGAACCATAGGCCAAAAGACCACCAAGGCAGAGTCCTAGCCTTAGAATGTATGAGAACACCCAACCCCAAAAAGGTACAAGGGATCCTAAACAAGATGAGAATAAGGACAAGGGACAATATGAAAGAACACTAAGAAACCCCAACATTTCAGTTAGGGCCAGAGATGAGCCAAAAATCCCAACAACCACCCAAAGGGGAACACAACCACGCCATACAGGGGATATAAAGAACCCAAAGCACTCCAAGCCCAAAAACCCCCAAAAAAGAGCCACCCAACAAGCTATAGGGAGAAGCAAAGGGAAACTAAGAAGAATCCAAAAATAGAACAAACCAAGAAGAAAAACCACCAAGCCTTCCTATTAAACTGAATAGGAACAAAAAGAGCCCATTCTGCGGCCAAAAATCTTGAGAAAGACCAAAGCACTCCCACAACCAAGAAAGCAACCAAACATTTCCAAGCCTAAACAAGATTCTGCACAAGCCACTTATTTGTGAAGACCATACAATATTTGAGGTACAGGAAAGTATAGTTATTTGTGCATGAACAAAATTTGTAGATGATATAAGGTAGCGATAAAGAGAAATTTTATTTGATACTATTAATAGTTCCTTTTAGAGAAGTTTCTTTTGGAATATTATTGTCGATATCAATGTGTATCTAGAATCATTAGTGTGAAGTAGAAACAGAAACAATTTGAACAAAAAACCATACCCATATCAAGCTATGACTTCTTTATTTTTCTGATCTTAAAATAATTATAGATGCCTCTAAGGTCTTTAGACTATTTGCGAGGAATATTATCTAATAATAGTTATAGAAAGAAAACACATGCAAATGGTAAGAATCCCTACTAAATTTTTAATTTAAAAAATTAAAAAAACTTGCAATTTTTTCTCCTCTTGGGAATCAATGGATTCTAAACACTCCCCTTTAATTTCTATCATTGATTGTTTCACCATTTAAAATTTATAAATTTTGTCTTATATTCTCAAAGATCTCCTTTTATCATTTCTTGGTAAATATATATGTTAATTGATCTTTAGATCTTCAAAATTTCAGTTGAATTTCATCTTTATTCACCAACTCTTTAATAAAATGGTATCTCGTAACAATGCGCTTGCTCCTATTGTGAAAGATATGATTATTTGACAATGCAATTGTTGATTTATTGTCACAAAAGATTGGTGTTGGCTCCTTCTATGCTTGCAATAAATCTATCAAAACTTTCCCCATCCAAATTATTTGACATGTTGTTGATGTGGCTGCTACATATTCTACTTCAATTGATGAAAGATTCATTATGGATTGATTTTTTGATGACCATGAGACTACTCATGACCCACAGTGAAAGACATATCCAGAAGTAATCTTCCTACCATCAATGCTACCTACAAAATCACTGTCAGTATAACCAATCAAACAAAAATCATTAGTTTTGGAATATAAACTTCCATATCTTATTATTCTTACCACATATTTTAATATCCTCTTTCCAACTTGCTAATGTCAGTATTTTGGTGACGGATCTTAAGATTAAATTAACCCCATAGATGATATTTTTTCTTGTTGTAAGATACATCAAACTTTATATTAGTCAAGTTTGAACATCGTAGAATCAACATTCGACCCATTGTCTTCTTTACTAATTTTAGTTCTCGTTGCAACTAGTATACATGATGGATTACAATTCAATGTATCCTAAACCTTTTCAACATAACCTTTGCATATTTAGATTGACTAATGAATTTATTTTATTTGATTGAACAATTTCAATGCCTAAAAAATACTTCATCAAACTGAAATATGTCATCTCAAAATCTTTCTTCATTGCTTATATAAACATGTCTATAGAAAAATTTCCAGTGAAAATTAAATCATCAACATATAAACACACAACCAAGATTTTAGGGAAGCTAAGGTAGCGGAACAACTTCCTACACTAATCTTGAGAGGAGGATAATGCAAAACTTTTACAAATCTTTAAAAGTTACATAAAATTAAACAAAAAATAAACACAAATATCACACATACCACAACATAGTGATTTATGTGGGGAAAACCTTTTCAGGAGAAAAATGCCACACTCCAAAATCCACCCAATACATTATTTAGTAAATCATAAAGATTACAATATACTTATAGGGCAAGCTTCTCATAGGAGTATCACCACTCAAAGATCAAGAGACAACACGACTACTATCAGAATCTCATAATACATCACTGTTTCTCTCTACCACAGCTATAATACAACACCCTCATAAAATAGAGTTACATTATAGGGAAATATAGGCCAACAAAATATCCACCATTAAATCCAAAACCTAATAATTAATGGTCTAGATTTATATTGTATCATGTATCTAATGTATGTAAGTCATTTTAGAAGTTTCCTAAAAAAGTTAACAAAAAATTATTTACATGCATCCCACTCTCCCCCCTTATGCCATTGTATATTACACCTATCAATGTAACTAGGATATATATTTATATATATTCTATCAACAATAGCCTTTATATAATTGCAAGGTTGAGACACATTTTCCCAAAAAATCTCACTTGTATAACACTTTGCAAGAGTAATAGGAGGGAGTAAACATTGTCTCTTAATTGCTAGGGGCTGAAAGGCCCATAATATCTGAACACCGTATGAACTTCTTTATGTGCATAGGCTTAGTTAAAGAATCAACAACATTCATCAAAGTCTCTACCTTAAACAACTTCACCCTGCCATTTTTGACCATATCTCAAACAAAATGATATTGTACATCAATGTGCTTGGTCTTTGCTTGGTCTTGGCATGAAATGTTGTGTTCTTGGTTAGACATGTATCACACTTTGACTATCACAATAAATTTTCACTGCACCTTGTTTTATTCCAATATCTAAGCACAGTCTCTTAAACCAAATGGCTTCTTTACAAGCATGAGTAGCTGCCATATACTCTTCTTTAGTAGTGGACAAAGCAACCACAACCTATCACTTACTCATCTAACTAATTGCACCACCAAATAAATTAAACACATAAGAACTAGTGGATTTTCTACTATCATCATCATTTGCCCAATCTAAATCCACATAACCATGAATGTCAAGGGAAATATCATCTTCATTCACATTAATATGATAACATAAGGAAGAATTTGAGGTACTACACAAATATCTAAAGACTCTTTTAATTGCATCCCAATGAACTCTAGTATGATTAGACATATACTCCCACTACTTGGGCAATGTATGGCCTATGAAAAACCATAGCATGCATCAAAATTCCAACTACACTTTGGTGAGGAACTCTATTCATGTATTCCATCTCTAATGGAGATGTTGGACAATCTAAAATAGATAACTTTGTTTCAGATGAAAAAAACACATAATGGTATACAATCCTGCATATCAAACCTCTATAAAATTGAGTTGGCATACTTTGGCCAATTCAAAGCTTTTTGTTCACTCTATCTCTTTTAATTTCCATCCCAAGAATATGTTTAGCTGCACCAAGATCTTTTATTTCAAATTTAGTAGAAAGTTGAGATTTTAGTTCTAAAATCATACCTTTCCCTCTACCAATAAATAACATATCATCAATATATAATGCAATAAACAAAAAATGATCAACATCAGTTTTATAATAATTACAATGATCTTATTTAGAACACTCAAATCCTAAACTCAACACATATGTATCAAATTTCTAGTACCACATCTTAGGATTCTGTTTTAAGCCATACAAATATTTTTTCAATATGCAAACCAACTTACTTTTACCTTTCACCATGTAGTTCTCTAGTTGTGTCATATATATATACTCCAAATCACCATGAAGGAAAGTAGTTTTTACCTCCATTTGCTCAACCTCTAAATCATAAGAAACAACAATAGAAAAAAAATATAATGGATGTCATTTCTACAACAGGAGAAAATATCTCACCTGTAATCAACACCCTCAAGTTGAGAGTAGCCCTTCACAACCAACCTTGCTTTATACTTTTCAATAACTCTATTTGAACCAATATTTTTCTTGAACACCCATTTGCAAGGAAGAGTTTTTCATACTTCAGGCAATGGTACAAGATCCCATGTATCATTCTTTTTTAAAGATGTCATTTCTTCATCCATAACAATCTTCCAGGATTTTGCATCATTCATACCTAGTGCCTCTTGTACAGATCTAGGTTCATCCATGTTAGTATTGAAAGCAAAAGTACATCTCCAATCGTTAAGTGAATACCTTTTAGGTGGTTTTCTATGTCTTGGGGACCTACAAACAAGTTGAGTTTGAGGTTCTCCCTACTCTTTTGAAGATCTAAAGACAAAAGAGGTCTCCTCAACTTCTTGTCTATTCTTAGGCATCAATTCAACTTTCTTAGGTGTAGAAGGAAATTGAATCACATCTTCCTACTTACTTTGTTCTAGCTGCAATGTAACATAAGAAGGCTTAGTTTCTCTAAAAATAACACTTCTACTATGTATTACCTTTTGTGCAACATGATCTCAAAGCTTGTATCATTTCACACCATAACTATATCTGATGAAGATACATTTCAAAGCCTTGTTCTACAACTTTGTTTGCTTCTCCTTTAGGGTATGTGCATGATCATCATGGAAAAAATAGACCCTTAAGTGGCGATGAAATTCAAAAAATCAGAGTTAGGCAACTTGACATAAAAAAATTGAATAAGTTATCTATATTATTTTAAAAATATGTAAGAATTTAGAATCTATAGAAAATTGAATATAGTTTCTAAACTACTAGGTTTATTTTAAAAAAAAAACTATTTGGGGAAAATTTGAAATTTCAATGTAGTAGTAATTAAATTTCAAAGAAAAAATAAGTAGGTGTCTTTCTGACAACCCTAACCATAGTAAAATGATAATATTCTTTTATAAGATTTTAGATATAATTAGAAGACTCATGTCCCAATGTGATGCATATTTTTTTGTAATCTTTTTCTAAGTAAATAATTTATTATGAATTTTTTGTTACAACATTTAAAAAATATAAAAAAATTGTATGTCTGACCACCTTAACTTGGTCAAAACTTTATGATTTTTTTTTTTTTTAATCCTATAGTATGTGAAGCATAGAATGTGACACATGTTTTGAATTCAAAAACTATGATACTGTTTGAAATCTATAGATGTTTTTCAATCAACCTTTCAATCAGGACTTTACTCGTAATTCAAATAGAAAATGAATAATAATTATTTATTAAATTCAAAGTAAAGCATAATTTATATTGGTGGAAAGCTGAGAATCTCCTTTAAAATCCTTTTTAGTTTCATCAATTTAGGGTAAAAAAAGTCGTTAGCCACATATTGTACACATACACATCGTATCACCACTTTTTTGGCCCATCATGATCCTGCACATACCCTTTAACACATGTGCATATGCGTTGCGACCAAAAACTATAAGATTTCTTAATGAAAGACTTCAACCTGACCATGCCTCTATAGGTGTCTTATTAATGAGAGCTGATGTAGGAGACTTGTTAATCAGGTAATAGGCAATGGAAACCACTTCAACCCAAAACCTTTGTTTTAGGCTAGCACCACTCAACATACTCCTAGCCTTCTCCATTAGTGTCTTGTTAATTCTTTCTACAAATCCATTCTATTGTGGAGAATACAAATTTTTCTTCTATCTTTGAATACCAAAATCTTTATAGAATCTATCAAAATCATTAAGTATGTGCAGGATCATGATGGGCCAAAAAGTGGCAATATAATGGGTATTTGTAGGGTATGTGGCTGGCATCTTTTTTTACCAAAAATTGATGAAATTAAAATTGTTTTTAAAGGATATTCTCAACTTTCTACCAATATAAATTATGCTTTACTTTGAATTTAATGAATAATTATTATTCGTTTTCAATTTGAATTACAGTTAAAGTCCTGATTGATAGGATGATTGAAAAACATCTACAACTTTCAAATGGTATCAATTTTTTTGAATCCGAAACATGCATCACATTCTATGCTTCACATACTATAGGATTAAAAAAAGAAAAATTGAATTTCATGAATTTTTGACCAAGTTAAGGTGGTCAGACATATGAGTTTTTATATTTTTTAAAATTTTGTAATAAAAAAATCATAATTAACTATTTACTTGGAAAAAAATTACAAAAAAATATCCATCACATCTAGACATAAGTCCTCTACTTATGTCTAAAATATTATAAAAATATATTATCATTTTATTGTGGTTAGGGTGGTCAGACAGACACCTACTTCTTATTTTTTCCTTGAAATTTAAGTACTATTGCATTGAAATTTTGAATTTTCACCAAATATATATATTTTTTTAAATGAACCTAGTAGTTTAGAAAATACATTCAATTTGCTACAGATTATTTTCTTATATATTTTTGAAATAATATAGATAGCTTATTCAAATTTTTACGTCAAGTTTCCTAACTCTGATTTTTCTAAATTTTTTGCCACTTAAGGGCATGCTTTTTCCATGATGATCCTGCACATACCCCATTAGATAAAAATTCACCTCCATTATCTATTATTAAAGATTTTATTTTCTTTCTAGTTTGGACCTCAACAATTGCTTTAAATTTTTTAAATTGACTAAAATTTTTAGATTTACTCTTTAGAAAATATGCCCATGGCCTTCTACTATAATCATGAATAAATGAAACATAATATATGGATTTACCAATCAAATGAACATCTACAGGACAAAACACATAAGAATGAATAGTAGCCAATACACCATAAAATTTATAAATAATCAAGTAAAACTTAATGTCTTTTTTTTTTCCATAAATGAAATGCTCACAAAAATTGAATTCAGGATTACAATTAGAAAAACCTTCAACAAGGTTTTAATTTTCAAGGTCCTTATACCCTTTTCTCCAATGTGGCCAATTATTTAGTGCCATAACATAGTTTTATTTGTAGGTAACTTTGTTTAAGAAGAAACAACACCTTTGGGTACCCAAAAGCCATGACCATCTGCTAAAGGTGAAACCCTCACTTCTTTCATAGACTTTATTTTCACAGAAGTATTATTGCACTCAATAGTGCATGCATACAACTTATACAATGTGCCATATTTGACGCCTCTAGAAATCACCGTAGCACCCCTTACCATCTTGCATCTTGCATCAAAAAATACTAATTGCACACCCACAACTATTAGTTTTCTCATAGATAACAAATTTCATGGTAATCCAGGGATATGCAACACATCATTAATCCTTTTTATTCTACCATCAAGAAATATGATTTTAACTTTACCACGACCAACAATGTCTAAATGAGAATCATCACCTTAGTACACCTTACCTCCATCAAATTTTTCATATTGAAAAAACCAACATCTATTAAAGGTCATATGGAAAGATGCACCTAAGTCAATTAACCATACATCATTAACTACACAATTTTCCAAAGGTGCAATGAATGTGTCACCATCTTCCTTCTCAGACTCAGAATTAGAATCAAATTTCTTCATTTTCTTCTTCTTTACTTCTTTACATTCCTTATAAACATGTCCAAGCTTACCATAGTTCAAACAAATAACTTTGCAATTTCTAGGAGATTTAGATCTCCCTCTGGACTTGGATTTGTCATGTTTATCATTCTTTTTTTCCTTTTTCCTTAGGTATTCCACAAAAAATTAGGGCCTCCTTGGTAGTGATGGATACCTTCCTCCTCATCTCTTTAGAAATAAAATAACCCACCATGCATCTTTAGTCTTAAAAATAACATAAGTGCTCCCAATAGCCATAACAAGAGAATCCCATGAATCATGTAAAGAACAAAGCAAGATTTGAAATTTCTCCTCCCCATCCATTTTAACACCAATTGATTCCAATTGAGCCACCAACATATTAAATGCTTTTAGGTGGTCTATAATTCATCCACCCTCTTCCATTCTCAAGAAATACAATTTCTTCCTCAAGAAAATACTGTTCACTAAATATTTGGCTTGATACATCTCACCAAGCTTCTTCTATAGTTTCTATGTAGAGGTCTCTTCATGAATATTAATTAAAACAAAATCTACCAAGCACAATATTATTAGACCCTTGGATTTACAGTCCATAACATCATATTGAGTAGCCTGAGTAGGATTTGTAGGCCTTAAAACATTCTCATCAAAAACATTCCATAGATCTCAATCTATCAACAAATCCTCCATCTTTAGCTTCCACATTTCAAAATTATTTCCATAAAATTTCTCCACCTCTATTCTCCCTGATGAAATTTCCATTTGAAAATTCTTGCAACAATATCACAAAGTGTCTTCTGCACAAGTTCCCACTCAAATATGGATTAGTTCAAAAAACCCAACAACCCACAACTGAAACCAAAGGTGATCAAGCTCTGATACCACTTGTAAGGAAGCTACGGTAGTGGAACAACTTCTTACACTAATCTTGAGAGGAGAATAATGTAAAAAATTTACAAATATTTAACACTTACAAAAACTTAAACCAAAATAACACAAATATCATGCATACCACAACACAATGATTTACATGGAGAAAACCATTTCAAGAGAAAAACCCCACACTAGAAAAGACGCCCAATACATTGTTTAGTAAATCACAAAGATTACAATATACTTGTAAAACAAGCTTCTCATATGAGTATCACAACTTATAGATCAAGAGACAACATGACTGCTATCAAAATTTTAGAATACATCACTATCTCTCTCTACCACAAACATAATACAATTCCCTCATAAAATAGAGTTACATTCTAGGGCAATACATGCCAAAAAATTATCCACCATTATATCTAAAACCTAATGATTAACATTCTAGATTTACATTGTATCATGTATCTAATGTATATCAACCATTTTAAATTTTTTTTGAAAAAGTTAACAAAACATTGTTTACATGCATCCCACTCTTCCTCCCTTATGCCATTTTATATTACACCTATTGGTGTAACTAGGATATATATATATATATATATATATATCCAATCAACAATAGCCTTTATATAATTGCAAGGTTCAGACACATTTTCCAAACAAAAATATAATCTCTTTTATTGATCTTTGTGTACAATGTGGGCTCAAGATATTACTTATGTTGAATCGAGTACTTTGCATGTATGAATCAATCCCACTATACTATGCTTTTTGTGGTTTTTTGAGACCATAAATTCCCTTCTTCAATCTATAAACCCTATTTTTATGTCCATGCACTTCATAACTTGGTGGTTGTTTCATATATACTTCTTCCTCTAGAAAGCCATTCAAGAAAGTTGATTTGACATCGAATTGAAAAAACTTCCAATTATTTTGTGTGGTTATTAATAAAACCATTATAATAGTATCAAGTCTAGCAGTTGGATCAAATGTTCAATTATAATCAATTCCATAATTTTTTGAAAATCCTTTTGCTACTAACTGTGCCTTGTGTTTTTCAATTTGACCTTTTGCATTAATTTTTTTTATAATTCCATTTGAATCCTAAGCAATACTTACCTTCAAGTAGATCAACTAGCACCCATGTATGATTTATCTAAAATGAATCCATGTCTTCATCCATAGCTTTGATCAAATGTTCCTCCTTAACTGCTACTTCAAAATACACAAGATCATGAGAGAATAAAGAAAAAATTGAGAAAATATATCCAAATTGTCTTCTCATTGATCATATATCTCTTTCAAACATCTCATTTTCTTACCTTTATATTTTGACCTTAATGATGAAAGGGTAGGATCTTATTCAACACTTGTAAATTGGGAGTAGGATGACATGCATGATCAGATGATTCACCTTGTACTTAACATTCCTTGGAGCTCTTGTTGGAGTATTTGTTCCTACTTGTGGATTTGGTTAATCACCTTACACAATTATTTCTTCATGTTCTTCATCATTCTATATTATTGGTGTTCCAATTGTGATTGATCTATCAATGCTTTCATCCCATGATTATTTTTCCTTAAATTTGACATCCCTGCTAATAATCACTTTCTTTGAAATGGGATTATACAATTTATAAGCTTTTGATTGCTCACTATAACCAGTGAAAATACATTTCTCACTTTTATCATCTAAGTTTTTTCTTAATTCAGATGGCACTAATGAATATGCAACACATCAAAAAATTCTCAAATGAGATACACTATGTTACTTACCATTCCATGCTTCTTGTGGAATTTTTTCCTTGATACTTTTCATTGGAATTTTGTTCAAAATGTATATATTGCACAAGCTACTGCTTCTGCCCAAAAATCATTAGGCAAGTTTTTAGCCTTCAACATGATCTTGCACATTTCCATTGTGGTTCTATTCTTCCTCTCTGCTACACCATTTTTTTGTGGTGTGTACCTTGTTGTAAATTGTTTCTTGATCCCATGATATGTACAAAAAATCAGTAATTCATGAGAACTACATTCACCACCTCTATCAAATATAAGTACTTTGATGTATAGTCCAGTTTGTTTTTCTCGGATAGCTTTGAAATCCTTAAATTTATCGAAGTCCTTAGATTTCTTCTTGAGAAAACATACCTAAGTTTTTCTACTAAAATCATCAATGAAGTTTAGAAAATAAATACTACCTCCAAATGATGGATTTTGCATTGGTCCACATAAATCAAGCTATGAAATATCTCCAATAATTCCCTTTCTCTATATGATACTCTTATATGAAAACTCTCTCTATGTTTTTTTTCCAAAATACAACTCTCACATGAATTGGTTGGTTGCTCTATAGGTGGCAATCCTTTTACCATATGCTTATTTTGTAACAAACTCAAAGCTCCAAAATGTAAATGTTCATACCTCAAATGATATTGCCACGATTGGTCTAAATACATAGTTTTGAAATTTCCTTCCTCTTCTCCTTGGGTGCACTAAATTTGATGGGGGGACATCCGATTCTTAGTCATTTCCACTCTTGCAATGAACATGTCATTTGGAAATTTATCCATAATCATGCATACATTATCCATAAAAGATACCATGTAACCCTTTTGTACTAATTGTCCAACACTCATAAGATTACGCTTTAGTCTAGGTAAAAAATAAACATCAAGAATATATATATTTTTCACCATTTCTTTTCAAAACATTTGTTACTCCTTTACCCATAACATCCACTTTATTATCATTTCCCAATTTCACTTCAAAATTTATAGAATCATCAATACTAGAAAACAAGTCTTTATTCCCTATCATATGATTATTGCATCCACTATCCAAAAACCAAATATTTCTAGTGCTTGCTTGAGAAACATGGCATGTGATGAAAATAATTTTAGAATTAGATCTAGTTTCATTTGTGTAAATTACAATTTTCTTATCCATATCTCCTTGTTTATTTCTACATTCATATGCATAATATCCATATTTTTTACAATAATAACATTGAATGTTAGATTTATCAAACCTTTGTAAATTTGTTTGGGAATGATTTCTTCCATGTCCTCTATTTTTGTGGTTTTGATTATTGTTTCAATCACCTTTATCTCAATTATTCTCTTCACCTTGATCTAGATCACTTCTACCACCTTTTCCTCTACCTCTTCCTCTAGTGGATGATAACTAAGATTTGAAAGCATTCTCAATTGGACTATTGTTAGTTTTGTTCATTCTATAATCATGCATTAACAAATATCTAACTAATTTATCGATTGACAATTGTTCCAAATCCTTGGATTCCTCAATTGCTATAACTATAGTATCTAATTTATTGGGTAAACTACTAAGAATCTTTTCTATAATATTTTATATATTAATTCTTCTCCATTAGATGTAACTTGATTTACAATATTCATGACTTGACTCATAGACTGGTTTGTGGATTCTGATTCTTTCATTTGCAAATTTTCAAAACCTCTAAGAGATTGTAGTTTAGACACTTTCACTTTTGTAGTCACTTTATAGGTTGTCTCCAAAATATCCCATGCTCTCTTGGATCTCGTTGCTATTGCAACTCTAGGAAAGATTGACTCATCCATTTCCTATAGGATTAGAAATACAAATTTTGTATCCTTTTTCTTTGTTGTCTCTAAGTTGATCTTTTTCTCCCTATGTCAATGCTTGAAAGGTTTCTTGATCCTGTATTTCTAAAACATAATTTTATACCAAATCCAAAATATCTTGTGAACAAAATAATGTTCTCATATTAATTTCCAAAAAATCATAATTCTTACCCATGAAAATGGGAATTTGGGGCTAAGTTATACTATTATTTGTTGACATTGACTGATTTAATCTGTTACTAAAATCTAGTTCTATATTACTTTTTTCCTTGATTGTGGTCTGTAACTTTCTTGTTGTTTATTGAAAGCTTCAGTAAGGGCTGCAAACAATCTTTCCTCATAGATCCCTTGCTTTTATTGAGAGCCTAAAATCACCCTCAATCTTTCTGCAATGTATTCTTCGTTGACTGTAGCTATGTATCCTATTAGCTAGTTCTACAATGATCTCATGATCTTCAACTATAACTAATTGATCTTTCTCTTTGATATCCACCACTCAGGTTTCAAGCAGTGATATTTCTTCTGGAAAATACAATATTTCTTTTTCCTATCTATGACCTCCTTTTCAATGAACAACAACTTTCTTCTTCCTAGTGGTTGGGCCTTTTTTATGTTACCTATGCTTTGATAGCACCCTTGAAGGAAAAAACAAACAACAAACTGAATAAAAAACCATATGCATATCAAGCTATAGCTTTATTTTTTTGATCGTAAATTGATTATAGATGCCTCTAATTTATAGAGGTCTTAGACTATTTAAGAGGAATATTATCTAATAATAGTTATAGAAATAAAACACATGCAAATGCTAAAAAAACCTACTAATTTCTAATTTAAAAGACAAAAAAATGCAGTTTTTCTCCTCCTATGAATCAATGGAAGAAATTATCTACTTTATTCTGACATATTGTGGTATGGAAACATTCTTAGAGTAGATGTTTATGGCATACAAAAATTCTAGAAATTGATAAAATTACTATTTGAAAGATAAAGGAAAGATCCCATGGAGGAAAGAGAAGGAACCAATACAAGCACCTATGAAAGGTATGATGTGTTTCATCTTTTAGAATTCAACTACTACTAGAAATACATTTGCTCATCCCATCGCTAGTGAATATTTATATGATTGACAATACTATGGAATAACTTCCATCTACTGGTGTTGAGGAAGTTTTTGTGTTTTATATGCAATCACTGAGATATTATGTCAGGGTAAAAGCACAAAGTTGTGTCACACTTTCAAACAACTTATCAGCACAACTGAATTTATGTATTCCTAACTAAAAATCAATTTTGGTCAAACATATGATCTAGTAAGATTCATTCTAGTTAAGTTAGATGTTTCCACAACTTTTTCAACTAAAATTGTAGGCTAAAAATATATGGAGCACCACTTTGAGTCCAATTTACCAAAAAAATAAAATTATTTGAAAAACTTGAAGTTTCAATAACTCTTGCTAATGTCAATAACATTTTTTTTTTAAATATAAAAATACCCTTTTGTAGATTCATAAGTGTAGTTTTCAAAAATATATGTATTTTAATAGTTTAATTATTTTTTATATTTTTTTTTTAATTTTTACTAAAAGTAGATTATCAGCACAAAATATTAGGTTGATTACTGTGCCAAGAAAAAATACTAAAAATTATTAATATATATATATATATATATATATGAAGCACTAGATAAGAGAATCTATTTTAAGATGGTATAATTTTTTTTCCATTTTAGATAAATATTTAGTATGAAAGTTGACGTCCAATAAAAACAACTATTTTTTGATTCATGCACATTTTAATATTTATTTAAAAATATATATTTATCAAAACTGGAAAAAAGTATATCCATGCACTAAAATTTCAAGTTATAAATACACACAAAAAATTTGATAGAAAAAAAAAATTACTATAAAAAATTTGATGTCACATGAAACTTCATTTTACAACATTTTATCAGCAACTAAATTATAGTTTTAATTTATTAAAAACTAGTTTAAATAATTTCTTAACTTTAAAAAAAAAAAAACATAAAATATACTAAAAAATACACATTTTACTAGTTTACATCATTTCAAAATTCAAAACATATATGCCACTTTTTATTGATTCAAGTTTAAAAATTAGATCAGCATTGGCCATTTCCTTTATAAAGTGTGGCATTGCTTTGTACTTTTACCCGTTAGATATTGATTTAAATTTATTTAAATGGATATATCATTATGTATGAATTGTATTAGATAAATATTCTGGATTTGATTTTCATACTTGGAAAATGAACATTCAAATGTACAACTGATGAATACAAATTTATGGGGAATAGTAAGTGAAAAAGAAAACCTACCTATAGATGCAAATAAGTAACTAGATTGGAATAACAAAGATGATAAATCCAAGGTTATTATTGTTCTTGATCTTTACACCTTTGAATTACATCATATAGATTTAGAAAAATTATCAATAGAGATTTGGGATGATTTAAATAAATTGTTTGGAGCAGAAGCACTTAATGCAAATTTTTCCCTACAACTTCAATATTCCAATTCAAAATAACAAAATCACAATGCCAAATCACATAAATTATTTGAGGTCACTCATTAGACAACTAGCAAAAGTCAAGGCTCTAGTAGATGATGATAATGCTAGAGCTATATTGTTAAATAGTTTTCCCTTTAGAATTTATAATAAGGTTATTTTAAAACTTAATCAAATAAATTCTACAAATTTAGAAGATATGATTTCAACTCTTTTAACAGATGGAAAGAGAAAAAATGCAAAAGATACAAAAGTTGGTTCTCAATTGGAGAATGCGTTATATTCTCAAAGCCATAATAAAATGCCAGGTACAAACAATGGGGAAATTAAATGTTTTATTGTAAGAAAATTGGTCACATAGCTTGGTCTTGTAAAAGTCGAGCAAAAAATGTTCTTATAGGAAATCTCAAAGATCAAGAAAATGAACGTAACTTAGTTTGTATTGAGGATGATGATGAAGGTCCAACAAATGATGATTTTGTTGATATTACTAAGAATGGATTAGTACTTTGAGCCATCATATTGGAGGTTGGTGGCATTAGAGGATGGAGGAATTTCCATCATCTCAAGTTAGCTTGTCACTTTGAGATGGTACTTTACATGAGAAGAGTTTTTTCTTTCTTTTTTGATTTCCTTGTTTTGATTAAGATAAGGATGGGAAAGGGCCCGTACCCAAAACATAAACAACCAACAAGGTATACAAAACGAGTCTCACAAAGAGTGAGACTGGAAAACAAGAACAAAGACCAACTAAGCTAAAGACTGGCACAAAGAATTGGGAACAAGGTTACCAACCCTAAACAAGAGGCTTTTCCATCAAAATGCAAGAAGGACCTTTTCACCTACGATGTAAAAAATTTCAATGCATATAATCATCCATCTTCTCACTAGAAGGGAACACAAGACGAGACTCTCCTAAAAAAAAAACCTTAATAACCAAAGGAGGATTAGGACTGCAAGGCCAAAAATAAAGGAAGAGGCCTAGATTAGAGAAAAAGTTGTCAGTGTAGCATGAGATGAACATAGAGAAACCTCAACCACAACCACAATAGCTATTGAGAGCTGAGTAGAAGTAGCTGGTGGATTAGGAGAGAAACAAGGAGGATTCTTAGAAGCCCCAAAAATAAATGGTATTCAGTAGCATTATTCCACCACGTAGCAGAACCAAAATGATGCAAGAGAGAGTAAGTCGAAGCCAAGTGGCCAATAGCAAAGCAATGATGACAATAAAAAGGGAGGCCCTAATAATCCAATATTTGATTCTAAGGTCTATTCCCAACTAGCAGGACCACTTCCCCATGAAGAGGCATGGAGAAGTCTTGATATGCACTAGAATATGTAAGCAAAGTTAGAGTGCCCCATATAAGAAGCTGAATCATTAAATTTTCAAGAATCGATCAATAGAATTGTCGATGGCCTTCAAACAAGAATCCTCCCAAAAATAGAGGGGAATATTTAGAAAAATCATCCACTCTAGATTCACATTGAGTGGTTTGGTAAGGGGATTGAAGGAGTTTTTCCAAGGTTTGAGTGAGAGAGTGATCACCCCAATCCCAATGATGACCCAACACCAAACATTTGTCCTCAAAATAATTAAAGGAATCAATGGAAAATATCTTAGCACAAGGGAAGAGCTCAATCTTAATTGCCATGAGGGGCTTCCAAGAGTTTAAGACCAAATTTTGTAGTTCGGGGAGAGAAGGCCAAATGTTGTGTCATATCTCGATTTGATTTCTATATTTTAAAATTTGAGGAAATTGAAATAATTGCAAAATTAGAATTTATCATTTTATTTGATAGAATGCAATGATGAAAATGAAAATGAATAATATGCAATTTTCTGATTTAAGAAATTATTCTATGGGATTATCGGTTGAAGATTACCAATAAGTGGAAAAGTGTAAGAATACGTGTGTAGGAAATAGGTTGAAGGATGAGAACTTGATTGAGGTAGGCACACTTATCTGGATGACCACAGTAAGCAAGGATGAAATATATGGAATATCACACGCCATAATAGAATGTGACATCTACATATGTTTGAAAAGTTCACAAAATTGCATTCATACTTGGTGTGAAAATCATAATTAATGGAAATAACAAGTTGTGTGTTCATATCTCATTTTGTTTGTTTCACAATTTATATTCATGAAAAGAAAATTGACCAAGAAAATCCAATTTTTCTTGTACAAAAAAAATGATATTCTATGTTCACTCTTTTGAATAAATTTAAAATGTGATGTGAGTATACAAGAGATTTTATTTATGTATGTAATCTCTTATTAGTGCATGAAATTATTGGTATATATGTATAGACACGTACAAAATAAATGTAAATGATCTTTGAAATCATGGGGGAAATTCAAAAATACATAACTCCCACCAAATTTATGGAGTTTGACTCCCTCATGTAGAGGAGTAGGTGGCCAACTAATGCAATGAAGACTACAAAAAATTAATTTCCATATAATACCCAAAATAGTAGGGACAATTTAATTTGGGGAATGGGGAAGAAAAATCCAAAAAAAGAGGAAAAAATAGTAGAGAGGAGAAAAATTGATGATTTAGAAGGGAAAAAGTAGAGCAATTTGGTGGAAGGAAAAATATCAAGCCAAAATCATTAGAGGTACTTTGATTTTTTGTGTTTTTACATGTGATATCATTTGATCTCCAATTCATTTACATAGATATATGTGATTATTGTGCATGTATGTTTTGGGTTTTTTTTTGTTTGAAGATCGACTATGCGAATCTCATGTGAAGCCTATGAGGGCCAAGCTTTTGAAGCTCTATATTATCTTAAAATGAATGAATGACCTAGTGTTTGAGGTCAGATTTCTCACCCTCAATGCAACATTTAGCATGCATAAAGTTATCCACTATGGGTCTCATCCTATTAGTCGAAATAGATATATTTCTTTGTGAACAGTTTATATCTGTATCACCATAGGTGACCAACCGAGAGGCTAACCTTGGTTTCATTTTATTTAAAATAATTCTCACTATATTTTTTTAATCTACCACCTAACACTAGGTTAGGGTGGTGAATAATTCCTTGTAACATAAAGGCCAAGCGAAGCAATATTTTCTCTTAAAATGAGTCTCACCTTCCACTGTACATGGTGGTGAGAGTGATCATTGAATGCTCAATGTTAAACTCTTTGATGAAGCTGTGATGGCCTTCTCAAGTCACAACATTGGTAACCTTTATTGATTTGGATTTTCACGTACATGATCATATATATGATATATATACCTATAATGACTTATATATATACATATATATGCCTATGAGATATGCCTCTTATAGATATTAGTTCCACCCTCAATTTGATTTGGTCGTAAGTACTGATTGTGAATGTTGTTTTATTCATGAAATTTGGGAGTGATAATATTGATATGGGTAAAACCTTTGTCTTGAATGATATCAGCCAAAGACAACAACCTAGAGGCATAAAATATCATGTTGTCAAGAGTTTATAACATGCATATTGTATTGTTTGGAAGAGTTGGATAAAAGGGGCAAGGCTTACATTTTCATTTTCTATGATTATTTTGAACATGGAAATAGTATGAATTTTTCATTGCAATAGATCAAAAACTCTTGTATTTCGTTAATGGGTGATGTTTTTCTATTTAAATGCATCAATTTTATTATATGAATCCATGATTATGAAAGTATTTAATGGTTTCAAAGTATTTGAGATTGAAAAATGGATGATATTGTTATTTGAATAAAATTTATGAATGAAATGATATTATATATTTCTTCTTGAATATGAAAGTATACTTATGTAAAAGAGATTTTTCATTTAAATTTTAGAATTTATGTACGCATATTCATAACGTGTTCATTCTAGGCATATATATGATCATGCATAAAGATTCATTTATACATGCTCACATACATGTGGTACACACAAGTATAAATGTTGTGCAAATGGAATCAAACTGTAAATATGGAATAGTAATGAGTTGCAACTACATATGATAATAGATGAATAGATATACTTAGTGAGAATGAGTATTTTTTTATTTGGATTTGGGAACGATACAAGAATTCTTGGTAGACTATAGAACGATAGAATGTTTCTAATGGATGGTATAAATGGAGGGATACCCCTTTGATATGATAAGCTTTATTTTCCGGAATGGGTGCCAAAGAGAGTATATGTGCTTTTCCAAATCTAACCAGAGTTGTATTTCATACAGCATGAGCTTGGCCAAGATTTTTAGTAATATATATATATATATATATATATATATATGAATATGAAATAGATCGTGTTATTTACCCTCTCTTTGTTATTTTATTAATGGAAAAGGTATCCCTTTTTCCTGCATTTGGAAATAATTAATAGCAAATGAACCTAAGGTTGCCTTGATTTAGTGTTGTAATGTCTTTTACACATTCACATTGAGTCTAGGACCCATTTTAATAAAATTTACTTAATTGTGCCTTATTTAGGGTGTTGTAAAGTGTTTTCCTACACATTCACACTAATCTATGGCTTTATTAATTAATTATGGTTAATTAGAGCTTAATTTTCCCTTTAATTCAACTTTAAGCATTATTAATTGCATTTTTCAAGGATCTATCCTAACACCCATTAATGATATTGCATAACATTTACATTTAAAAAGTTAGAATCCTAGAAAACTATGTCAAGACCCATTCACCACTTTGGGTGGGTCCTCCTAACCTAGGAAACCCCTTTTTTGGCATATTTGAGGTGGGTTTTTGATGTTATTTCACCTTTCTGAAGATAGGTCCTAGAAAATTATGATAGGACCCATTCACCACTTTGGGAGAATGGATCCTCCTTGCCTATGACACCCCTTTTTGAATTTATTTATGGTGGTATTTTAATGATTTTGAATCCTAGATTTGATGTAAGCTTGGATTATTTGAATTTTGGGGTTAAAATCCTTAGATTTAGTAAGAATATAAGGTTAATTTGCATAGTTTCACCTAAGATTTTCAAGAGAGCATCCTAATACTTCACAAGAGCATTATAGATTATTTTCAAGAGAATTTTAAGGACATTCAAAGGAAGAATATCAAAGTTTCATTACAACAATTCAAGATCATATCATCATGTCAAAGGTTGCATAGTGCATCAAACATGTTGTTGAGCTAGTTTGTATTGATGTAGCATTGAAGATCTATTTGGAAGTATTGTTCCAAATCTAATCTGAGATCAAGATCTACATTCTATGTGGCCATTTAATTTTAGTTTGCAGATTTACATTCCAAGACATCTTCCATGCTATCATCATTCCATGTTTCATGTTTCTTATTTCTATTTCATTGTTTCATCGTAAGGTTTAATCACCTAAAAAGGGGTTTGAACAAGGAAAACCCCTATCCTCTAACAATTAATTTTTTTTTCTTCTCCTTTGATGTGTTATTTTAGGTTCATAGGTTGAAGATCAAGTGGAGAACAATATTGAATTAAAATTGTTAAAGTTGAATAGTTTCAAAGTTGTCCTCTACATTGCAAGAACACAAAAATAAGGCTACAAAATTTAATATATATTTTTGGGAGCTTAGCACCAAGGAGTTGGAAGTGTAGAAATCAATGAACAAAACTTGGAATTCAGTTTTTAGAAACAGTGACCCATTCATACCTAAAGGTGAATGAGTCCTCAATGACCTAGAAACAAGTTTTCAACAAGTTACACATTTTTTTAGCCTTCCAAAACTTCCCTTATTGTTGCTATAATAGTTAGGATTTATTTTTTTATTGTTAATTAGGAATTTTAGCCCTCATAATTGAGTGAAACATCCCTAAAAAAATAGTGGTTTATCATCTTGATCAATTCATTTTGATAAATCACTAATTTTTATATGTTTCATTTTAGTGAACCTAAATTACTGAACATTGAAATTTTATGATCTTGGAGTCTTTCTTCTCATCCTAGGTTAGATCTTGCATTCATTTACATTGAATTAGATCTCATTTAGGGTTTCCTACTTTGCATTCAAATTTTCATCTCATCTAGGGTTTAGAATTACATTGTTTTGCATTCTTTAAATCTGAAAATACAAAAACAAATAAGTAATTTTGTATACCATTTAGATCTCATAAATTTGCATTTGAAAAAAATAAAAATAAAAATCATTTCAATCTAGGTCTTGGAAATCATCATTTCATTACCTTTTCAAATTGCATTTCTTAGTAAATTTGTAAAAATACGAAACTAAAACTTATTGTTACAGACTTGGAACTGAAACACATTGAAAAAAGATTAAAAATCAATAAAAATAGTTAGAAAACCCTAATCTAGGACCCATTCGATACTTGGGACAAATGAGTCCTTGATTAGATCTGAATTGTATTTTCTAGCATATAAAACTCATTAAATTTTAATACTTAAAAATTAGTAAAAAGTATTTTGAAAGTCCTCATATCGGACCCATTCACTACTTGGGGTGAATGAGTCCCTTATTACGCACTGATATGATTTCTTTGGAATTTGAAATCTCTATTTGAAGATTTTTTTTGTTGTTGTTATAGGGTATGTGCAGGATCATCATGGAAAAAACAGGCCCTTAAGTGGCAAAAAAATTCAAAAAATTAGAGTTAGGGAACTTGATGTAAAAGTTTGAATAAGTTATTTATATTATTTCAAAAATATGTAAGAATATCTATAGAAAATTGAATCTAGTTTCTAAACTACTAGGTTTGTTTAAAAAAAAAAAATCTATTTGGTGAAAATTTGAAATTTCAATGCATTGGTACTTAAATTTCAGGGAAAAATAAGTAGGTGTTTTCTGACCACCCTAACCACAATAAAATGATAATATTATTTTTATAATATTTTAGATATAAGTAGAGGACTCGTGCCGATGTGATGCATATTTTTTTGTAATTTTTTCCAAGTAAATAATTAATTATGAATTTTTTATTACAAATTTTTTAAAAATATAAAAACTCGTATGTCTGACCACCTTAACTTGGTCAAAACTTCATGAAATTCAATTTTTATTTTTTTAATCCTAAATTATGCAAAGCATAGAATGTGACGCATTTTTAGATTCAAAAAATGTAATACCGTTTGAAAGCTATAGTTGTTTTTCAATCAACCTATCAATCAGGACTTTAGTCATAATTTGAATAGAAAATGAATAATAATTACTTATTAAATTCAAAGTAAAGAATTATTTATATTGGTGGAAAGCTAAGAAATCTTCTTTAAAACCCCTTTTTGTTTCATCAATTTTGGGGAAAAAAATAGTCATCAGCCACATACCCATCATATTGCCACTTTTTTGCCCATCATGATCCTGCACATACCCTACATTTCTATTTTAGTTTTTTTTTTTTCATTAAATTCATTACATATAGTTTAATTTGCTTCATTGAGTGCATTGTCAAAATTCAAAATTGTATTTACAACATCCCATTTTAAGTTTATTGTATGGTTTAATCAATAAATTGTATTTTTTTAGAATCTGAAAATTGTATTTCATTCTAGGTCATTGCATTGTGTCTTTCCATTTTGGGTTTGCACACTAAGTTTGTAAAACTTGTACGAGCTCTACAAATTGGTTTCCTACTAGCAATACTATTGTAAGACATAGCTCGAGGCTCATGTCATCCTACGATCTCTCACTCACCATCGATCTTGGGTTTTCTAGCTCTCTTTCTGATAGTATTGATAATCAACCCTCTATGGCTCATAGTTTGCATACTTCATTTCCCATTACTTTGCTTCTTACAGCTAATGTGCTTAATGTTAACAACACCATCCCTACCATCACTAATTGTACTCAATATTTGGGGTGTACTCAAATCCAAGGTGGAATTGGGTGATCTCACAATATTGATTTCAAATTTTCGGCCAAACTGGACATTGAACTAATTTTTTTAACTAAATCTTCACTTTCGAGTACCTATAGTGGATAAACCATGAGGAAATTGAAGATGGTGCAAACTAGTGATTTGTGACATTTTTTCTGTAGATTTTAAATATATTTTTTTCAAAAAATTTAGAATTATATTGCACTTCTTTTTCTATTTCCTTCGAAAACTAGTTTTTAACAAAAAACACCATTTTTAAAGAGTGACATTATTGGCTAACACAAAAAAAATTTCTATGAAGGATAAAATTCTATTTTTTTCGAATTTAGATTTTCATCTACAATATCTAGTGCATGGAATTGGTTTCATATAATTTCATTTAATATATTTTTTTAAATTAAGTTTCAAAGTAAAACCACTTACAATTTAGACATGATTCATTGGCTAAAACATAAATTTTTTTGTATGCATTGAAATTCTTTTTTTTTTGTTGGATCAGGGACATCAATATCTAGTGCACTGAAATTTTTCAATTTTTTTATAATCTGCTATTTTTCCACATGTGCAAAATAGAGAGCTTGATTTTTCAGTGAAAAACCTATGTTTAATAAAGCTAAAAAAATATAGAATAAAATCAAAACATATTAAAAGTATATTTGATGGATAGCTCATTCTAACGACTACCATCATCTAGTTTGGTCTGTGAAGTCTCCTCCATTTTCATCCTCAACCCAAGCTTCAAAGGGAAAATTTTTGTAGAGATTTGGTAGAAGAGGGGGGGAAGGGGGAAAAGGGTGGTTCTAGCAAACCAATGTTTGCTAGAACTAGGGGGTTTGCTAGAACCCCCACTTCTAGCAAAGCCCGCTTTAAATGCAATTTAAAAATAAAACCCATTAAAGGGGGGTTTGGTGTTCTAGTGAACCCTTTAAGGGGTTCTAGTGAACCACCTAAAGTGTTTTCCATATGAAAATTCATTTTTCCTTCCTCAATGGAATTGTAAACTCATTTTGTGGGTTTACCAAAATTTAATTCAATCTTCTACACTACTGATGTCCATTCCTACATACAACAATACTCACCCTACCATAACCTTTCAACCTACCACAACCTTTTCAATCTACCACAACCTTTCAACCTACCACAATCTTTCAACCTACCACAAAAATCATACCTACTAGAATTGTGTACACTTCCTTAGGTATTTCCATAGGGAATCCTTCTAGCTTTGTACATTCAAATACAATAACTCCTCAACCATCCACCTTTAGCAACTTACAATTCACTTCAAGCCATCTACATACATACACTACTCTGCCCTAGCCCCCTCCATCTTAGAATCACAATTATGCTTTCCTTAACTAAATTTTTCAAAGCATGACACACCTTAAACAACAAGTTACAACCTTATAACAAAACAACAATGGTCAACCTTCATAATACATCAAAACCAATCTACTATCCTTGGAGATATTAAGAGCATAAATGCCACAAGGTATAGAAGTTCTTGATTTGAGAAATATGGTAGGAATGGAGATCTTGTTAGCCATGTTTCTATGTTTATAGCCTCATGAAGTTTAATTTCATATTTGAAGACTGAAAGGTGGAAAATTGTTGTTGCTTATGGTTAGGACATAGAACAACAATCTTCTAAACTTCTCATTCAAGGAAACCCTAGAGATCCCAATCTTAGGTATGCAACGAAGAAAGAGATCTTGCAATAGGTTTATCCTGGGGTCTAATTCTAGACTAAAGAGGGGTTCACCACCAATCTAGGGCTTGGAAAGATCAATGAAATGCAATACATCACTAAATGACCTAGAAAAGAATGTAAAAAATAATAGAAAGGTGAGAAATCAGAAGTGTGCACTTGAGAATCTATAGAGGCTTGGAATGAGCTCTGAAACATTGAAAATTTTGAAATTAGGGAATATTGGGACTCATACTCTAGTCTGGGTGTATTAGTCCCAAACTAGGGTTTTTGGTCTAGAACAGGTTTCTAGCAGTGTAGATCTAGGATCTGCAAAAATCTAAAAATTTGCTTGTAGAGGGATTCATACACCACTTCTGGCGTATCTGTCCCATTCTACTTTTTTTAGAATTAAAATTTTAGATCTATACTCCAATCCTTTCTCCTCCTTCCCAAACTAATTTCTAGATTGAAACCTACGAAAAGGACCTGCAAAACATAATACATTGTTGATTTACTTATGGGGAGTTTTCCTTGGTCAAACCCCTAGTTTGGTAATTAAATCTTGATAGAAATAATGGATATTGAGTGTAAATGTGAACATAAACCCTAACCTTAAGTGTTTCTAAGATTAGGAAATCTGAAATGCAATGCAACCCTATTCTATTGTGCTAGAATGAGATGCAAGAATGAAACATGGAGATGAATGACTCACTTTGAGAGATCCCTAATCACCCAAATGATCCCTAATAATTTATGTACCTTCCTTAGGATGAAATTAGAGTGATAATGGAGGATAAAATCACTTAGGAAATAAGTCATTAGGCTTGGCTTGATGGATAGCTGCATCTCCCCAACCTAGAATCCATCATGATTCACCATAGGAAATCATAATCAGCCCTTGAAAATGCTATATCTTGAGTGAAAGTGAGATTGAAGACCTACAAAAACACAATAATGTTGCTCCAAGGCTTCAACTTCGTTGATTACTTGTTTTTGAATGCTCTTGTGAAGAATGCTTGAATAGTCTTGAATGCTCGGATCTTGAAATGGATCTTCAATATTATTGCTTAGGTGGAATAATGACATAGAAGGTTGTTTATATTGGCAATACACCTAATTTACCATTATTTAGATCTCAAAAGCTAACATCAACCAAAAATTTGAATTAAAAAGTTGAATTTCCCACTCAAACCCTAAAATGGCCCCAAATGGGACTCATATGCCACTTGTAGCATATGGTGTATGAGTCCCACCCTAGATTTTTGGGGTGGGATTTTAGGAATTTTAGTGTTTTTGATGATTTTATTGGGTTTTTAGTTGAAATAAGCTTTGATATCCAAAATAAAGGGTCTGAGGGGCCTATTAATGATGATTTAAAGGGTTATTTAATGCAAGGGTGCTAAAATAGGTCCAAATTAAGTGTGAAATTTTACTATTTTCAAGAGTGTACAATTTTCTACACTACAAAGAAATTTTTTTCGATAAGTTATTTCCTAGGTCCTTGAAGGATGTTGCTTTAGAGTGGTTCTCTTCTTTATTGAATAATTAGATTGGTTCATTCAATGAAATTTTTTATGCCTTTTACAACCACTTCGATATTCACATGGGTCCCAAGATGACCCTTGCTGATTTAATGACATGCAAACAAAAGGATGATGAGAAACTGACTGATTTCATAGCAAGATACCAAACACTTTACTCACAAATGAACATAAAGATTCTTGATGCCGACCTTCAATGAATTTTCATTGCCAACTTGCAAAAAAACTCCAAAGAAAACTTGAAATGTTGATATTTCCATCCTTTACATAGTTATGTACAACCCTTCATGATTAGCAGAGTATGAATTATGGTTATGATGTGAAAAATACCATTATCTATCTTGAAAAGTTTGAATCTGCAAATAAAAATAGTTACTGACCTTTCAAGAAGTAGAATAAGGGGTTTTTACAACTAAATCCCCCTCAACCAAGTCAATAAACCAATAGCCAAGTGGTTGCTATTAAGATGACAAATTATTTTAGGGATAGGAATAGAGAGTTCACTTCTCTACCCAATACCCTTCATAATATCATGTTGTAGCTTATCGAAAAGAACATGCATACCTTACCTCTTGTTAAAGAGTGTGATCCTAATATACCATTACCCATAGGCTTTCGACGAAAATCTTATTGCAATTATCACCAAAAAAATGAACATGGTACAAAATATTGTAAGCATCTTAAACATCTTGTGCAAGACCTTATTGAAAATAATCAACTTCAAAGTGGGAGTATGAATGATCAAGGTAACAATTCTATAACCCCTCCTAACAAAAATTTACAAATCTTTACCAATCCCATGCCGAAGCACACTATTTAATTTATCAAAGCTAGTGAAATGAAGAATGATGTGATGAATGTTGACATGGATGATGAAAACATAATAGATGAAAATGAAGTAATGGCTAAAATAGTTGCATTTATTGAAGCTAGACATTGTAAGGACTCAACTAAAAAGCCTCTTGATATTGCTTTCTCACAAAATTACATACTTAAATGTGGTTGAAATAATGATAAGCCCACTAATGGGATATTAGTTGATCCCCTCTATGGAGAGAATGTGATCACTGAAGAATTTATATTTATGCATGAACTCTATCAATATACACATGATGAACCAAAAAGATGGATCAAGATGCATAATGTTTTCTCTTGTTCTATGATTGGCTTAATAGATCTCTCTTTAAAACTTGGATGAAAAACATTAGATGTCTCATTCACCATCATCCTACAATCAAACCAATTTCATGTGAAGTTAAGATATCCATGGCTTTTCTCCATGAATTTTATCCCTTCAGTTGTGCATAAATGCTTAAAGTTTCCATTTGGAAATGATATCTTTACTATGCATCATAGTGGGTTTAATCCCACATCTTCCTAGGGGAAATTTTCATTAAAATTTGTATTAGCCCAAGCTTATGGAACCTATTAAACCTCGTGGGGACTTATTTTTCAAATAATATCTAGAGTTCAAGGCAAACTGTATAGCATAATTATCCCTTCAAAACATACCTCAACCTATGAATGAACCACCTATCCTTGATGAAATAGTGATTGAACTAAAAACCCTTCCAAACATCTACAAACAACCTATAACAAATCCTCCTACAATTTTTTATAAGAGACTATGGGATAATGAAAACAAATCTGATGTCCCTCCTAAAATCAAAAAAGTGTTCAAGGATAAACAGAAAGTTGTTGAACAACCTCCTGTTGTTTCTTCCATTCCTCCCATGGAAGAGAAGAAACTTAAGATTGAAAAACCCAATCTTATACAAACACAAATTGACAATAGATTGAAATAAAACTGAAATGCTAAAGAACGTAGACGTAGACGTCATGCTATTGCTCATATGTTACAAACTAAAGAAGAGAAGAACAACATAGAAAATAAAAATCCAAACATACTTGAAGCAATGCATGATGATTATATACCCTCACCACAACATAAACAAGAATGTTCCATGGACATTGTCATTCGACCTTCCATTATGATTAATCTAGATGATGAAATTGACATTGTAGAGATTGATGAACAAGTGCATAATGAATTGAATACATTGTTTTCTTTTTTTATGAACTTAAATGAAAAATATCTTAAAAAGAGTGTTGAACTCGGTGCTTCCCCTATTTCATCACTTTCCATTGTCCCTTTGGCTAGTTTTCCACCTTTTGTTTATATAGATCGAGATTGGTGTGCAGATGACTTGCTCTAGGTTGAATCATATGTGCCTTAATAGTATTTTTATTTTTCATGTTCTTTATGTGATTGAATGTGCATAACATGATCCCCCATGATGTTTCATTTGGTGTATCTCTCTTTCTTTTTGTGCATTCCTCTATATGTACCTTCTTTAATATTCTCTATGTTGTTAGATTTCCTTTATCTTTTTCATTTGTCTTATGTTTTCCTTTTGGGGATGATGCAAGGCATCAATACATTAGGTCTCTTTAATGTTGACCCAAAAGATTTCCTTTATCTTTTTCTTTGTCTTTTGTTTCCCTTTTAGGGATGATGCAAGGCATCAAGACATTTAGGTCTCTTCCATGTTGACCCAAAATATTTCCTTTATCTTTTTCTTGTCTAGTGTTTTCCTTTTGGGGGTGACACAAGGAATTGAGACATTTAGGTCTCTTCCATGTTGACCTGAAGGATCTTTTTCTTTGTTTTTTCTCTATTCTTCTAGTTCTATGATTATTTGGGTAATGATGATAGTTCTGAGCTCTTTAACGACACTATAGCAAAGACATATCAACCTTGAATCCATATATCCCTTACGTATTTTTGGGGGAAATCCCTTTCTTCCTATTTCATGGCATAGCTTTATTTCAAAAACATATGACTCAAGTGGCATGGGGTTTTTCGAGGAAATCTCTCATGTCTTAGGAGAAAACATTGGCTACTTTAAATCATGTGCTCACAATAACGATATTAGAAACCAATTTAAAGTGGAGGCATACATCGATGACATATTTCAACCATTTTTTTTTGTGATGTGTCCTTTCCTTGGTGGTGTCATTGGGTTTGATGTCCTCCAAGAGAATAATATTTCTAAGCATATGATCTCCCTTGGTGGCTTGATGTGGACGAGGCATCCTATAAGTGGAGATATAATACTCTTTGACTTATCCTCTCTTGTAGACATTAGGCACAATGTTCCCTAAGAAGAAGACCTTACATGAACAAATAAAACTCCCCTTTAACAAGAATTGATAGACATAGTGTTCAAAAGCATTCAAAATCATAGCATTGTGGTTCCTTATCAAATTTTTTAGGAGGACAACTTCACTATGGTATGGGAGGCTAATATGATTCTCTCATTTTCCACCTTGTTGGGATAAATCACCTAGTGGAGTGTTTGAGGTTCCACTACCCTAGAATGAGCACACATGTTACAGACAAATAACCATGCTCCACATTGTGTTGGAATGGTTGTGCTTGTTTTTTTTTTCTTGGCCTTTGATAGGGTATGTCTATGTATCTTTGTTATTGTTGCATACTTAAGTGTCTTGAATATCTAATTTAGTGTGAGTTTGTCATGGGGGAAAACTCTCACTAAACTGGGGGTAAAATGTATTAAAAAAAAAGTATCATTTTTTCTGCAATTTGGAAATAATTAACAAGAAATGAACCTAAGGTTTCCTTGATTTAGTGTTGTAATTACACATTCAAGTTGAGTCTAGGGCCCTTTTTTATAAAATAGACTCAATTGTGCCTTATTTAGGGTGTTGTAAAGTGTTTTCTTACACTTTCACACTAATCTAGGGCTTTATTAATTAATTATGGTTAATTAGAGCTTAATTTTCCTTTTAATTCAAATCTAAACCTTATTAATTGCATTTTTCAATGATCTATCCTAACACCCATTAATGATATTGCATAACATTTACATTGGAAAAGTTGGAGTCCTAGAAAACTATGCTAGGACTCATTCACCACTTTGGGCGAATGGGTCCTCCTAAATTGGGAAACCCCTTTATTAGCATATTTGAGGTGGGTTTTTGATGTTATTTCACATCCCCGAAGCTAGGTCCTATAAAATTGTGTTAGGACCCATTCACCACATTGGGTGAATGGGTCCTCCTTGCCTAGGACACCCCTTTTTGAATTTATTTGTGGCTAGATTTTAATGATTTTGAATCCTAGATATAATGTTGACTTGAATTATTTGAATTTTGGGGTTAATCCTTAAATTTAGTATAAATATAAGGTTAATTCACATAGTTTCATCTAAGATTTTGAAGAGATCATCCTAATACTTCACAAGAGCATTATAGAGAATTTTAAGAAAATTCAAAGGTAGATTATCAAAGTTTCATTGCAACAATTCAAGATCATATCTTCATGTCAAAGGCATAGTGCATCAAGCATGTTGTTGAGCTAGTGTGTGCTGATGTAGCATTGAAGATCTATTTGCAAGCATTATTCCATATCTAATTCAAGATCAAGATATAAATTGTACATGACCACTTCATGTTAGTTTGTATATTTACATTCCAATAAATCTTCCAAGTTATCATCATTTCATGTTTCATGTTTCTATTTTATTGTTTCATCATAAGGTTTAATTACCTAAAAGGGGTTTGACCAAGGAAAACCCCTATCCTCTAACAATCAACAAGTTTTTTTTCTACTTTGATGTGTTATTGCAGGTTCATAGGTTGAAGATCAAGTGGAGAACAAGATTGAAGAAAATTTGTTAAAGTCAAAAAATTGCAAAGTTGTCATCTACATTGCAAGAACACAAAAACAAGCCTATAGTTTTTTTTAGATTTTTGGAAGTTGAGCATCGAGGAGATGGAAGTGTAAAAATCAAGGAACATAACCCATAATTCAAATTTCTAAAACCCTAACAGGGACCTATTCGCCACTAAAGGAGAATGAGTTCTCAGTGACCTAAAAATAGCAAGTTTTCAACAAGGTACACATTGTTTCAGCCTTCCAAAACTTCCTTTATTATTTCTATAACAATTAGGATTATTTTCTGATTGTTATTTAGGAATTTTATCCCTCATAATTAAGTGAAACACCCCTAGAAAATAATAGTGGTTTATCATCTTGATAAATCACTCATTTTTATATGTTTTAATTATATTGAATTTAACTAACATAGAATTTTCATAATCTAACCAAATATATAGAAATGCATGTAGTTAGGCATGCACAGATTCCACCTTGCAAACTGTATCTCTTGTTATGTGTTCTATGCAAAGTTGTGTATTATTTAGCCGACTAAAGAATTCCAAGGAAGCATTGCTTTGTGGTTGGGTGGAAAAGCACCCCAATTACATTCTCATCCACCAGTGGAGGCGAGTTGAGGGTATGTGCAGGATCATGATGGGCCAAAAAGTGACAATATGATGGGTATGTGGCTGATGACTATTTTTTTTACCTAAAATTGATGAAATGAAAAAGGGTTTTTAAAGGATATTCTCATATTTCCATCAATATAAAGTATGCTTTACTTTGAATTTAATAAGTAATTATTATTTATTTTCCATTCAAATTATGACTAAAGTCCTGATTGATAGGCTAATTCAAAAACATCTATAGATTTCAAACGGTATCACATTTTTTGAATCAAAAACACGTGCCACATTCTATGCTTCACATACTAGAGGATTAGAAAAAGAAAAATTGAATTTCAATAAGTTTTGACCAAGTTAAGGTGGTCAGACATACGAGTTTTTATATTTTTAAAAAAATTGCAATAAAAAATTCATAATTAATTATTTTCTTGGTAACAAATTACAAAAAAATATGAATCACATCGGGGCATGAGTCCCCTACTTATATCTAAAATATTATAAAAAAATATTATCATTTTATTATGGTTAGGGTGGTCAGATAGACACCTACTTCTTATTTTTTCCCTGAAATTTAAGTACCACTGCATTGAAATTTCAAATTTTCACCAAATATATATATATTTTTAAAAAACCTAGTAGTTTGGAAACTACATTCAATTTTCTACATATTATAGTGTTACATATTTTTGAAATAATAGAGATAATGTATTCAAATTTTTACGTCAAGTTGCCTAACTCTGATTTTTCTAAAAATTTTGCCACTTAAGGGCCTGTTTTTTCCATGATGATCCTACACATACCCCTAACTTGAAGGAATCATATCATAATTCTATTTTGTAATGTATCATTGATGTAAAGGAAAAAATGATATATTGAAAGGAAACTACGTAATCTAAATTGACTTTGAGGCGTTGATCTCCCAATCAAACATTTATTTAACTATTGGCATATGGAAGTGAATAAAATTATTTATTTCATTTTTTTTTGTGACATGAAATTGCTAAATGGAATTAGCTATGGAGTTTGTGTCATTCAAATTGATATTCATGATGTCAATATTTATTTATTTTCAAATTAGATCAAGTTGGGATATTACATTTTTGTATCATAGCTCAAGCTTTAGCTCTAGGCCTATGATCCCACGAAGGTTGAGCTAGGGAATAGTGGACCCATAACTAGATTTAAGTTACCTAGAAAATGACCAATTTGAATTGGTTGTAGGAAATGGGAAGGTCCAAGTCAGGAATAAAGAAAGGGTAAACCAATAGGGCTACAAAAAGGAAAATTGCTGTTGAGGAGAGTTCGAAACCTCAAGACCAACCCAAGATTCTTGATGAAGAAACTTTAGCATACACCCTCACCTAGCTCAAGTTGGAGAGAGGAAAAAAGATAGAGGAGGCTAAACGAACTCCTAAGATTACAAAACCCTTTTATTTTAGAGATTGGCTAGTAGGATGTGGGCCCAATATGCCATTGATGAATAAGGAGGAGGAGTACCTGCACACATGTCCTACCTCACCCAAGAGGGAAGATGTACACTTAGATGAGGATCCTAAGGAATGTCCTCAATCTGATGATGGGGAAACTGCCTAGAGTAGAAAAAAATTGTAAATAAGGATCTATGTAAATCAAACTTAATATAAATAGAAAAGAATTCTTTTTGAGCAAGGCATGAATCTTGGAAGTTTGTCTTATGTGATAACGTGTATTTTTTCTTTTCTATTCCTTTTTAGCTTGCTTGTTACATTCATTATATGTAATAGCTTAAGCATAAAACATTGTACTTGAACACTAAATGTGATTGTGATGCAAGTTGAGTGTGAGTCACTATGGTGACCACCAGACAGGATGTGGGTGGTAGTAGATAGGACAATGGGCCAAGTAAGAGGTTGGGTTAAATTTTTGAACTTTTCAATTGACAAGAATCCTGAATGGACCATTCAGAACAAGAGGTCCGAGGAGTGTGGGAAGATCAAAATCTCAGGAATGAGATACCTGACCAAGGAGAAGGAGATTGTAATCAAGGTTGGATTAAGGAAGAAATAGGAAAGGATATTAAGAAGGTAGCACCACCAAAGTTTTATGGAAAGGCTATCAGAGATAGGGAAGAGGCAAAGATCATAGAGATGGAAAAATAATTTGATCCTTGTAACTTGTCAAATCAAACCAATGCTATGTTTGTTGTGTACCAATTTTCTAGGGAAGGAACTCTGTGGTTGGATAACGAGAAATCCGAAGGAAGAATCCCTCTAGAAGGGATTACTTGGGAATTTTTCCTTGAATATTTAGAAGGAGGTGGATACCATATTTTTTCTTCAACTAGAAAATGATTGCATTTTAGAGTCTAACCCAGGGAGGACGTACAATAGTGTAGTAGTGGGAGAATTTTACCAACCTATTTTTAAATTATGTGCCCCAATATCAAGTTGATGAGAATTTTTGGATTCAAAAGTTTATACTAGGATCAATGAGACCTCACATTGGAGTTGAGGTAGATCTCCACAATCCTCCTACTATGGAGGATTCTTTTGGAAAGGCCATTGTATAGTAGTGAATTTGTACCCCTTATGTAAATTCCCCTTTTACACTTCCTCAACTTAGAAAACCAAATCCAAAGGAAAAATTCCACATCATCCCACTACCTTCATTCCACTTGGAATCCATTTTTTGCATCGGTAGAAGAATAACTATTGGGGATTCCTACGCAGTGCACTTACATCCCTAATGGATTCCCACGTCTGAAGTTGGAAGAGGAATTACACTTCCCATTGGGGTTAGTTTGTAACATCCCTCATCAACCAACCAACCTGAAAATTCCTTATTCTTGCTCATTCTTCCTTCAAATTGATTCATTCTTCATTCAATCCATCTTCTACACACTCTCTTTTAGAATTCTCAAGCATTCTCTAAGCATCCATCACTTCAAACACCACTTTAGCACTCCATAGCAGTAGCAATAACACTCCATCAACTCTGTATAGCAAGTGTGGAACAAACCATTGAAACAAGGGCTTGAGTCCTCTTTTTCTCCCCCATTAGCTAGTGAGATTTTGGTGGAGGTCATAAGGATTTTCACTCCTGTCCTCTACGATTTGGTTGAGTAGCACATTACCTTTTTGTAGTGTTTATTGGTGTCTCTACTTTCTTTTCTCCTTTTGAATAATTTTCTCTATCATTGCTATCTTGGCTATCCATGGAGGTGGAAAGACCAAAACAGGGGTCTGATTGAGGTAGACCCCTATACAACCCCCCAACAATTTTCCAATTTCTTGTGCGTAGGTGGACATGCATTTGGAGCTAGCTGGTGAATAGGCTCTTTTGTGAGATCATCTTTTTCACCTCAGCTTTAATATACCTACTTTATCACATTCATTTATACTTCTCTTACTTTATAGTTTTGTTTTGTTCTCTTAAAAATCACTAGCTAGGTCATTAGCTCATTTTCTAACGGTTGTTACTATATTTTTGGTCCTCTGGTCATACGAATGTGGGCACACCTGAGAGACACTAGCACACTGTGCTATCATCCTAGAACTATGCTTTCATCCTCGGGAAGAGAGCTACTTGAGGTACAATGTTGAACCCAAAAAATGGCTCACCTAGCCCCATTCTAGATTTCTGGTCTACAGAGTGATTGAAGGACCTTATAGTTCTCATAATTATCATCCCTCATTTCAAGACACCCCTTTAGAGTGACGTAAGTTAGGGCAGCCTTCTGCTCTTGGCTCTCCATGACTTGGGGCCTTGAACATGGTTGGTCCACCTCTCCTACATTTTTGGTAAACCTGATGTGAACCATTTTGGTTTTGTTTTGTGATACTAAAAGAGCCTTTCCTCATATTCTAGGAGCGTTGTATAGGTGTGAGTGTTATGGGGCTCTTTACCTCATAACCCAACCTGTGACCCCTAATAGGTGTAGTTGGAAGGTTCCAAAAGTGTTGTGTAATGAAACCTTAATTGGGTCACTATCCTACCTTGCAACCTTTAGAGAGTCCCAGGAGAGTGTTGTTCATTGCATGTGACATGGCCTCTTTCTTGTATCAACATATCCCCTCTACACAACCTATAAGTAGTGGTACTAGTATAACCTTCACTTCGTAAGATCTGCCGATGGGTTTTAATAGGGAACCATCTCCTCTCTATATCCCTGCACGAATCAACAAAAAAATCATAACAAGTGTTCCCGTTGACCCAATGTCTCAAGTAAACATCATAACTAAGGAGATCATGCTAATCAATATTTTGCACAAAGATGGGTATGATGCACCTATAAGCACCATTCAGATGCATGAAGGAATTTCTATTCCCCCTTTGGGAAGTATTGTCTTGTCAGTTTTGGTTGGACCTAAATCCGTGAGGCTTTTTTTTTGACATAATCCCTAGATCTGAGATCTTTAGAGTAAAGCTAGGTATCCCTTGGTTAGTAGCTATGAATGGCATACCCTTGATTGTGCATAAATTTCTAAAATTTATCCGTAAGGGATTGATGCACATGCTTAATTGTAATGGTTATAAACCACCAGTTGCTCATGGTAGCGACTCCTTGGATTACTCTTGGCTTGCACTTGTTGGTCCTTTTTTTCCAAGGAAGGACCTTTTGTACTACACTTATCAGAATTATAAGAGAGGGTTCTTGATTCCAAGAGTGAGATACGCTCTGTCACCCTATGCTATTTCACATAGGGCTTGCTTAAAATTTGATGGTGATGCCTCCAAGGCACGTAGAAGGGAGCAAGATAAGCAGTCCCAAGATCCTCCTTCCTCCTCCACTGTCTAGCCTGATGCTATGTCTCTCCTTGTTGTGGTGCCTTTATATTTCATTATGTGTTTGTGAGAGAATCCTATGGTACCCACTTGGCGAAATCCCAAGTGTCCTGCGTTTGAGCTTCCTGTTCTGCCCATAGAGCCTAGGCTCATTCAGTATAGCAGGAAGAAACGTCCCCATGGGGAATCCTTTATGTCTTGATATCTACGGCCTCCCACCATTCCTTCCCCAAAAGTAGTAAGCAGGAAGAGGCCTACTGCTGAGGTGTTAGAGTCAACTCCCCTCATTGTTCCCCAACTTGCTCCTCCTACTCCCTTTCAAGAGTTTGTTCCTCCACTAGAAACAGCTATAGTGGACACTCATGGCTGAGTAGGAGCCTTCTATCCCTTTGTAGCCTCTAGCCTATGGTTCAAAGAGTCACAGAAACCACCTTGTGTACGAGAAAAAGCATCGGCAGAAGGCTCTCATGGATGACCAGGCCAACTTACAAAGCAAGGAAGAGGAAATGACCACCCCTATATCAGGGCCTCCTGCCATGTCCTCCTCTCTCCTCCCCTCTTCTTCTATTCAATCTAGCTCCATATCACTTCCGACTTCCACTGTGAGTATGAATATGCCTGACCCTAAAAATATGTAGGTGTTCATTACTTCTTCGGTGGAGCCACCTTTATTGATGTGTGTGGATGTGAAAATCTGCAAATGGCTAAAATCCTAACACACAAAGCATGATTTGTATTTTAAAATAAAGAAAACAGTCAACATCCCTATGAAATAAGTCAACATGCCTCATAATGCAATCAAAATAACAAAGGATTAGATAAACTAATTGAAAGCATGCAATAAAACATGAAGTAAATCCTATTCCATAGTGGATTGGTGTTTTTGTGGAAAGAAATCCTTTCCCAATCCTTGATAAGCTCTTGATGATGGAGATGTGTGATTCTTGACCATAGTGAAAATACTCAAATTGTGGATGATCCAATGCAAAGGATGAGCTATCTATTTATAAGAGAGAACAATGGAGAGACATGCAAAATGGGTGAATGTGGGACTAAAAATCCACCAATGACAAAATACCACTTGTCAACATGTGATAGGATGAAGGTTCACCACATTTTAATCCATGTGCAAGTTTTCTACAGATTCTATTCAATTTTCCTTTTTGGATGGACAAGTCATATGGGAGGGAAATTCAAATTGGAAGAATATTCCCTCAAAGATTCCATTTTGAATGAAAATGATGAATTAATAAATCAATTAAATTGATTTATGAGCACAAGTTGCAAAATCTAGAGAAAAGAGGATTAGCATTAGCATTAATCGTGGTTTGATTAATTTAAGATGATGATTAGGTGATTTTGACTTTTGACTTAGATACTTGGATTTATTCAAATCAAAAGGGAGGAAATTGATGCACTATCCATTTAATTAAATGATGAAACCTTAGGAGATAATTAAATAAAGTGATTTATTTAACTAGCAAGATAGCCTTAGGAGATCAATCAAATAATCTTGATTTATTTAATTGATGGGCTAATAAGATTTAATTAAATATGTGTGATATCAATTTTACGTGTCTACAATGCCCCTTCTAGATGTCTCTCCTTTCCTAAAACCCATAGATATGACTAACACTTTAGTGGTATATACTATAGTTTTCTCTTCCCCCACACCTCTTGCCTCGTCTATGGGGAGTTCATGTCCCTTGATGGAGCAAAAGGTAGAAAGTGGTCCTACCAGCAACAAATGATGTAAGAGGAGTCCACCTTCTTTGAAATGTGGTCCTATGTTGACTTGTTTTTTACTAGTGACAGAACCAATCCCAGTTTCCCCTGAGTTTATCACTGCTCCTGAATCACTCAGTGAGCCTAGCAGTGAGGCATAGCCTTCTCCATCCATTGAGGTGAAATATGGAACTCCTGTAAAGTGCATATTTAACTCTCTAGATGAAGTTCCAACCTTGTCAATGATCTTCACAAAATCATTGACCTTAGCTACACAAGAGCTTGGCGGAGAGGACCTTGCAGGGCCCTCTTCCTTAGCCCTTGTTGTGGGAGTGTTGGACGCTCCTCCTCTTAACATTCCACTATTGCAGGCTCATCCTCCTTCGCCCTATGATGATCTAGAGTGGGAAGTGGATGACCTCCTGGTCAATAAATGTTAGGGGGAGGCCCCTTCTTTAACTTTAGAATAGATGTGTGTGCATTGTGATGTGTTCCCCCGTAATCATGCTATGTGTTCTTGGATGACCCTTGTCACCCTTATTGGTGCTTGGATAGGTATGTGCAGGATAATCATGGAAAAAACAAGCCCTTAAGTGGCGAAAAATTCAGAAAAAATAGAGTTAGGCAACTTGACGTAAAAATTTGAATAAGTTAACTATATTATTTCAAAAATATGTAAGAATAGAATCTATAGCAAATTGAATGTAGTTTCTAAACTACTAGGTTTATTTAAAAATATATATATTTGGTAAAAAATTGAAATTTCAATGTAGTAGTACTTAAATTTTAAGGAAAAATAAGAAGTAGGTGTTTGACCACCTAACCACAATAAAATGATAATATTTTTTTATAATTTTAGATATAAGTAGAGACTCATGTCTTGATGTGATGCATACTTTTTGTAATTTTCCAAGAAAATAATTAATTATGAATTTTTTATTACAAATTTTTTAAAATATAAAAATGTGTATGTCTGACCACCTTAACTTGGTCAAAACTTCATGAAATTCATTTTTCTTTTTAATCCTATAGTATGAAAAGCATAGAATGTGATGCATGTTTCAGATTCAAAAAATGTGATAATGTTTGAAAGCTATAGATGTTTTTCAATTAGCTTGTCAATTAGGATTTTAGTCATAATTCAAATAGAAAATGAATAATAATTATTTATTAAATTCAAAGTAAAGCATAATTTATATTAGTGGAAAGTTGAGAATCTCCTTTAAAAACCCTTTTTGTTTCATCAATTTTGGGTAAAAAAAGGTTGTCAGCCACATACCCTACACATACCTATCATATTGCCACTTTCTAGCCAATCATGATCCTGCACATACCCAGATACATGAGTGGTTTTTGTGTCATAAAAATTCTTCTATCTGTTTCATCATTCTTCCATGTTTGTGATTGATTTTCGATAAATTGGGGATGATTCAAAGCATTGGGTGAATTTAGGCTTCCCTTCCATGTTGACCCAATTTTTTACTTTTACTTCATTTTCTCATGCATTATTCACATGGTTTGATATAGTAGGGGGTTGATGATAGTTCATTTTATGTACTATTATTATACTTCTATATATTTATGAGTAGTTCTAACCCTGAAATATCAGGCTACCCCTTTGTCCTTTGTTCGTGCTGCTTTCTTTTAGCTTTTTTTTTTATCTTTCTCTCTTCTTTGCTTGAGTTTTCCCTCTCATGTGTGACAATGCCACTTCTATGATACTCTGATTTTCAGAAAATGCATTCATTTCCAATGAATATTTTCTCAAAAATCTTCACAAAAATCTTTTCAAAGAATTGCATTCTTGACTTGAAACCCTAATAGAATGTGTTTCCTCCATCATGGGTTTGCAAAGAAAGAACTTGGAAACCTTCCTACGAGGTGGGAGTAGCTTTGACCTTCCCCTCATGTGGGGGAATTTTCTTATGTTTGAATTCCTTGATGAAGTGAACATCTTTCAAAAGGATTACTTGATGATGAATTGATTTGAGAAAGAAACATCTCTAAAGTCATACTTTCGAACAGTGTGTCCTTTGAGTGGACCCCTTCTTTACTCCAGGTTCCTTGAGGGACCTATTTGAAATTTTTCCAACTTGCTGGTAGTTTGCATGAGTATCTACTTCCTTTCCTGTGTCTAGCCACTTTTTGACATGTTCTATCTATGAGTAGACATGTCACTTCATGAGTGCGCTTGTGAAGCTGATTTCCAACTCTGCGAAGTCCCCTTCCTTTGGTTTCCTCCATGTGAGAGATATTGGGGGATACCTCCCTATAGGTTTGTAGGTAAGTGGAGAACTTATTTTGAGCTTCCTCCATGCGAGAGATCTTGGGGGTCACTCCTCTATAGTTCTATGGATTTGTAGGGTGATTTCTTTTGGTTTCCTTCATGTGAGAGATCTTGGAAGACACCTTCCCTATAGGTTTGCATGTTTGTAGGGTTATTTCTTGGGGTTTCCTTCATGTGAGAGATCTTGGAGGATACCTTCCTTACAAGTCTATGGGCCTATGAGGCGATTACTTCTCGAGGTTTCCTTCATGTGAGAGATCTTGGGGGTTCCCTCCTTCTAGGTCTGTGAGCCTATAAGACACTTTCATTCTTCAACTTCATAGTTTTGCAGGGGTATGAAGTCCTTTACTTGCTCGGTGCTCTTGAGTTCACTAGATTTCCCTGCTTCCTCGATGGTTTAGGTATACATTTCTAACCCTACTATCTTTTTGATCTACTTTACTGAAGCACTCATTATTATTCGTTCTCACTAAAGGGGAAAAATCTATAGGAGAAAATTTGCACCCCTTATGCAAATTCCCCTTTTACACTTCCTCACATTAGAAAACCAAATTTGAAGGAAACATTCCACATCAGCTCACTGCCTTCATTCTACTTGGAATTTTTCTTTTGTGTCAGTAGAAGAATAACTATCTAGGATGCTTGTGTGGCATGCAGATGTCCACATGGCACACTTATGTCCTTGACAGATTCCTACATTTAAAGTTGGAAGAGGTGTTACACTTCCCATTGGGGTCAGTTTTTAATGTCCCACTTCAACCAACCAACCTGAAAATACCTTATTCTTTCTCATTCTTTCTTCAAGTTGTTTCATTCTTCATTCAATCCATCTTCTACACACTCTCTTTTAGAATTCTCAAGCATTTATGAGCATCCATCACTTCAAGTATCATTTTGGAAATCCATAGCAGCAACAACAACACTCCATCAACTTCGTAGAGCAAGTGTGGAACAAACCATTGCAATAGAGGATTGAGTCCTCTTTTTCTCCCCCATTAGCTAGTGAGCTCTTTGTGGAGGTGGTAAGCATTTTAACTCCTCTCCTCTATGATTTGGTTGAGTATCACATTACTATTTTGTAGTGTTTATTGTGTTATCTACTTTCTTTTCTCCTTTATCATACTTTTCTCTATCATTGCTATCTTGGCTATCCATGGAGGTGAAAACACCAAAACAAGGTTTTGAATAAGATAGACCCCTATATAGTCCTGAACAATTTTCATCTTTCTTGTGTGTAGGTGGATGTGCATTTGGAGCTAGCTAGTGAATAGGCTCTTTTGTGAGATCATCTTTTTCACCTTAGATTTAATATATCTACTTTATCACATGTGTTTATACTTCTCTTACTTTATAGTTCTATTTTGTTCTCTTAAAAATCACTAGCTAGGTTGTCAGCTCATTTTTTGATGGTTCTTACTATATTTTTAGTCCTCTGGTCATATGGAAGCTAGCGCACTTGAGAGATGACAGTGTTCCATGTTGTCATCCCATAACCACGCTTTCGTCCTTGGGCAGAAAGATACCTGAGGTATAGTGTTGAACCCAAGAACCAACTCGTCTAGCCCCATTTTGGATTTCAGGTTTGTAGAGTGATTGAAGGACCTTATAGTCCTCATCATTCTCATCCATCATTTCAAGAAACCCCTTTAGAGTGAGGTAAGTTAGGGCAGCCTTCCAATCTTGGATCTGTTTGACCTAGGGCCTTGAATGTGATTTGTCTGCCTCTCTTATAGCCATAACAAAATAGAAGCTGCAACAAATGTCTAATCTTCGTAAAGCATCGTACTCCAAACCTCGATTCAAAAACAAAATATTTTGGAAAGGTGACAGGAAAAAAGGAAGCAAGTCCCATCAAATCAAAATCCTTAAAAGGGAAGGTTACCCTCTAGAAAAGGAATAACACAACCAATACAGAAGGAATAAAATGGCTAACAAGGGTAATGACACCTAAAACAATGCCTAGGGACACATAAAAGAAGATTAGTTTGGAACACGAAGTGGACCACGTGAAATATGCTACACTTGTGGGGGAGATCATTATGTCTCTAACTTCCCTCAGTAGCCAAGGTCATGTAAGGAAAGAAACCAATAGTAGACACTATAACACAAGATCCATGCAGTGATGGACAAAAGATAGGCAGAGTACCAGGCTTCTCCCATACAGTTGATGGGTAAGCTCTATGGTTGAACCATTTTTTATTTTGATAGATAGTGGAGCTATTTAATGTTTCATAGACCCTATAATGATTTCAAAGATACTTATTTGACCTATTTGTATGAAGAATTCATGGCCTATTCAGTATGGGAATAGAGAAGAGAGGGTAGTAGACTCATGTCTCTTTTATAGTGAGTTGGAGCTTCCCACCTTCATGACCCAAGTTAACCTTTATGTTTCACCACTAGGATTGTATGATGTAACCTTAGGAATCCACTAGTTAACTAAGCATAAGGCTATGGTGAATTGTAAGGATAATGTGGTGAGATGTATAGATCACTATGGATACCTAGTTGAGGTACATGGGGTACAACAACCCTTGGAACTTAGATAGATCTTAGCTATAGCGCTTAAGAGGGCTCAGTGGAAGGGTTGTGTCATATATGTTTTTCATGTTAGTGAACTTGAAAAAGAGATACCATACCTTGATGATTATCCAATCCTTAGGGAATTCCATTAAGTGTTTTGTGAAGATCTCATCGAGATGTCTCTAAAGTGAGAATTTGACTTCTCCATTGGCTTAGTGCTTGGAGCCGAGCCACAGTCTAAGGCCCCGTATAGGATGACTACCATAGAGCTCTATGAATTGAAAGCCTAGTTATGATATTCGTTATGTAAAGGTATTATTAGACCTAGTGTGTCACCTTGGGGAGCACCATTCATCTTTGTGAAAAATAAGTATGGAACCTAAAATAATGTAAATAAGATGAGGTTTTATCTTTTAGGAGATGGAAGACTATGGTTAGGGCCTATTTTGCTCATGTTTCACTCAAGGAAACCCTAGAGATCTCAATCCAATCATGGAATGAGGGAAAAATATCTACTAAAGTTTGTTCTAGGGTATGATTAGTGACTAAAAGGGGGTTCACCACCAAGCTAGGGCTTGGAAAGACAAGTAACATGCAAAACGTAAGTAAATGACCTAGAAATGAATGCAAATCAAAATAGAAAACTGAGAAATCAGAGAGGTGCACCAAGAAACCTATAGTAGCTTGGAAAAAACTATGAAATGCTAAAAATAATGAATTTAATGCACATTGGGACTCATACACCAAGCTAGGCGATTTAGCCCCCAGATTAGGGTTTTTAGGTAGGAACAAAAATCTAGTAGTGATTAGTCTGGAACTCCTAAAATTTGGAAAATTCAATGTACTAGAAATCATATGCCATAAGGAGTATTAGTATTGGTCGGATTTTTTGGAAAGTCAAGGTCTGAATCTACTCTTCAATCTCTTCTCTTTCTTCCAATCTTGATTTCCAGATTTGAAATGCTAAATTCTGCTTTATAGGTTTCTTTTAGTTATCTTGTAAACAATGTGACAAATTTGATAGCTTTGCAAACTTGACAACTTCTTCCAATCTTGCTCTTCAATGTTTCAACCTAGATCTACAAATCACAAAATAAAGGGAGGGAAAAATGTTGTTTTGTTAGTAGATAGTGGTTTTCCTTGTTCAAACCCCATTTTGCAAATCAAACCTTGTCATGAAATGAAATTGAAAGGAGGAATGATGAATGAACAAAATGATATGTTACAACTCACTAAACCCTAGGAGCAAAAGGATACAATCTTATATGTAACGGCTACAAGGGATGTAGATCTTCACTCTTGCTTGAATGATATGGATCTTGAATGGAATGCTTGCTTGAATTAGAAAACCCTACATCACAAATGTTAGCTCAAAACAAACATGATGCATGATGACTTTGATATGATGCTTGATACTTGAATAATGCTTCAAAATTCTTGATAATCACTCTTGAACACTCTTCAATGCTCTTGTAAATACTTGTAATCACAATTTACTAGAATGCATGAATATTTGAAAGCTTAGTAGAAAATATGTGAAATAACCTTGTATTTATACTT
>VDFB02193867.1:127646033-127767567 GCA_007258455.2 Sequoia sempervirens | reverse complement strand
ATATTCAATTATTATTTTGTTCCTAGTGAAGATTTGTTTTATATTGTAATATTTTTTTTTCTTTTATCAAATATATCTGGATTATATTTTAGTTTTTATTTCAGAATCAATTTAAAAGAATTTTATTTACTTAAAAACTATTTATAATTTTTTTAATTTTTAATAACTGTCAACTCTAAATAATTTTTTTCCCTAATTGAATAAAAGTAAACTATTATTTTTTACTGTTATTTTATTTTATTTATAAAGTGTGTTAATTTTCCTTAAAATATATTAACAAATTAAAAAAGAGTTGATTATGTATATGTTTTAAAATTGCACTGGACTATGTCTGCTTCCAGATAGAAGATCATTTACACTTCACTGCTGCTCAGGCCGTGCTTTCACTCAAGGATTTCAGTGAACAAGGTCGAAGAATCGAGAAGGGAGTTGCCAATTTATTGGCCAAACAATATTCAAGAGAATACAAAACAAAAGAACAAGTAAGATCAAGTTGTGGAGCAGATTGTTAATTTTCATCTAAATATAAGAATTTAAATGTATGCTTGATAATTGATAACAAACAGGAAAAGCCACTGGTCAAATTTTTTGAGAAGTATCGACCAGAACATAAAGCCGTTTACAAAACTTTGGCATGCACGGAGTTGAGCCAACTGGTGAGAGATCTGCAGAAAAACATTTGTGAATGATTCTTTGAATTTTTTTATTTATTTTATTTAATATTAAAGTTTTAAAATATATATTTCTCTGTTCTTTGCGAGCTCTCCAGGTCAAAGATCCAGAACATGAGAGAAAGGAGAAATCACTGGAAATTCCTAGGGTTTTAACTGTAAAATTCAGTGCTCGAGATTACATGGGAACGCTCGAAGCTTCTGATGGTCTGCAAGTTGAGATAACAGAAGCAATCGAGAAGTCTATGACTCGCGCCCAGCGGTGGACCACTCACTGGAGACATAACCTCCAAAGGCTTTTCGACAAATATGATTTGGTTGTTCCTCTTTTAGTCTTTGCAGCATGGATGTTTAGAGACCTCTTTAATGTCCCAAAGCTAATATATGGAGCTATACCTGCATCTGTTGCAGCTGCATTCAAGAAATTATTCAATATTTATAACTTGAAGAATGTGAGCAAATTTGTGAGTGATCATTTCATTTCTCACAAGTCTGGGCAGTATGGCCATCAAGAGACGGTTACTTCAAAGATCAAATTTTTGAAGAAAGAATGTGGAAGAAAACCTTGGCCTTTTTTTTCCTTTTATTGCAGGTGAAAAATTGAAATATTGGTGTGGTTTTCATGAGGAAAAGGTTAAGGGCACTCCTGTTCCCAAATATGGATCAGCTCCAGACGATAAGCTCCGTATAATAGCCTTTCTGAATGACCTCGACCGTTATGAAGACTCACATGTTGTGCATGTATGCTTTACATTAATTCGTATGTGTACATTTATATTACTTTGTAATAAATAATATAAGTTTCGTTACCCGTATAACACAGGTGTTGCGGTCTTTAAACACGGTACTTAAAACATGTGAAATCAACTTTGTTTTAGCACTGGACAAGAATCTCATTCGAAAAGCATATAAAACTTCTTCACAGAAAGAGGATGATGCCGATCACTTTATTAGCCAAGTTATCCAGTTCCCAGTAACCTTAATAGGTCCAGCTCATTTACTAGGTCCAGCTCATAAAGCCAATTCTGAAATGCAAGGTATGCATGTATGGAAATCAGCTATACTTAAATGTTATGGGTATACTAATGTTATGGGTATAAGGTAAAATAGGTAGTTAATAGAAATTTTAAAAGTGAAAAGAAATTATTTGGAATTAAGATTTTTTTAATTGCGATTAATTTTGTTGTTTAATGTTCTTGGGTTTCATTCCTTTGCTTACTATGGTGCATTTAAACTAAGGGAGCTTTATTTATTTATTTATATATTATTATCTTTTTCTTTCATATTGAAAGCATATTTAGGTTTTAAAAAATTGTAATATTTGTATGATCATCTTTATTGATATTTTATTTTGATTCTATTTCCAACTATCAAGGAGTATTGTAATAGTAGGAATTTATATGTCCTTCTTTGCTCAAATAGGTGTAAATGTTGAATTTGGTATAACAGATTTTTATAATTTTCAAGTAGGCGGGTGTTTATCAAAAAAAGGGTCTTCTTATATAGATTATGGTATATGAATATTGAAATATCAAGTCTTTTGTTGGTTTGTCACCTAAATTTATATTTTCCATGTATTGGCAAGAATGGTGATAGATATAGGGTTTGTGCTTAAGTCTCTTAAGATTTTGTATCTATACCTAAACATTAGTAATAATAGAAAGGTTAAATGTATGTGATGAGTTCTAAAATATTGTAATAGTAAAAGATAAGTAAAATTGATAATACACAATGGTTTGCATGTACATTACATCAAATAGTACATTATATATGATAAATCAACTAGTGATATATTATGTTCATCATATGGTATCATATGTACATCTTTGATACAATATCCACTTACATCTCAATCCACCTTCTATTAAATTTTAATTTATTATATTTCATTTCATTTCATTCTATTATCTTTTATCATATTTATTTATTTATTCCACAAATACATATATACATCTTTTGAGCATATACTCATACCTAAGTATAAGTATCTAAAGGTGTGTACTTGATAAAAGAGATAATTATGTCGAAGTTCCCTATATGAACATTACCGAATGAGTTTAATGATTGATGGTTGAGAATGTGGTAGAATGATGGTTGATCATTGAAAAAGATTTGACCGTTCGATGAACCCAATATAAAATAAATAAAAATAATATTAAAAAAATAAAATACTTTATACAAAGAAAGAAAGCAAAGAATAGACATTTACAAAGAAAGAAAGCAAAGAATAGACATTCTTTCAACATTTCCACTAGAAAATATGTTTTACATTCATATTATAAAGGTAGAAAAAGAAGAAGCAAAGAATTAGATATTGTTCCTAATTTTCCACTAATATTCAAATATTCAAAGTGTATAAATTATATTATAATTATTCTATATAATATTTTATATAATATAAGTTATTATAATTTATATTTTCTATTATTTTTCAATATATATATATATATATATTCATGGTATTTCATATTTTAGATTATAAATTATAATTTTTTAGAATAGTCTTAATTTAATATTATGAAATAAAATTAAATTTTATATATTTAAATATTTTTAATATAATATTATAATATTTAGATATTATATATTTAATATTTATATACACTATAAGTTATTAAATATAAATACCATATAGCTTTTACATATAATATTAATTAAAATATGAAACATATTATAAGTTTAATACTTATCTATATTTATTTATTTTAAATATATTATATTTATTAAAAATGATTAAAATATTAAATATATTAGAAGTTTAATATTTATCTATATTTATTTTTAAAATATATATTATATTTATTCAAAATTATATATTATATTTACTCAAAAATATATTCAATTTATATTTTTTATTACATATTATATGAAATATGATGTATATTATTAAATATAAATATTATATACATACACTCCATTTTCCTCCCACCTTATCTCTATCTCTCTATCTATATCCCCTCTCTACTACTTTTCTATTAACTCTATATCTTCACTCTTGCCCCCATATATTTCTCTTCTAACTCTCTATATCACTTCCTATATTCTTTATTTCTATCTTCCATTCGATCCTGTTTTTACCTTTGTCCTTTGCCTCTTTTGACGTCTGTCCCGGATTTGATCGACTTTCTGATTTTGATCTTTCGTCTCGGAATGATCGACTTTGATCTCGATCTTTCGATCGGATTTATCGAGATCGATCGAGTTATCGAGTCGACTTTGATCGGATTTGAACATTGATCTACGCGACGGATTCTTTGATGTTTTGATCCCTTTATCGACTGGTTTGTCTGGTTTGATGTTCTTTGCCGGATTGATTGATTGACGTTGATTTTGTCGTCGACTTTGATCTTTGTCGCCGATCTGATTTCGATCTGGAATTTTTGTCGGATTGATCTTGATTTATCGATTCCGGATCTTCGACGGTTTGTCGATCGGTATCGACGTGATGGAACGACTTCTGTTTCGACTTCGACGGATTTTTCCATTCGAATCTTTATCGACGATCTATTCATTAATTTCGATCGACTTCCGACGACGATTGAGATTCCGGATGAAGATCTCCCTTTATCGACTTCTTTATCTGACTATCTCCCCGGATGACCCTTCTTTATCTGTCGACTGATTGTCGATTTGTTCCTTGATCTGATCCTTTATCCGGAATTTGATCGATCGGCGCGGATTTTGATGACTTTTGTTCGACGGAAAAAAAAGATTTTGTTTTTGTCGACGGATTGATTTTGATTTGATTGAAATTGATGCGCGATTTGATCGATCTCTGATTTTGATTTGATCGATCCGATTTTTCTTGATCTCCCCTTCCCCTTCATAGACCTTCATTGTCTTCTTGATTATGAGGTTTTCTTTCACTTATTTTTAGAGATCTTTGTTGCACAAACAATATCATTTTCTGAATGGTCAACCAATAGAACTCGTGTAATTTACAAATTTACGCAAAAAATAAGTTTAAATTTTCTCTAATTGACATTCCACACCTCTTCAACATACCCATTGCACACCAAAATATGATTGCTAGTAAAAAATATATTATTATTTTAAGAAAAATGCTAATAACTTTTAAAACTCACAATTTATAAGAATGACCATAAAATTCGACCAAAACAATTGGTATTGGAAAATGACAATATTACCTCCGGTTAAATCAGAAACATTTGTTCCACCATATTTTGCACTAATCATTTATTTTGAATTTCATTAATAGCTTTAATCTGTTTGTTTCTTTTGTTGTCACTTGTGGTATACAGGCATTACCCCAAATGATATCGAGAAACAGCTAATATCCACAAATGAAAGTAAGGAACTTCCGTCGATGATGGAAAATAACCCCGACGAAATTGAAACATTTAAAAGATTGAATTGATTTGCGAGAGAGATCTCTGGGCTTCATCCGAATTATACAAAATATCACAATTTTGCAAGGAATGTGATATACAAAATCATGCAGCTTGACTCAAAATCTTATGGACAATGGGAGAAGGAATTAGTGGCTTGGATCTTTATATATTCCAAATGGAGACGAGAAATGAACATTCTCATTCGGGTACCCTGATATATATTTTTTAAATAGTTTCCAAACTTTGGAAATTGTTATTGTTTGTTGTGACGATAATATGTTTTTTTTAAAGGATTGGCACGCCTACATTGATGTTAAAGACGAAAATCAGAAAACAAAACAAGAACCTTCGCTCAAAGAAATTGTTGCTAATTATATAAATGAGCAAGCTGATTCAAAAAAGAAGAAAGCAGCTCATTCCAAAGAAAAGGGGAAGAAAGAAGCTGGTTCCAAGGAGGAGGAGAAGACAGATAAGGAGAATACAGTGAATGATTTGTCCAGATCTAAAGAAGATGAAATTCTAGTATGGGAAAGCCTGCACAAAGCCTTAGATAAAGTCCAGGATGTATCAATGAAGGGTATTCAATGCTTTTAAATATTTAGGTTCCACTGTGACGCAGGATATCTTAACCTCCCTCAGGAACTTTCATCCAGCTAGGTTTACCCTAGAACTCGTCACAAATACTGCATTATGTAACACATTACCGTTCTATTATAATAAGTGTCATAGACAAGTTGCGATGTATTATTATTGTAACATGTTTGTATAAATAAGTTATTTAAAAGCATACAATAATATTACTATATTAGAAAGATATTTAGGCATGTTATTGATCAGTTGATAGGTGCAAATTTTAAGAGTGTAATTGGAAAAACAATTTGTATGTTTTATTTAGTTTATTATATGTATAATTTTTTGTTTGAAGTTGTATAATATGAAGGTTGAAACTAAAAGTTTGAACAAGATTTTCAAAAGTCAAGCATGACATGTGCATTTCACATCTTAAAAATGATAAATCTCATGACCATACCATTTATTGTATTATATGAATGCATCTTGTTGTAGTAAGTAACATTATATTATAATATTGTATTACCATTTATATGAATGCATCATATAAATAGATCTATTTTGATAGTTATGATTTAAGACAATAATGAGCACTATTGTTGTATACAAGAAGACCAAATCATATAGGATATCATACTAGTTTCATGCAAAAATATTTTTAGTAGATATTTATTTGAAGTATCAATTTACAAAGAAAAAATTAATTTTTATTCTTTAATATTCCAATTGCTTACTTAACATGTATTTTGTATCTTTGACTATCATTTAAATGAGCATGGTAATGATATTTGTAGACACAAAAAAATGGCCTCGACTTGCAAACCATATTTTCTATGACGACCATGCTTTTCTCTCACATAATTCAATTATTTAATCATGTCCTAATGTCATAATTATTCCTCCATGATTATTTAAATAAGTAAATTACATTTATTTATTTAAGTATGTCACTAATCAATCTTTATTCCCTCCAATTATTTAATGGCATTACCATTTATCCTTCAATTAAATAACATTATCCATTTAACCCACTTTCCATCCCACCAATAATTCATAAGTCAACCTTCCTCCATAAATCAAATAATTTCTATTATTATTTGATTTTCCAACTACCTCTTATTCTATCTCATTTACTTTTCACCATTGATTTAATTGGCTAAATCTCAACCCTTCATTTCAAATCTTTCCCTAACCTTGACCTAATTTTTCCCTAACCGTAATCCTCCTTATCACATTGAATCTTGGCCTTTGATCTTAGGGATTCACCAACTTTTAATCTTGGTCATCCATTCTTAATTTGGAATTTTTTAAAAGACACTCTCTCAATCCATTTTGGACACACAACATGTTTGAGAAGTTCTAAACACTTGAACATACAATACTTCAATATTTTGTTTGTCTTGATCATAGGTTATGGTTGCACTTCAAATCTGAGGGCAATCATACCATTTGTAGCAAGATGGAGAAGGCCAATGAAGATCATTCAATGGAAGCTTGAAAACGAGGTGACTTTGTTTCATGTTTATTTGCTTCTTGTTTTCCATTGTACTCTATTGTTATTGAAGATTTAATAGTTTAAGCTACTTACAGCTAGCTTGAAAACTTTTTCTCTAATTACATTTGGTGAACCAAACGGTTATAGCATCAGAATTCAAGCATACCCAGCTCAATGTGTTTCTCTTTAGTCTAAATTTATTGATATTGTTTTCTTTTGATATGGTTTCCTTTTTGTATAGCGAATCATTTCTCAGTTAAGAAATAACAGTTTGGTGTTGCTAAGTGATCTTGGAGTAGGCGTGGCATTCATTTGGAGGACACGAGTAAGGCGTGGGACTCTTCGAGTCTTTATATTTTACTATGTTATGCGAAGATGATAAGTTTATAACTACTTACATTCCCTTTCGATTTATCATATGTTTAATTTTTAGTGGTCCATAATAATAGTTGAGATTTATGAGGTATTGTTTATAGAGTTTTATTGGTAGCAATTCGCGTCCTTTTAAATTGTATACCAATTTATATCTTAATATATAACCTTTGAGATTGTATATCAAATTTAGTGTGTCAACTGACTGATCAAGTATAATCGATGCAACTTAACATGAATAAAGTGCAGTAGTGTATCTGCCTCCTGAAAATAAGTCTTTATAACAGCAATGAAGTGGATTAGCATATATACTTAATGAAAATACGTTCTTATAAATGTCATGTCAGAAATAAAGTGGATTAGCAAGTTTGCTTGATTGCTGACAATTAGTTATAAAAGATGTTAATAACAGTAATGAAATGGACTGGTGTATATGCCTACTAAAAATTGGCATGGCGTATGCCTACGATTTTGGTGAAGCTTTCCAATTTGACTGCATTCATTAATTCTGACACTTCTTGGCACACCTCATCAGCGGTCTGTTTTTGTTTATGAAGTATTGAAGTTGAAAACTTCTGCAGTGCACCACCATCGTTCATTTCGTTTTGCTTCATCAGCGAAGACACGACATCTTCTGCAGTCAAACTGGCCAGCTTCTTATCATTTTCACGCAATATCTATCTTGTAACTTTAGTTTTGGGTGGCTGGGAACAAGGCTTGGTCGGCTTGCCACGGCTGCAAGTTAATTGAACATACGGAGTGTATTTATTAATTCTGACACTGCGTGATAGTTTTTCCTGATAAGATCTTGAAAATATTTTATGTCTCTCGGCGGTTTTAAGACCACTCTTTTTTTTTGTCACACAAAAGTTAAAAAAAATTTGGTCTCGTGCTCAAAAATCTATTCAGATCTTCTTTTCATTTAGTTTGCATAGATTAAAGCAGCCACTTTAGGGAGACGTTTATCTTGCAAACTCTTCTTGATTGCCTACAATTCGTTGGATTGACCTTTCACTTCTCCATTTTGTGCCTATGAAACGCGCCTCCCCTAGTACACTTCAACAACTTGGCGTGTTGCAGCCTGAAACGCACGGGAAAAGCTTTGGAAATTTTTTAATTTTCATTAGGGTTTTTTTTAATCTTCTTAATTTAGTTTTGGGTAACTTTTGTTTTATTAGTTGGTCTTTGTTAGTCTAGATTTTTAGATTCTTTTTTAGATTAGATTACATTTTATATTTTTATATTTTTAGTTTAAATTTTTGTTCTTACTAATTTAGATTAAATCTTAATTTTGTTAATTTTTTTTTAAGATTATATTAAATTAAATATTTTTAGATTTAATTTAAATTTTAGTCTTTATTAATTTAGATTAGATAAAATTTTAGTTTTTTGGATTTTTAATTTAATTTTAGATTAAATTTTAATTTTGTTTGATTTTTTAATTTTTAGATTCATTAGATTTTTTAAAATTTTAAAATTTTAGATTTTTAATTTAATTTTTAGATTAAATTTTAATTTTGTTAGTTTTTTTTAGATTTTTAGCTTTAATTAGGTTAGATTATTTTTAAATTTCTAGATTTTTAGATTAATTAATTTCATAAATTTATATGTCAATTTAGATTAGATTTACTTTTAGTAATTTAATTTAGTAATTTTGTTAACTTAGATTAAATCTTAGTTTTTACTAATTTAGTTAATTTTCAATTTTTTTAGATTTTTTTTCTTTAGATTAATTAATTTAGTAAATTTAAATGTAAATTTAGATTAGATTTAATTTAGTTTAGTAATTTAGATTACATTTAATTTAGAAGTTTAATTTAGTAAATTTGGATTAGATTTACTTTTACTAATTTAATTTAGCAATTTAGATTGGATTTCATTTTAGTAATTGAATTTAGTAATTTTGTTAACTTAGATTAAATCTTAGTTTTCACTAATTTAGATTAAATATTAAATTTTGTCAATTTAGATTAGATTATTAGATTTTTTTTTAGATTTTTAGATTAATTAATTTAGAATTTTTTTAGAATTTTAGATTAGATTAATTTTTTATTCTCATTAAATTTAATTTTTTTAGATTAGATTTGATTTTAGATTTGATTTGATTTTTTTCTTTCTAGTTTAATTTTGATTTTTGTGACTAATCTTTGATTTTTTTTTCCAGGTTTGCATGTTGACGCTTTGCACCTTAAAACCTCAACTGTCATTTGTCAAAGATTGGAAGCTCAAACTACTAATCGTGATTGGAAGCTCAAACTACTAATCGTGCTTTGCAGGGCTCTTGCTTCAATTTTTCTTTATCTTGAGTGCTTTTTTTCACATAGAATGATTAGTGGGCCTAAAAAGAACTTGCGTACTTGAGCTGACATCATAAGTAGGTTTAAAATTTACAAGTGCTTGCATTGTCTTATGGTTTTCATTTTTTTCTAGGTGCATATGCTTTTCTCTCGCATCATTTGGTGATCTTGAGAATCAGAAACACCTTTAGACATTTTGTATGACCACCCACCCATTTGGATTTGGGCATTAAAATGAACAATCTGGTTTTAACTTTTTTGTAATCTCAATTTAATAATAAGAATATCCTCTCCCCTTGCACACTTGTATGATCCTGGGTGCAAGAGAAATTGTTATTAACTCTAGAGTGGGCCTGCCTTGGTGGGAAAAAATACTCACCCCAAGGCGACTCAAACTGGAAATGAGCTAAAGCCAAGCTACTCCTGACTGGTATACAAATGTGAATGCTACTAGAAAACTTAGCATTATAGGTGCAGATGTTTCACGTAGACAAGTGGTTCCCTTAGTACCCGCATGGTGTGTGAAAACCTGTAGAGCGTAACCTTTGCTAGTTGGGATTCCTCCTTATCAGAGCTAATCTTACCTCATGTGTGGCCACCTAAATGAGTGCCCTAACTAAAAACCATTTGTGTAGTTACCAAAATCCTTTTCTATTCATTGATGCAGGAACATGCATTTCCAAGCCATCCCACATACTCACAATTCTTAGTAGAGATGAATAGTTTGTCATGGGAGATTCATGAGAACTAAAAGCTTGGTTGACCTGAGAAGTGAGTGTCGTCTAAGGGGGAAAAAGTGTGGCCAAGCTTCTAAGTCATTTGCTAAGAATAAGCATGGATGGAGAAATCCAAGTGGGAATCTAGTGAATATAGTCCTTGTCATCCATAGGATTTGTGCTTGTCTTCAAAGTGCTTGTATCAAATAACCCAAGACAAGAAAAAGTATTTTCCAAAGTGTTTGCTACATTAATAGACAAACAAACACTACTGAAATCTAGAAAACCACAATCAGACTGGAAACAAATTCACAAACTAGTCAAAATTGCAGAAAATCGGGTCAAACTCTTACCAAAATTAGATTCAAAATTAGGTCAAACTCTTGCCAAAGTCAGATTCAAACCTTTGAGATCCATTTTCAAACCAACTTCTTCTTGTGATTCCTCTTTAAAACTAGAAACTTGCTCAATTCACCTTGCATATCATTTCCATTATTAGGTCACCATTTTAGGTACTTTAGCATCCTCATTACTTGCATACCTCAACATCCCATGAGGCTACCTTTTTCAAAATTTTAGGCTTGATAACTTGTGGATTTTAGGATAGAAGAACTCTTTATACCTTGGCACACATCATTGCTTCAACAAAAGATTGTCATTTGACCAAGTCACTTTTTAACTTAGTCCTTTGTCATTTTGGTGATAATTTCCTAGTCACAAGTCTAGTTGGGAAACTCACCTTGTCACTCTTTTCACTTGTCCTAGAAAAAGGCCATTTGACAATCCTAGTTGAAACATTGGTTTACCCTTGGATAGTTAGTGATCATATTCTTACATCTTTCAAAAGTGCTTAAGCCCTCAAGTTCACGATAGGTATCCATCACCTCCTAGTCATTTGTATCCTCCATACCACAAAATTTTAGACCAATAGAGAATCTTCATTCATTCTATACTTCATAACATCCAACATTATCATTATCCCTTTTAGTCTTGTTGCATACATTAAACATCTTTCATCTCTAAAATAACAAAAATACCAAAAAAATTGTTGCATTACATTTAGGCATACCTTTTTCAAACATACCAAAAACATATCCTTACTCTCATATATTTCATCTTCATTTTGAGCAAGCTTTATATGGTTAAAACCAAATTGCAAAAGAAACATCAAGCAATGGATCTCTTTCATGACGATGAGGACCTTTACAATTATACTAGCACAATCAACTTTGACAATACCGCTAATGATCCTCACAACATTCCCAACCTTGAAAGTCATGACCATGTCAACTTGGGGTCTACATATTATCAACAACCAAAGACACACAATCCTTTTGAAAAATTCCTTGTTAGAGACAAAGACATAAATGTTTTCATAAAAGACATAGAGACTATCGCATAAAATCCTAATGTTGCCTCTCTTGTGGACGAAATTATCATGTTGGACCCTCAACAATATTTAGCCAAAATATTACATGAAGGAGTTAAACTACCTCAAGGATTTGATGTCAATACCTTACACACAACAACGTCGCTGAAGGACAACACACAAATATGCCAAGGACAATCTACACCACAACTTACAATTTCCATACCCATCAGAATGACAAGCCCAAATACTACAACTACCAACACTTCATCCACATTTGTGACATAATCTATGTCACAACCCATGACACAAACCACATCAAAACCATTATTCACAACACAATCCTTCGGCTCGACATTTACTCCCTTTGGGTCATCATCTTAGGCCATAGGAGCATCCACATCTAACATCCTTGGTAGACCTAAGGCAAGATGAATTCTCATCCAAGGACCTCAATCAAACACAAGCATAATATCACAAGCACCTCAATCAAACATAGATACCATGTCACAAGGTCCTCATGTCAATACTAACACCTTGCAAAGACAAACCACACATGCCCCACATAGTCAACATACAAACACGTCACATGGTTATAACCCTTTTCAACAAGGACAATGATCACACATGACACAACCTATTAACATACCATATGGCTACAAACAAGGAATCCTTTTTGGAAACCAAAATATCCAGGGGAAATACACCTAACAAATGCAACATAGCTCAACCACTTCTCACATACCAACTTACACATCACACATTCATACTCACAACCACAATCAAAATCCACCTTATATGCACAACGTTTCAAGCCAAAACATGGGACCACACAACACAAATACGAGACCTCACAACAATGTTTCCAACAATACCGTAATAGATGCATTGACTGCCCAGTTGGTTGCCCTACAAAAGAAAGTGGAAGGGATGCAAGTGTCAAACAAGAAAATTTAATCATCACATGACTTACATCCTTACCCATATGACACTAGCATATACATGCCTCATTTCCCTCTTGGGTATGTCATCCCTACCTTTACTGAGTATAAGGGAAAGAGAAATCCTCTCGAGCACATACGAGAATTCACCACTGCTTGTGTGGATTTCACATACGATCACTCCTACCTTTTGAGAATCTTCCCTAGAAGTCTTACTGCTCCTGCACTTGAATGGTTTGCACTGATACCTAAAGGGTCCATAAAGTCATGGGACAACCTTGCCAATAAATTTGTGGAGACTTATACTTATAACATTGAAAATGATGTCACAATTACTACTTTATGCCACTTGACACAAGACAAAGGAGATTCCTTTATTAATTTCTTCCAATGATGGTGTAGTATGGGGAGTCGATGTCCCATTGGGATTCCTGAAAAACAAAAAGTGGACATGTTTGTAGAAAATCTCAAGCTAAAGTTGAAACACCATTTGTACAAGTACACTGTTGTGCCACATTTGCAGACTTAGTTGAGAAAGGCATGACACTTGAAAAATTCTTGATCGCCTAAGGTGAACTTACATATGGCAACAAAAACACCCACAACTAACACACCTCTAACGACAAAAGAAATTTTTGGTCCCACAATAAGAATATAACAAATGATGGAGTCATAGATGTGAAAGTTGTGAACAAAAAAAGACACATTGATTCTTAAAGAATCCAACCCAAATGATCACATAGGAAATTCAGTGCAAAACAATCAAGAACAAGGACCTCCAAGATAGCCAAGGCAATACCCACAAAGACAGTACACTCCTTTACTAGAACCAATTGAATCTTTCCTAAAGAAGCTAGTACAGTCAAATGTAATACAACTTCAAGAGCCCAAACCATATGACCCAGGATAGTTCAAACCATCTTGGTGGGATGATAATGCCTTTTGTGACTACCATTGCATCAAAGGGGACAATTCCTCATCATGTCATCAATTGAAGAACATCATCCAAGACCTAATTGAAAATGGTACCATAGAGGTTGAAGGACAACAACAAACTTCCAACCAAGACCATACAATTTTCAAAATTCCATTACAAGACCATGGTTTAGGAAAGCCCTCTACCTCAAGTCAAAAGATAGATAATCAAGCCAATTATGCTAGGACTACCTTTGATTATTCAATGATAATTGATCACCTCCATGCTACTGATGAATATGTCAACACAATCACCATGAAAAAGGTTCCAAAATGCATTGTCACTACTCCCTGGGCTAAGGTTACTTTATCTGGCCCTTCTTCAAAGCAACCACAATCTAAAGATGAATATAATCTTGTCAACCAATTGGGCAAGACACCCGCACACATTTCTATCCTCAAGCTATTATGCCTGTCACCTAAACACAAAGCCATCCTTGATAAGACTTTGAAAGAAACCTTTGTTCCTACCAACCTGGATGTCAACCGATTTGAAACCATGGTTGGATACTTGGCTAATTCACTCCATGTCTCCTTTTCTAACAAAGACTACTCTACATAAAACTCTAATCATAATGACCCATTGCACCTTGAAGTATTTGTCAATCAACACAAGGTCAAATGAGTCCTGGTAGATGGTAGAGCTGGGCTGAACATTTGCACTTTAAAATTGGTCAAGGCATTGGGCTATTCGGAAGCATGTGTAGACATGACCAAAAGCATTGTGATCAAGGCCTATGACAACAAAGAACGCTCTTCCAAGGGTGTTATCACACTCCCTATTAGAGTTGGCCCCACAATTATGGACACCACATTCTAAGTGTTGGATCTTGAACTTCAATATAACCTTCTCCTCGGTAGACCTTGGATTCAAGCCATGAAAGTCGTGCCTTCCACCTATCATCAATTCTTGAAATTTCCATATAATGGCACTGAAGTCACGATCATTGGCAATCATGATCCCTTCCAATAGTGCACTAATTTAAGGGGGTTCCCAAACACCAGATGCCTATCAATCGAGAAGCTTCCACACCCACTTTTGTATCTACTTCATCCAATTATATCAATCCCTCCACCCTCAAATCATCCACATCCAAAACCCCATTCGACGACCCCAAAATAAAGATCCAAGACAAAGTTTGTGGTGAGTATAAATTGAATACTGCCTATTGCTCACAAAGCTACCTAAGTCTCCCCAGTATTATGGAAGGCCTTGCTTCAAGATGGAACCCAAAGTTGTCATTAAAGTTCCTCCCACCACCACCTTCACAAGCTGGGGAGAGTTAAGCAAAGAAGACATTGAGGACATTTCAGCTTGGATTTACAAAGATGAAGATTTGTCATTGTTCCCGATAGAACAATATGGAAAAGGTTTTCAACTCATGAAACAAGAGGGTTATGATGGAATCAGTGGGTTTGGTATACATAAAAAATAGAATGAGAGAACCCTTGATGTCTCTTAAGTAGCCAAAGAACTTAGGGCTAAGGTTTGTACCAATTAAGATTAGCGCTCCAAGTACTAAGGTGATTTCAAATAAGGATGTGAGTTCTTCAAAAGATGTTGATACATCTGAGGATCCCACCGACATCTATTATGGTGACATCAACTTTAATGAATATGAGTGGGACTCTTGTACCAAAAGTGACTATGAGCTTGATCATGTTTTTCAGGAGTTTGACATACCCCATCCATCCTTTACCAACCTCATGGATATAAATATTTGTGCTGACTCCATTCATGAATCTGACCCACCAAAGACCACAAATGGAAAAGCCTAGATAGAATCCTTTTGGGATCCCGATAATACCTCTATCTTTACCCTATCAACTATTTCACCATCCTTCACTAACAACAATGATGGTATCTCCCTTATTTACCCACAATTGATTGATTGGGACCAACAAGATCCACTTACCTTGGACATATTTGAAAATGATGAGGTCATTGCCAAATTTATGGGACTATGAGAGGGCATACCACATGGGGACCATAAGGCTAGCTTCACTATAGATCTTGACACTGTAACATATTTTGGTGAGACTGTCCCACCCTCTAGTCACAAAAATGACAAAAATAAAATAATAAATGAATGGTCTTTAGGTGAAAACTGTAAGGCACCTTCTGAGCAAGAAAAATTAAAAAGAAAGGACATATCGAAGGGCAAAAACCTCTCTGAGGCACCCGAGGATGGAGGGTTGGATTTTCTCCCTGTCAATCAAGAGAGATCCCTAATCTTTATCGAAGAGGCACCCGAGGATGGAGGGTTGGATTTTCTCCCTGTCAATCAAGAGAGATCCCTAATCTTTATCGAAGACATAATATAAGTCAACTTTGTTACTGCAGATAATCCTAAGACTGTGCTCTTTGCAGCATCTGTGACTAAAGAGGAAAAAATGGAATTTCAAGAATTTTTCACAAAACGCCAAATCAATTTTGCATGGTCTTATGCTAATATGCTAGCGTTGGACCCTGAGTTGGTTTTCCATCATCTACTATTGCATCTAAATGCAATGCCAATCAAACAAAAGCTTAGAAAAATGCACCCCCAAATAGCTATGTTGGTCAAAGTTGAACTTAAGAAATTATTGGATGTTGGTTTCATAAGACCTATTGACTATGCAGAATGGATCTCAAACCTTGTACTAGCGACCAAAATGAATGGAAAAATCCATATCTACATAGATTTTTGGGACCTAAACAAAGCATGTCCAAAGGATGACTTACCACTCCCGAATATAGACATCATAGTCAACCTAACAGTTGGCTACGAGATGTTATCCCTCATGGATAGATTCTCATGGTATAATCAAATCTGTATTGCTCGTGAAGACCAACACAAGATGGCATTCACTTGCCCATGGGGTACGTACTGTTGGAATGTCATGCCCTTAGGATAGAAAAATGTAGGTACAACCTATGAAAGAGCTATGACCACCCTATAGATGGATTCATTATCATGCACACATTGATGGAAGACTATGTTGATGATCTTTTGGAAAAATCCTTGACACATGGTGATCACTTAAGAGTCTTGGACAAGATTTTCAACCGGCTAGAAGAATATAAGGTTCGCCTAAATCCCAAGAAATGTGTCTTTGGCGTGACATTAGGAAATATTTTGGGATACATTGTTTCTCATCGAGGCATTGAAGTAGACTTGACAAAATTCAAAGCAATATTAGACATGCCTCCACCTAAAGGAATTAGTCAACTCTGAACACTACAAGGCTGACTCTAGTCTATTAGGCACTTCATTGCACAACTTGTTGATAAATGTCAACCTTTCCATTATTTGTCACGAAAGGGAGTCCCTTTCATTTGGATAGACAAGTGTGAGGCAACTTTTCAACAAATTAAAGAGTATCTCTTAACACATCTTCTCCTAATTTTGCCTATTTATGGAAAACCCCTAATTATGTACATCTTAGCCACTACAGCTACAATGGGGGAATTGTTGACTCAAAATGACCATGAAGAAAAGGAACATGAAATCTATTACATTAGCCACACTTTGGTGGGATACGAGCTTAACTACTGTCCAATTGAACATGCTTGTCTTGTAATGGTTTTTGTCACTCAAAAGTTAAGACACTACAAGTTAAACCATCAAACCAAGCTTGTAGAAAATATAGATCCTATGAAATATCTACTCAATAGGGTGGCACTAATAGGATGATTGGCTAAAAGGGTCATGATACTTAGTGAATATGACATTCAGTATGTGAAACATAAGGTAATAAAAGGACAAGTTATCGCAGACTAACTTGCTGATGCACCCACAAAAGCTACTCACCCTTTGATTTATGATTTCCCAGATGAGTCAATATTTACATTAGACATTGGTGCAACATGGAAGTTATATTTTAATGGCTCATACACTAGTCATGGATCAGGTGCAGGAATACTATTCATCACCCCTCACAGTGACACTATACCCAAATCATTCAGAATAGCCTTCCTGTGTACAAACAACATTGCAGAATATGAGGCCTTACTAACAGGATTGGGCATGGCTATAAAATGGAAAATTACAAGTCTACAGGTCTATGGTGATTCCCAATTGGTCATCTGATAGGTCAATGATGAATATGACACTAAAGATGAGAAATTGACCCCATACAAAAGAGTGGTTAATAGTTTCAAGTAGTACTTTGCAGACATCTCTTTTTTCCAAGTTCCACGCATCCAAAATAAAGCAGTAGATGCACAACCACTATTGGTTCTCTTTTGGATATTCCTAACAAAATGTCGCAATATGAGTCCTTAGCAGAATAGCTGCTGGTCCTCGCCTTTGATGTCCCTAAGTCTGAAATGGTATGTGAGCTTATTGGCCCTAATTCCCCCTAGCACTAGGATATCTATGAATACTTACATTCCCAAACCCTACCACCTGACCTTTCCAACAATCAGTGCAAGTCCTTCATCCGAAAAGCCACTCACTACACCATCATTGGTTATACCTTATATAGACGTAGCTTTGGCAACACCTTACTCAGATGTCTTGACACTAACAAAGAACAAACTACCTTACACGAGTACATGAAGGTATATGCAGAGCCCATTCTAGTGGTCTAACCCTAGCCAAAAAGATCATGCGACGGGGATACTACTGGCCTACAATGGAGCACGATGCCTATCACTTTATGTGGAAATGTTGACAATGCCAGATACACAATGACCTCATTCATGCCCCTATGCAAAAGTTGCAACCTATCACTTCACCTTGGCCCTTTGCCCAATGGGGACTTGACCTCCTAGGAAAAATTCATCCCACCTCATCAAATGGCCATAAGTTCATCATCATCGCCACTGAATACTTCACCAAATGGGTTGAAGCCATCCCTATGACATACATTAATGGTAATCAAATCTCCAAATTTATCCTCAGTTACATCATATGTTGGTATGGTGTCCCCCAAACCATTATCACTAAGAATGGTCGTCCCTTCAAAAATCATGATGTTCGTGAGTTATGTGAGAAATTCCACATTCATTATTAATTTTCCATACCATATTACCTGCAATGCAATGGAAAACCTGAGGTGTCCAATAAGAACATGTAATCAAAATTCTTAAAAGGACTGTCAATGACACTGGTCGTGACTGGCACACTCAACTTAACCCTACCCTATGGGCGTATCGCATAAGCATTCACACACCCACTGGTGCCACTCCGTTTTCCCTATTCTTTGGTTCAGAGGCTATCCTTCCTATCGAGGTTGAAGTCCCCTCCCTATGCATCTCCATGAAAGGGCTTGATGATGATGAAGAATATTGTATCTCCTAGTTGCATAATTTAGAATTTCTTGACAAATGTAGACAAAGGGCCTTGACTCATCTACAAGCATATCAAAACTTCCTTTTCCACAGTGACAATAAAAGGGTTTTGATTAGACACTTCAACATCGGTGACTTAGTGTTGATGAAGAATCCAAAAGAGCAAGCAGAACATGAAAAACCTGACAAATTTGAGCCCAACTAGTTAGGTCCATATTTCATAACAACATCTTTTGGTTTTGGTGCTTATCAGTTGTCCACACTTGAAGGGGAACCTTTGTCAGATCCTATCAATAGCTTGCACCTACGCAAATTCTATACATAGCTTTAAAAAGTCATGCTAAAACCATAAAAATACAATAAAAAATGAAAAATCAAGAAAATCATTACCTTGATGAAAACCTGGCAAATATGCATCTTGGTGACAACATAAAAAAACAAGAAATCATGAAAATAGTAAAGAGAAATAATCCGTCCAATAGTGAAAACCACTTTGGTGGTGCTTTGTATAAGTACCATGGTGAAAACCTAGCAAAAGGTGCCATGTGTAGTCAGTCTCTGCTCTGTCATCTTCTATCACTCTACCTAGTCTTCCACCCTCATCTGTCACAATGCCTTCACCTTCCATCATCTCCCATTTGAGACCCATCATAAGGCCTGGTCATCTTTATCATGATTTTCAAGCGGTTGACGTCTTGCGTCCTTTCTCCTCCATCTTCCATCCATAATAAACCCCGTCCCATCCCATCCCCAATGGTTAGTCCTAGACCTAGTTGTGGGAAATTTCCTAACACCTGGCTTCATTGGATTCTACATTGGTCATTTGCGATCAAATATTCAAAAAATACAAAAAGAAAAAAAAATCATAAAACTTCAAAAATACAAAAAACTCAAAACCTACGAACAATACAAAAACATCCAAAATAACTTTCAAAAAATATCAAAAATAGAGTTTGAGTCAGTCAAGTCAGTCTTTTTCCTTATCGAACTACGTTGCCTCTATGACTAGACATAGGTAAGGCCATCTGCCGATGTGCCCCTGAGGCATTAGGTCAGTCCTTTCCACGTTGTCAAATAAAATCATGATTCAACACTTTGTCATTTCAACAAAGTCAAGAGTCATGTCGAACTACAAGGTCTTTGTGCATTTTCTATGTAGGCAAGGCCATCATCGATGTGCCCCCAAGGCCCCCTAGGTTCAGTCCCTTAGGATTTGTTGAGTCAAGTCAAAACATGTCAGTTCATCTTCAATATCTCTGTCTGTCCCTGTTGAACTATGAGTTCTCTAAGTGCAAAAAGTAGGCTAGGCCATTTTTTGATGAGCCCCAAGGCCACGAAGGTCAGTCCTTTAGGGTTTGTCACATAAGTCAAATAAATCAAGCATAGTCAAACTTAGACAGAAGATAGTCATTGAAATGTCAACATTCAAATCTCGAACCAATAGACCACATAGTCCAATAAGTCATCAAGTCAAACATTAGTCAAATAGCCAACACAATGTCAACCTAATCACTTTATGGTCCCCTTCAAGATGTGTCCTTCTTGGATTGGACCCCGTCAAAACATCATTTTCCTTCTAAGGATGTGTGTTTCCTAACAACAGGCTCTATCACATCGTCATTGGCCTTTTCAAGATGTGTCATTCCTTACGACAGGCTTCGTCAAAACTGTTAGACTATCAAATTGTTAAACTGTCAAACAATCAACCTTCAACAAACAAATATTGGCAAACATATATTCAATGGTTGTTGATTTTGCTAGTCTATTTTATCTTATCTTTTATTGTTTTGTCTCTTGGTCATGTTTCTAGCTACCTCGAGGATGTCCCATGAAGGATTTAGAGGTGCGATGACATCTCCTGACCTATTTTTCCTTGATTGTTGTCTTTGGTGTGTATTGAAAAAAAGACTAGGGCAACTTAGCCCTTAGTATGATTTAGTACATTCCTTGTCTATGACTGTCTATTTTTCGGAAGTGGATGACCTTGAAAACCTTGTCCTATGTCATATCATGGTGTTTGTTGTCCATTGGTCACATTTTACTGCCCAATGATGATTGTGCAATGCCTATGATGTTATTTGGAAAAATATTGAAGTATTATTTTTTTCGTCCTAACATCCATGTCTTCCATGCTAACATTTCTTCTATTCCTTCATCCTCTCGTCTTCTTATCCCTTTTGAGATCACACTCGTGTTCTTTGAACCTGCTTGTCCTCTTGAGGGGGCATACCACTACCTCCTCGTCATCTTTCCTCTCCTCACTTTCAAATTGGGGCATACTTTTGACTTGTTCTTTGACACAATGTAATAAATTGCATCATGTCAAAGAGGGGAAAAATGTAGACACAAAAAAATGGCCTCGACTTGCAAACCATATTTTCTATGATGACCATGCTTCTCCCTCATATAATCCAATTATTTATTCATGTCCTAATGTCATAATTATTCCTCCATGATTATTTAAATAAGTAAATTACATTTATTTATTTAAGTATGTCACTAATCAATCCTTATTCCCTCCAATTATTTAATTACATTACCATTTATCCTTCAATTAAATAACATTATCCATTTAACCCACTTTCCATCCCACCAAATAAATAATTAAAATAATTATTTATTGTCCTTTGTCTCATTCCCATTTACGAATTAAAATATTATTTAATTCATAAGCCAACCTTCCTCCATAAATCAAATAATTTCTATTATTATTTAATTTTGCAACTACCTCTTATTCTATCTCATTTATTTTCCACAATTGATTTAATTGGCCAAATCTCAACCCTTCATTTCAAAGCTTTCCCTAAATTTGACCTAATTTTTCCCTAACCATAATCCTCCTTATCACATTGAATCTTGGCCTTTGATCTTAGGGCTTCACCAACTTTTAATTCTGGCCATCCATTCTAAATTTGGAATTCTTTAAAAGGCACTCTCTCAATCCATTTTGGACACATAACATGCTTGAGAAGTTTTGAATACTTAAGCATACAATACTTCAATATTTTTCTTTTCTTGATCATAGGTTATGGTTTCACTTCAAATTTGAGGGAAGTCATACCATTTGTAGCAAGATGGAGAAGGCCAATGGAGGTCATTCAATGGAAGTTTGAAAGCTAGGTTACTTTGTTTCATGTTTGTTTGCTTCTTGTTTTCCATTGTGCTCTATTGTTATTGGGGATTTAATAGTTAATGCTACTTGCATCTAGCTTGAATTTTTTTTCTCTAATTACAATATTCATAATGAGAAGAGATTTAACTTTAAAGATAGTAGCGAATGTCAACCATTTTCTCTCTATGTCACCACTATTTAATATGTCCTTTTCTGTTGTCAACCATTGTGATTTGTTTATGGTTAGAGCCCATCTCATTTTGATAAAAAATTTTGTATGATTACCTCTTGTCATAAGTGAAACAAAGGAAAATTTTATACTATTCATTTTCTATAGGAACATAACTAATTACCAAATTCATTGATCTTAAAGAATAGCAAGTTAAGTGGCCTAATATCTATAGAATAGATTATATTATTTATAATATCAAGTTCCTGATTAAATAAGTAAACATATATACCCATGTAGACCAATACCATGTATTGAGAAACAAAATATTACCTCATCATCTAGATGATGATCATCATTATTATGTGATGTTGTATGCAGATACACTAGGTGATCCCACAAAGCTAGTTTACAATTTTTGGGAGATTCTGATTTTTATTAAAATCACATATTTTTAGAAAATATAATGATTTAATCCTTAAAAAGTTCCATTTAAAGCATTCCAATTGAAGAGGGTTTAATCAAACTAACTTAGATCAAACCCCCTTGGATAGAACCCCACTAGTTTTAAACCATACCTATAACGGAGTCTCCTTTACACCTATCAAAATGCTGATAAAAAACAACTTTTGATTTACCTTATGGGGAATCAAATGAATTCATTTAAAATTTATTTTTTGTAAGTATGTAGTCCTTATTATAAGCTTCCCAAAAAGTATAATTTTAAATAATTTTAATTTTATTATTATATTTATTTTTATTTCTTGTGAATGTAGGTTTTTCATCAAAAATCAAGATCTATGTTCTGCACATGTGGAAAAATAGAAGATTATAAAAAAAATTGAAAAATATGAGTGCACTAGATATTGAAGTCCTTGATCCAACAAAAAGAAAAATATTAATTTCGATACATACAAAAAAGTGTTACACGTTATACGGTCCACCTATGTCTGAAATGTAATTAGTTTGACTTCAAAATTTGATTAAGGAAAAAATATTTAGTAAAACACTATATAACCAAGTGGAAGCACTAGATATCAGAGTTAGAAGTCTAAATTCAAAAAAATTAGAATTTTATCCTTCATGGAAAAAATGTTATGCGTTATAAGGTGAGTGTCACTCCTTAAAATGTTGTTTTTTGAAAAAACTAGTTTTCGAGGGAGATGGAAAAATAGGTGCAATTTGATTCCAAAAATTTTGAAAAAAATATATTTAGAATCTATAGACAAAATTTCAAAAAACTCTCATTTTCATCATCTTCAATTTCCTCACGGTTTAGCCGCTAGACGTCCCTGAAAATGAAGATTTAGTTAATAAAAATTATTTTAGTGTCCAGTTTGGCCAAAAATTGTAAACCACTATTGTAGGATCTTATTTGAAATTGGTGTGGTTAATAAATTCAACATTCTCTTGTAATGAAGCATTACCATATTATATATTGCATATAAACACATTGATGCATCATATAATGCACATTCCTTAGTATAAATAGAGATGTTTGTTCATTCCATTAGGACTTGTAGGTCATCATGTATTTTTCATGTAGTTTGAAGTTTGAACTTTAGTTAACATATTAATGAATCCAACTTGGTATACTTCATGTCCTTATTAATACAAGATTATCTCCAAGGTCACACCTATTTAGAATGTAGCCTATAATGTTTTTCCATAAGTGTTGCATGTACTAAAGTAGAATATAAATTGTACATGTAAAAATTTATGTGTTCATGTGAAATGTTATGTCTAACATGTGAAGTAGAAATTCCATATGAAGTAGAGAAATTAGGTAGAGTATTCTTGCATACAATTGTATGTATTTTATGGGAGGTAATTATTCAAGATCACCAATAAGGATAATTGACCTTCTACCATATTTTTTTATGCCATGAGAGGGAAATACCAATTTCAAGTGTTTTTTCATAGTAACAAACATCTTGGGACATATAAAGCTCATTTAACCAATGAGAATATATTGCACATTTTTTAAGTCTTCTTGCAATATTTCTAAAGATTATGCTCTTAAAGGTTGTAATTTTTTTTAATAGGAAACTTCAAGGATGTGTGAATTATGATTACACATGTTAAAGGAATAAATCATATTCTTGGAAGGATAAAACAATGGATTTTACCATTAATTGACTTTTCATGCATTGTACACTTAGTATAACATATGACTTGGCATAGGGCTTTCTGAATAACCTCTCACGTCTTCTTCTAATTTAAATAAATTTCTCATAGTAATGGTGTTAGAAACCGCTTTAAAGTGGGGGCATACATTGACTCTCAGGGTTCAATGTGCAATTTTCTTTCTTCTTGTGAAGTGCTCTTTTCCTGGTGGTATAATGGGGCTTGATTTCCTCTGAGAGCATGATATTTCTTTGAATTATACTCTTTTGGAGACATTAGGCACAATGCTCCCTAAGAAGAGATCTTGCATAAACTAAGAAAAATCCCTTTGAACATACCTTAGACTATTTTACATTTACAAAAACTGTTCTATGGCCACCTTGCATAACACAGCTTGTATGCTTGTGGAGCCATCTTGTTTCTTCATGAGCTCCAATAATATGAAGCTTTGCTTGCCTTGAGATGAAGCTTTAAAATCATTTTTGTGTGGAGCCTTATCAAATTTATCAGGAGGCATAACTTTGGTATGGTTTGACAGGAAACCAAATGAGGGCATGAATTTCCCTTAGGCACTCACCTATGTGTGTGAGCGCATACTAGCCATGTGTTTATGTGTCTCACTTCTTGGATTTATCACCCAATAGATAGCTTGAAGTTCCATTGATTCAAAGTGAGTATGGACAAATGGTTGAAGCTTGATCCACCTCTTTTTCATTTTGTTTCATTTTCTTTATGTCTTTAACAGTGCATGCTTGTGCTTTGTTGATGCTCTTTATATCATTTTCATGTGTATTCTTTTGTGCTTATGTTGGTTTGCCATAGGATCTTGATCCTGGGGGCTTGATCACCCCTCTTGATCATTGTCTTCCTATCTTACCATCATTGGTGCACTTGGACCCCTCTTCATGTGAGTTTTTCTACTTTAGTGTGAGTTTGAAGCAATTTCATCCTCTCACTAAAGTGGGGGCTAAATGTGGCAACAAAAAATGTATCCTTTCTACTTTTCCTTGCTTGTTTGGGCCCTCCTTGTAAATTAGGCTTAATGGTGCCTTGATTTAGTGTTGTAATGTGTTTGACACATCACATTAGACCTTGAGCCCTTGTGAACTAATGAAGATAAATGGTACCTTGCTAAAGTGTTGTGAAATGTTGAAACACACTTTCACGCTTTTTTGAGGTTTTATTAACTAAATACACCTAATAAATCTATTTTTAACCTAAATTTCATGCCTTATTTAAAGTGTTGTAACAAAATTTCACACTTTTCTAGGGTTGTATTTAATAATTATGCTTCTTTATGCTTTAATTGGCATTTTTTGCATCTACAAGTCTCATTTAATGCATCTTTTTGAGGATAATACTGATATACAAATCAATATCCAATCATAATTCAAGTGTTTTCAACTTGTGTGGGCCAAATTTAGTGATCTTAGACTCATTTACCACCTTGGGTGAATGAGTCCCACCTAGGTTTTCGAGTCCCAAACTTCGTTTCACACCTTTCTAAGCATTTTTAAAAATGGTCCCATAAATTATGCCTAATGGGATTCATTTGCCACCTTGGGTGAATGAGTCCTGTGTGGCCCAAAATCAAAATTAATTCAATTTTTTGGTGGTATTTTATCCTCCTAGATCGGATATCCTCTTGTAGTGTTGTAATTTCAGGAATTTTTGCATAATTAAGTATAAGTACAAGGTTCTTTGACTCATTTTCACCCCAAGCATTCAAGTATTCATCCTTATAGCAAGTTTGAGTTCACAAGAGCATTCAAGTGTTTACAATGCATTCACAAGCATTCAACGGAAGATTATAAAACATTTTAGAGCATTATTCAAGAATCAAGCATCATGTCAAGGACTTCATGCATCATGTTTGTTTTTGAGTTAATAATTGTGTTGTAGGGTTTCATGATTCAAGCTAGCATTTCATTCAAGATCTATCACATTCAAGCAAGAGTCAAGGTCTACATCCATTGGAGCCATCTCATACATGCTTGCAGCATCTTATTGATAGGTTTTGGTGAGTGCAACATCGTATTTTGTTCATTCATCATTCTCCATTCCTATTTCATTTGATTTCAAGGTTTGATAACCAAAATGGGGTTTCACCAAGCCAAACCCCTATCTGCTAACAAAAGAACATTTTTCCCTAAATAGTGTGTGATTTGTAGATCTAGGTTGAAGACACATTGAAGATCAAGATTGGAGAATGTTGTTAAAGTGCATAAAATTTTCAAAGTTGTCAAGAAGCATTAGAGAACATTGGAGAACACCTACATGTTGATTTATAGAGATTTAGATACAAAATTCAATTGGGAAGCATAGAGCAGACCTTGAAGACCAGATTCAGATCTTGAAGTTTCAAAAATCCTCAATTGTACTGATTCGCCACTTTTGGTGAATGAGTCTCAATTTAGGTCAAAACTCAACCAGATTTTGGACTGATTCATCCAGCTTGGCGAATGAGTCCCACTCAACATTAAAGATAAAATTTCTAGCATTTCACACCTCCTTCTATTCATCTGCAAATTTCTAGGTGCACACATTCCCTCCTACATCTTGTTATTCTATTTTTCATACATTTCTAGGTCATTTTGTAAGTCATTGCATCATATTAGAGTTTAGTGTTATATATTGCATTGCATTTTTCTTTCCAGTTCTTAACTTGGTGGTGAACCCATCATTAGTTTTCAATTAGCCCCTAAGACATCTGTATTGCAATGTCTCTATATCCTTTGTATTGAGATCTCTAGGGTTATCCTTGAATGAAATAACTCGAAAGTGGGTGTGCTCTATGTCCTAAGCCATGCGATAGCATCCAACCCCATTTTCCAATGGTTCCATTTTGGTGAACCTGGATTTAGATCATTTCATTCTTATTTGGAGTGAATCATCATCCTAGATCTTGTTTGCATTAACTTTGCATTAGGGTTTTCATTAGTTAATTTTGGCATTCTAGTGTTTCTAATTTTTGCATTAGTGAAAGTGAATTTAGGTTGCATTTTTGCATTTTCAAATCATTACAAATCATCTAAAAACTACATTTTCACTTAGGTTACACATCATACAAACCAAAAAAGATAAAAATCACTTAAAATTCAATAAACATTATGCAAAAACCCCTCACTAGGACTCATTCACCCCTATGGGAAAATCAGTCCCAGTAGACATCTAAAACTACCTTTTACAACATTAAAAACCTTATTTTTGCACTTTTTTTTTCTACCATTGGTTATCTATTTCAGATGGTTGAGTTTTTGTTACATGCATTTCATTAAATCTAGCTTAATTTGGTTCATTTCATGCATTGGCATCTACAAGATTTCATTTTTTCATTGTTACATACCATAATCAGTCAATTATCACATTCAAAATATTAAAAATTTCATTATCCTTTTGCATGTTTACTTTATCATTGTCACATTTCAAGCTTGTAGAACAATCATTACATCATGTTTTCATTGTAAAAGGCTATAGTTATCATACTTCATGTTTTATTTTTTGATCTTGTTGAGTGTTGTAAGAAAGTTTTATTAAGTGCATATGAATATGAGGTCCTTTCGCCTCTCTTTTTGTTCGTCATTGATCCCTCTCCTAGTATCCCTCCTATGAGTGAGGTTAGTCTAGTGAGAGAAACCTTGGGTAATCATAACAATCACATTTTCTCTTCTCCTAATATCTCTCCTCCTTTTGAAGAAGATATTTTAGTGTTAGAACTCATCGATGAGAGTTTTGAGAACCTTAGTTGTTACTCTCCTCTTACCTCTCTTATTAGGTAAGACATTACTAAATAAGAGGACATAACAACAAGTAATCATGATGACCACACAATACAACAAGAGACCATTCAAACTTACCCACATTCATCCCCCAACATCTTCTCTTCTTACGATAATGATGAAGATATGTTGGTGTTAGATAAGAAAACATTTAAGATCTATCACAACCCTCTTTATGTTTCTTCCCCAACCTATCCTAGTTTGGAGAACATTACGTGACAAAGGAGTGAAATTTTGGATAATCTTGACAATCAAATTTGTTCTTCTCCTAGTATCTCTCCTAGTTGTGAAGAAGATACTTTGAGGTTAGAAAACACAACCAATTAAAGTCACCAGAGTCTTATGTGGGAAAACATTATGGAATAAGACAATAAAATCATTGATGAACAAGACAATTAAACCATTGATCATTCCCCTACCTATGATGAAGTCATTTTAGAAGAAAAAATCTTTAAATATTATGAACATCTAGTTTATAAATCTCCTAAAACTTCTCCTCGTAGGGAAGATATCATGATGCAAGAAGATGTGAACATTGACACATGTCTTTCAAACACTAGTAATGAGGCTCCCTTACATGAAGATGATGAAGTGACATTAGATCCCTCTTCGCTAAGAGATCATGCAAATAAAGATAATATTGTTGAGGTTATGACAATAAAAATTGGATCTCCTTTAACTAGTGAGCTTCCTAAGTCACCTCTCATTAGTGAATCACATAATCAAGTAAGAGGTTTCTTGAAATCTATGATGCAAGTTAACAACAACAATGTTTTGCAGCAACTGAAATATAACACAATTGATCAAACATGTAGGAAACCACAAACCTGTTCCGCTTCATTACCATTGCATCAACATATTTTTCCTAGTGTTGAAGACCTTAAAAAGACTCCCACTAATATATCCGTATGGAAAATCATTCAAATATAACCTACATACAAGTGTCTATTTCAAGAAATATTGCAAATAAATCAAGAGGAGATCCAATTTTATATGAAATTGCATAATATAACATCCTCCCTTCATCCCATGCAAGTCACATAGTCAGAAATCACATTCCCTAAAACTGAATTACCCTCACTTGAGATTAAAAAGAAAAAGGAAGCCTTGATGATAAAGGTGATCATTAATGAAACCACATTTAAGCACACTCTAATAGATAATGGAGCAGATCTTAATGTTTGTAGCATTGAACTCCTAGAAAAATTTTGCATGGACAAAAGGCTCATTCAATTTAAGGGTATGTGCAAGATCATCATGGAAAAAACAGGCCCTTGAGTGGCAAAAAATTTAGAAAAATCAGAGTTAGGCAACTTGACATAAAAATTTGAATAAGTTATCTATATTATGTCAAAAATATGTAAGAATATAATCTATAGCAAATTAAATGTAGTTTCTAAACTACTAGGTTTATTTTAAAAAAAGAAAAATCTATTTGGTGAAAATTTGAAATTTCAATGCAGTAGTACTTAAATTTCAAGGAAAAAATAAGTAGGTGTTTGTTTGACCACCCTAACCACAATAAAATGATAATTATTTTTAATAAGATTTTATACATAAGTATTGGACTCATGTCTAGATGTGATGCATATTTTTTTAAAAAAATTCCAGGTAAATAATTAATTATGAATTTTTTATTACAAATTTTAAAAAATATAAAAACTCGTATGTTTGACCAGCTTAAGTTGGTCAAAACTTCATGAAATTCAAATTTTCTTTTTTTTTTAATCCTATAGCATGCAAAGCATAGAATGCAATGCATGTTTTAGATTCCAAAAATGTGATACCATTTGAAAGGTATAAATGTTTTTCAATCAGCCTGTCAATCAATACTTTAGTCATAATTCAAATAGAAAATGAATAAGGATATGTGCAAGATCATCATGGAAAAAATAGGACCTTAAGTGGCAAAAAATTCAAAAAAATCAAAATCAGGAACTTGACATAAAAATTTGAATAAGTTATCTATATTATTTCAAAAATATGTAAGAATAGAATCTGTAGCAAATTGAATGTAGTTTCTAAACTACTAGATTTATTTATTTTTTTAAATCTATTTGGTGAAAATTTGAAATTTCAATGCAGTAGTACTTAAATTTCAAGGAAAAATAAGAAGTAGGTCTCTGTCTAACCACCATAACCACAATAAAATGATAATATTTTTTTATAATATTTTAGATATAAGTAGAGGACTCATGTGTAGATGTGATGCATATTTTTTGTAATTTTTTTCCAAGTGAATAATTAATTATGATTTTTTACTACAACTTTTAAAAGTATAAAACTCATGTTCGACCACCTTAACTCGATCAAAACTTTATGAAATTTTTTTTTTTTCTTTTAATCCTATAGTATGTGAAGCATAGAATGTGACACATGTTTTGGATTCAAAAAATGTAATACCATTTGAAGGCTATAGATGTTTTTCAATCAACCTATCGATCAGGACTTTAGTCATAATTCAAATAGAAAATGAATAATAATTATTTATTAAATTCAAAGTAAAGCATAATTTATATTGGTGGAAAGTTGAGAATCTCCTTTAAAAAACCTTTTTTTTTCATCAAGTTTGGGTAAAAAAAGTGTCAACCACACACCCTACAGATACCCATAATATTGCCACTTTTTGGCCCTTCATGATCCTACACATACCCATAATAATTATTTATTAAATTCAAAGTAAAAAATAATTTATATTGGTGGAAAAATGAGAATCTCCTTTTCATTTCATCAATTTTGTGTAAAAAAAAGGTCTCTAGCCACATACCCTACAAATACCCACCATATCACCACTTTTTGGCCCATCATGATCCTGCACATACCTTTAATTATATTCATATTCGTGGCTTTGACAATGTTAATAGGAAACCATTAGGAATGATCACATTACCTATTGAGGTCGGACTTGTAGTGTTGCCTACCCCTATCCATATCATGCTAGGACCCCTTCCATACAATCTTCTCCTAGGGAGACCATGGATTCACCATGCTATAAAAGGAGTCCCATCTACTCTTCACCATGTAATGAAATTTGAATACAAGAATATGATATATACAATTGAAGCAGATGAACAAAGATATAAATCATATTATCACAACATTCCAAACTCCTCTAATACTTTTATTCCAAGATCAAAAGTTGAACCTATACAAGTTGATGCTAATTCTTCACCTACAACAAAAATATTTAGTGATAATTGGGGGTCGTTAGATTTTACGCCTCATTTCAATAAAGAATCCAAAATATCACCCTCAAGGTCCAAAGATTCATATACAAATGATTCATTTTCATATACAAGTTTTAGTAGCGATTGGGGTTTCACACCTTCCTTTATGGGAGAATGCAAAACATCATAATCTAAACCAAAAAAACATTGTGTTTCATATGCTCAACTTGGTTCTACATCAACAACACTACCCCATGATAGTGATGGGGGCTATGTAACTCCCATCCCTCATGAGGGGATGATGCATAACTTTAAAAATGATTTGTGTTCTCATGAAGAAACCAATCCTTCTCAGAGGCATAAAAACCCTTCATCTAAATTGAAAGATTATTATGGTATTTGATACAATCTCCCTCCTACAGATGGACACAATAAACACATGAAGTAAATGTACTTACCATACTCTTTCAAGAAAGATCTAGGTTTACCTCCCTTATCTCCATTTTTATCTAAAGCCTTATCATTTAGTGTTTGTATGACATCTTGCACAAATAAAGGAACATCTTCTACCAAATTGATAAATAGAGTATCTTGTCGAGACTCCTCCAAGATCATTTGATATGTCTCCCTCCAAGAACACAAAAGAAATTTTATTACAAGAATTCATTTTGTGCATATCATAGAGTTCATGGTTATTCTACTAATGAATGTAAGACTTTGAGTAATGAAATTAAACATCTTAAGGATTGTGGTGCTCTTTCTTTTCATGAAGCACCTAGTTCCTCTAATTGATACTTATTTTCATCCTATTCAGCTCATCCTTGTCCTACACTAAGTGGGTGCAAGAATTTGGGTAGCCTTGTCATCGTATGTCACTTGTTGTTAGATCTCTTTTGGCTAGTTGACTTCCTTTCATATTGTTGATGGTGTTTTTATGCACTTCTCAACACAGGTAATACGTAGGTGTACTACCTCTCTTGAAAGACAATCTTCCACAATCGGATTGCAGAACAGTATCCTAAGGTCTCTCGAATGTCAGGTCATGACAGTGCTTAGATACCTCAGTAGTTTGATGTGATTTGCTGGAATCACAAGGCGGTCTTACAGAAATTACAAAGCAAGGACACAAAGCATGGAAGTTGGATCTTGAAATGGAGTTCGTAGGATGAGAAGTTGTTATATGCCGGCTGTAGGTTCAAACAGCAATCTTGAACTCCATTTAGTTGTTCGATTTGGCTTTAAAATGTGCAATGAACTTTAACATTGGTCAGTTACTAAATAAAAGGAAAAGGGTGAAGAAGAGGAAAAGTTCCTAAGTCTGAAGCTTGCTATGAATAGTGACAATGGAGTTCCTACAATGGACAATTCCTTAAAACAATATCCCACTTAAACAGGAATTTCACAGTATCATGGAAATTGTGCTATCTTCTAAGGGTTGCAGATATTTCATCCTTCATCCACCACATACATGCATGAATCAAAGATAAATGTTTGGAGCAGCTTTAAAATTAAGTCCATGCTAACTTTGCACAGCTGTCTACCATCAGTAAACAGCAAAAAGTATGGACTAAGGAATCATCAACAAGGCAAGAATTTTCACAATCACCCAATAGCATTCCTAAGATTTATCCAAAGAAAGAAAACAGCTAGCTAAACACTAATAAGATCTAAGTCAAACATTTAACATTGGAGAATGAATTAAGCAACATGGGAGAAACCAAGAAAATACACCAAGTCAATGCTATTTCTTATAAATTTTTGTAGCATGTCTTTACAACAACTCAACTCTCCCTTTGCAAATGAGAGGAGTGCCCTATTTATAGTTTTCAAAAAGTTACATGAATGAACAAGATTCATTCTCATTGTGTGGCCAAGATTCATTACAAAATAGGGTTTCACCTACCTCCAAATAGATCTCAATTTAAAATTACATTTCTGTCTTTTCCCTATTTCATTCTCTAGTGGATGGCACTATAGTTCTTTCATTCTTTAGTGGATTGTTGTTTTTCTTACTGTAGCTACTCTTCAGGGAGGTCTTCGTCTTTGGCTAGGTTGTCCTTCTGCTCCTTGGAAGCTATGTGTTCCATGTACTTGAGGATGACGGCCTGGAGTTTGTCTATTTCAAGGATTTCACACAGCAATGCTTGGTAGCTCCATTCCTTAACATTTTCTTCCAGCCTTTTCTAGTCTTCATCATACTTCGAGCCTTGGTCCCTAAATAGCTCTGACTGGTCAAAAGCCCAGACAGCAAAACTCAAGAACTCCGTTGTGATTTCTCCAGATGTCCCGTCCTTCATCTTCTCCTAAAAGTATGGTTTGATCTTCTCTGCATCCATTTGCACAGTGGGCATATCATAGCCCGTCATCACCTTAAGATATCGGGCACATTCTACCCGGATTTCCTTGATCCACTCAATATCTGGATCCACTCTACTCAGGATTTGCTCCAACCTCTCATTCCGGTTGTCAAGGTCTCTACGCCACACATCCATTAGCCAATGATCTTCCTTTTTGAGCTATAGCCTCTCTTCCCATGTGGCCTCAAGCATTTGAAGGATAGCTTCAATCCTTGGGAAGGCAGAGTCGTAAATTGCAGGGAAATTGGTGCAGGGCCTCCTCGTGCTCTCCAGAGATTGTATTAGGTCCAAGAACTTGTTGGTCGTCCGCACAGCCCTACTGATTCCCATGTTTTTGACATATGTGACCTGTTGGAACCAGTCCTCGGTGGTTTTCTCCAAGTTATTCCTCCTTTCCATCTTGTCTATCTGCTCCTTGGAAAGCAATTGTGGCGCAGCCATGGAGGTGGCTGGCAGGTTGTCCACTGAGGACCATTGCTGTATGTAGTCGGTTAACTCTGTAACCTGCACCTTGAGCTCATAGTTGGAGACCTTGTCTTGCTTTATTAGGTGCACCACTGTGGCCACCGACTCCTCAAGGTGCTCGACCTTCTGCTCTCTGGTTGTTGTCCCTAAATCAATGGTTGAGATAGTGTACCTCACCCCCGTTTGGCCAACTGTAGGCATTGCAATTTGTGCTGCTCAGGAGCTAGAAGCATCCATTACTATTTTGGATCGGACCTTGGGCTTCTTCTCCTTCTTCGTTGTGATCTGGGATCGAGCCAAGATGGCCTCCAACCTTGTCCTTGGGTCCTTCAGCACTGGGGTTGTTTTCTCGAGTTTCCTTTCCAACCATTCGGGCATAGCAGACTTATCCTTAGGTGAATCACGGCTGCCCTCGCCCTTCTCAGTCAAAGGCAAGACTTCTGCCTCCCTTTTCTTTTGGGGTTCTCCTTTCTTTTGGGCAGCATCCTCCTCCTCTTCATTAGAGTCATGAACGAATACGAGGCGTTTGACGGGCAGCTTGGTGGATGACTACTGGGTGGGGCTTTCTTCTCTTGTTGCTTCTTCCTCTTTCCTTTCCTTGGCAGCCTCGGCCTCGGGCCCTGTGGTAACATGGGCTTCAGCCTTGGTTAGGTCCTTTGCCGGTTGCTCTTTCGGTGGCTACCCCTCTTTACCATGTGGTGACTCTTCTGCCTCCACCCCAACATCCTTCAGCTGCCATGCCACCTCCTCCTGAAGGTCCTCATCGAATGTCTGGATGATTTCCTTAGCACCCGATCCACCCGCTTCACCTCCAATCTAGGAAGAGTCTGTCTCGTCCTCCTTATAGACCACCCTCTCAATGGTTCGATGCTCGTACTCTAGGTGCTCATGATACTCATCGGCCTCCTCCTTGATAGACTTCGAGGCCTCCTGTTCTCGTTCCTCCAACTCTTTGGAGATTTGCATTGTGGCTTACATAGCCAGCGGCCCTGTCAGTGGTTGTGAAGGCTGAGCAGTTGTGAGGACTTGGGTGAGGGCTACTTGGAGAGTTGGATCCATTAAGATCTGCGAGAGCTCAGGAGGGAGGTTTTGCATGTGCCTTGTAAGAGCCTCAGGCATAGTCGTAGCAGGAATAGGTGATGTTATTGTTGCCAGAGGGAGGGATGTGATTGGCGACATGGCAGCAGAAGAAGAAGGGGGAGTGGTCATGCCAGAAGAGGAATCTATGATAACTACCGACCCGACTGGGGGCGAAGGGGCAAGATGGACAGAAATGTCCACCGTTGGTGGAGATGCGGCGGTCGCTGTCAGGGAGGTAGGCGGGGCAATAGGAGGGGCAGGGAGAGTCAATGGAGGCTGCAATTCTGTTGTACCCACTACTTGTTTGAGCCTTTTGGGAGATGAGCTTCCCGCTTCCTTCTTTGTTTGTTCCTTGGGATCTGGGGACTGCGCGGTCTCCGTCCCTTTCCTTTTCTGGGACCTGGTGACCAGAGGAGACTTGGAGGTTTCACTAATCGATGCGGTGGCGGTAACATCCTCCATGGCACTTGGCTCGCTCTTGAGCCCTTCACAGGTTAGAACTACTCCTTGCTGCTTTAGATATGCCACCTGTCCATCGATCCACTCCCTGGTGCGAGTTACAATTGGCTGGGTGATGGTGTCTAGGTCATCGACCTCCTGTTCATCCTAGTCAATTGATGGTATTGGTAGGTTGGAAACCGTAGGGTACCTCGGGTGCATGATCATGGATTCGTCTTCCTCGACTTGGTCCAGTACTGGGAACGGTTGCACCCTTTTCAGGAACTACATGGTCATGCGCATGTAGTGCCTTGCACGCACTTCCTTATCATCCTGACTATCGGCCCAGAAATCTTCAATATGATATTGGTGGGCATATGTTGTCCCGAGTGCTTTCCTGATGTGGCCATGTGGGTCAATCCGCGGGCGAGCAGTGTACCAGTCGAAATGGTAATCCTTGAGCTCCTTCTTAGAGTTACTGACACATTGGGACATTTGTAGTCGGTACATGCCCTGGCCAAGGGTCATGGGGTAGGAGATTCCCGCTATGTGCTTGTTGCTGAAGATTGCCTGGATATGTTGGAGTTGTCAAGAAAGCTCCAGGAGGATGATCCTGTCATTTGGGTACCGAGGCAATCTATTCAGCCTTTCAAAGAAGCCCTGGGCCCGGATGTATGTAAACTTGGGAAACTGGATGAACAAAAAAGTGTATTGTTTTAGAAACACCCTGGCGCTGTGAGAGACCCTCCTGTCGAAGTCTCTGGTGATCAACCTGATGATGTGGCCGATGAAGGCATCATTGACCCTGCAGTAGTCCTTCTTGAAATTGCGGTACTAGAGCTGTGGATATTTGTCATAGGCTTTAAGTCCTCACTTCTGCCCTTGATTAGGTGCTACAAATAGCCCACTGTACTGCCTTTGATCTGCCAGGGATTATACGAGGTAGGAGGTCATATAGAATTTAAAACTCTTCTTTACATTAACAAACTGCTCATAGAAGCAGTTGCTAATGATGCCTCCCCAGTAGAATGAGACCTTGGTTGTAATGTCCTCATTTCCTCGTAGGATCTACTCAATGAAATAGGTCATCCATTTCTGGAAGTAGGCAGCCATTGGAAGACCCATAACCCTGCTCAACAAGGTTACCAGGTCGTGGTAGTTCTCATGGAAATTGCTACGGAAGAGTTCCTGGGGAACCTTCGCAACGTTTCCCTGCTTTTCCTTAAGCCAATGTAGATTTATTGACCTTTTGCAATTCGTTGGATTGGCATCCCACGCCACCTGACATTCTTCTAATGTGGGGACCTCCATCTCTTGGAACGTGGGAATGTGTAATGTTTTGGTGATCCCCTCTGGCGACATGTCAGCAAGAATGTTTCCTTCCCTATCAACGATTGTTCTGGTCTCTGTTTGATAGGCTTCTCAGCAAGCCATGACTAATTCAGGTGCGACGAGGGATGGAGGGAAATCGGTAGCCTTAGCTATCCCACTTTGCCGTATTAATCTAGTGTTCTTTGTTGTCGAGTTGACTCTGACCCTCTGAGTGAATTCATCTATATCTACCTGGCCAATATTAGTATCTGAAATTTCCTTCCAGTCTGTTGAAACCTTTGAGTGAAGCGGCTCGCCCTGGAACTGGTACTTCATTTGATCTTTGTCTTCCTTTCCTTGAGCGATCCTTCTTGACTTCTTACCCTTGTCCTTCTCGGCGGATCCCCCTAAAGTTCTTGCACCCGATTCCATATATTCTACAGGCAAGGGCAAAGTTAGTGTAATAAAACATGAAAGTGTTCACGTTAGTCCATATCTCGAAAATAACATCCACTTCAAATAATCAATCAAGTATATCATAAATTTTATCTCAAGCCATTATTGATCTTCGTTTCAGGGCATTTGGACAATTTGGGCCTGAAGGGCCAGACTTCCCTGGCAGGAATGTTGTCTGGAAGGGAAAACACAACGAAAAGCTCCCAGAGATCCTCTTTGGTCGAATTTTAATGTTTTGAGAAGCTTATGATGAAGAGGGCCAAAAATTAGCATGTGGGTCGAGGTTAGATTCCAGACTTGGGCTTGTTAGGATCGATTAAAGGGAGCTCAGAGGTTTCCGGCCGAGAAGCCGCCAGGAAACGACAGTTGGTGAAGGCGGAAATCGGGCGGAAATCCGGAGGCGGAAGTCCGAGGCCTAGGGCCCGGAGGACCAAAAGGCAGCCGATGTTGAAGTTTAGCGTTTAAGTTTAGCGGCATTTGGAACGGTGGGGCCCAGGGGCCGGGGCGCCGATCGGCCTTTTCCATCAGAAACAGCAGGCGAGAGGCGAGCTTCCGAGGGCGGAAGTCCGGATACCGGTGCCCGAGGAGCGGATGGTAGAGGGGGATCTCTGTTTGGAACGGTGGGCGAGGATCGGAACCCTGGGACGCGGGGCCCGGTGCGTCAACGATCGCGAGGAGTTTCAGCAAGAACACACGGCAGATGGAAGCTAGGGGTCTAGAGACCGGGTGGATGGGGTGAAGATTCTGATAGCAGGAGAGCGACGGACTTTCGAGGATGGAAGTCCGGGAGCCAGGGCCCGGGGACGCGAAAGTCGCAGTTCAAACAAAAACAATGCCGACGGTGGAGCGGAAGGCGGGGCTCGGAGCTCGAAAAGCATCTGTAAGTTCGCTGAAAGACTGCGCAGCGGGAATAATGGAAAAAGGGGCAGGGAAACCCACCGTCCAGGGCTCGAACGAAAAAAATGATGGATCAATTTCATTTGCCAAAGGTTTAATAAGCTGAAGCATCGGCGGAGCCCGGAGGGTGGGGCGCCGGGCGACATTCGCCGTTTGAACAAGGCGGACCTCATGTGGAACTCCAGAGATGGAACTCCGGGGTTCCGGGCTTAGGACGACCAAAGGGTGCAGGTTCGGTTTCCAAATTTTCACGGCAGAGCCGAGATCGGGATCTGGCAGCCGGGGAGGCAGGGTGGTTTGGTAGCTCAAGCGCGGCGAAAGGTAAAGGGAAGTCCAAAAGTAGGAAACCCGATGAACCGGGCCCGGAGAGGAGGATTGCCGTCGGCGGGTGTTGAAGTTTTAAATTTTGACGGCGAAGGCGGGTTTCGGGCTCGGGAAGGACGTTTTCCCTGCACGAAGAATAGCCGCAGCAAAGAGAAGTCCCGAATTGGCAAGGAAGGCAATTAATGAGGTTTTCTTGGTTTTCTGCTAAATGGGTTTGGTGTGCAATTTGATATTCTACCGTATTATACCTTTGTATCAATTTGTTCGTTTATTTAAATCTTTGAAAATCATGAAAAAGACGTACGTGAGGGCAACTGATGGCAGACCTCGAACACGCAGAGTGGGGAGATGTGGGATCTACTAGGGGTCGACGAACTGATTTTGACGGCGATGATCGTGACGTTTGCTGAAGGCGGTGGGCTCCAAATGATAGCTTCTCCAATTCGCTCCAATTCTGCAGAATGGTAATGACTGCCCGGATTGGGATTTTTATAAACAAACTGCCATGAATGACTGCAATAAATGCTTATACGACCACAGGAAAAGTTGGTGAATTTGAAGATAGGTTGGCGGCGGCGGCGGGAAGGCCGGGGCCCGGCGGCCAGGAAGACACGATGCGACGGCCGCCAGTGATTTTTTGCATTGTTTCAACGACGACGGCGGGGAGCGGCTCAGGGCTCAGAGTCCGGGATTCCATCAGTGATTCGCCGTCAGGGACGGCGGGACCGCCACGGAATTCTGAAAACGAAATTCCAGGCGGACGGGCCCGGAACGGCCGACAACAGATAGGGATAAACATAAACATTGGTCGGCGAAGAGCATGGTAGGACCCGGGAGGTGCGCCACCACATGAGGTTCGCCGTCATGGATGGCGAAACCAAAACAGAACCCCGGACGCGGACTTCCGGGGTTCGGGGCCTGGAGGGGCGGGCGTTGCCCCAAAAATTTTGTGACAAGTTTCAGACGAAGGGCTGCAGGACGGACCCCGAGGTCTGGAAAGACGCTCGGTGAACGCCGCAAAGGACGGCATTTCCATAGGGGAAACGCGAAGAGGGAACCCCAGATGCCCGGGCCCGGAGGGGTCCGGAGCCGTTTTCAGGGCCAAATTGCCAGAGAGATTCCGCGAGCCCCCCGGATGCAGCAAAAATAAAAAATGGAGGCATGATCGATTTATGATGGAACTTTGGAGCAACATCAACCATCCGAAACATCAAAAAAGATGAGCACGCAAAATGAGGCAACCCCCAAAATGACCCGACAAGGCGAAAGAAAAGAGGGTCCCCGTTCTGAACGGGGCGTGTGTACTAAGGGCACAACAAATGGTGACTCCACTGGAGAACGCTCCTAAGCATTCTAGGGATAAATATTCATTTAGGACCCATAATCTCTGGTTTCGCAGACTAGGAGTGGCTTCCAAAAATGAATCCAGGAGAACGAGATCCTTAATTGGGTCAGCTTATAGAACATCTTGGAAGTGTGTGTATAGTGAGTTTATTCCTTTCTTTGGGATAGTGACCAGGGTTACCAATTCAATTGAGTGAGCTACATAAATCGCCTAACACCAAAAGTAACCTGGACATTGCCTCATTTCCAGTCAAGCGTCCATAGCCCCGACGGGGTTATCATTACAATCTCATAGATATTGCTCTACTGTCGGCCGGGCGTCCATAGCCCCGATAGAGTTATCCAAACACCCATACGGTCATTTATTTCTTTTTTCAGAGTTCCTTTTTCTCTTTTTTGCTTTGATATTTCACTTCTCTTTTGCCATTTAGTTTGACCGGGTAAGCATTGAAGCCTACAATGGGTTTGAGACTGCAGTGGTCACTAGAGAAGACTTGAGATTTTTCACTCACTAGGGTGTCATAACGACCATAGTACGGTCCTTTAGAAATTATTATGATGTGTTTTGTGCGAGATCCGAGATGTGGGTAAGAAGATCCAGCTAAGGGTCAAGTTCTGAGCAGAGTTCAAACAAGGAAATCATTCGCAAACAGCTTTTAAAGACTGATAATCTAGAGTGAATTTTTAGCCAAAGAACACAAAGAACGGACAGCAAAGTGAACCATTTTCCAGGCAAGCACGACCACCGCAAAGGAGCGGGAAACAACTTTTGAAACAAAACTGTCAGGAGGGAGAAAACAAAAAGTGACGCAAAAAAAATGCAAACAGGCCAGAAAACAAACTACCCTAACCTATGTATAAGTATTTACAATGAAGAGCTTGAAGGAGCTCAAGCCTGGAAGTAATGCTTCAGGTGCTGCCTGTTGACTAGCAATGGGACGTTCTCATCGGTTAAGGTCTTTAGGCGGAAGGCATTATCTCCCAAAATCTCAGCTATTTGAAAGGGGCCAAGCCAAAGCTTGTCGAATTTGTTGTGTCCCCCTTTCTTCTCATGGGCCTTGTCCCAATATAGGACTAGATCTGTAATTCTGAAGGCCTTGATTTTGGCTTGATGATCGAACCACCTCTTAACTACGCCCTGATGTTTAGCAAAATTTTCTATTGTAGGGTTTCAGACTTCCTCTAAATGCAAGAGCTCAGCTAACCAAGCTTCCCTATGATCTCCTCCCTCATAAAAGTCATTGATGAACTGCATAGTAGGAATCTTCAGATGGATAGGGAATATAGGCTCTAGGCCATAGATAAGGTGGAACAGAGAATTACCAAGGGCAGCATTGTGGCGAGTGCGATTAGCCCAAAGGGAAAAATGGAGCTGGGTATGCCAGTCCTTGGGATTCCTATCTAGCAGCTTCTTGATCACAGTAGTCAGATTTTCATGCGTGGACTCAACAAGGCCATTGCCCTGGGGGTAGTAATTGGATAAGAATTTAAGGGCTATTCCATAGTTAAATGCCCAACTAGTAAATTTTAATGAAGCAAATGCAGGTCAATTATCACATACCAAAGCATATGGACAACCAAAGCGATTTAAAATAAAACTTTCTAGGAAATTAGTAACTACTTCAGTTGTGCATTGCTTACATACTATTACTTCTGTCCATCTAGTACAATAATCAGTAGCGGTAAGAATGTACCTATGTCCTGCAGATGATGGAGGGCTTACCGGACCGATGAAGTCGAGACCCCATTGTGCAAATGGCCTTACCTCCAGCACAGACTGCAGTGGGATAGCAGCATTCTTCTCCCTAGTGGCAGCGGTCTAGCATGTGTGACATGAACGAACATGGCAATGGGCATCCTTGAAGACAGTTGGCCAATAATACCCTGCTCTCAATATCTGATGTGCTGTAGAAGAACCCGAGCCATAGCCTGTGCCAAATTTATCGTGAAACTCTTTCAAGACCCGGTCTGCTTCTTCTTTGCCAAGGCACCTCAAATAAATGCCTTCATGGTTCTTTTTGTAGAGAATGGAACCCTGTAATATGTAACCATTAATTTTCAATCTCAGGGCCCGCCTTTAGACTCCTTGCAAGTGCGGTGGGCACTTATGGTTCAGCAGATAGTAGACGACATTCTGGTACCACTCTTCCAGAGAGACATCTTCAAGCTGGTACTGCTACACAGTGAGTTCAGGTCCAGTTTCTACTGCAGTTTCAGCAATTGTACGGGTGAGTTCCTACCCTCTCACCACTTTCATTGGTTGGATCTCCATATCATACTCTTAGAGCAGGGTGACCCACTTAGCCCTTCGTTCACCCAATTCATTTTGCATGAGTAACGTTTTTACTACTGGGTCGGGGACAATGGCAAACACCTTTTTGCATAGAATGTAGTGTCTAAATTTCTTCACTCCTCTGACGAGAGCGTACGCCTGCTTTTCAATGTTGTGATAATGCAATTCAACATCCTTGAGGGGAGCACTCATGAAGGTGATCGGATGCTCGCTTCCCCCATCATCCTTCTGGGTCAATATGCTAGCACAAGAATGCTCTGAAGCAAATGAGTAGATGTAAAATGGCTTCAGATAGTCTGGGCTAACTAATACAAGTGCCTCAGCGATAGCCCGTTTGATTTCTTCGAAGGATTGTTTGATGTCAGGTGTCCATTCAACTTTGGCGTCTTGTTTGAGCATGGTGTTCAGAGGTTTGACAATCTCTGCGAAACTTGTGATGAATTTCCAGACAAAGTTGATCTTTCCAAAGAAAGATTTTAATTCCTTCTTGCTGCCCAGGGGCTGAATTTTGAGTAAGGACTCGATGCGCTTAGTATCAATGGAGATTCCTTTCTCTGAAATGATGTGCCCGAGCATTCTATCTTTAGTCACTTCGAAAATGCACTTCTTGGGGTTGAGGGAAACCCCAAATTCTCCGCATCTCTGAAATACTTTGCATAAGTCGGAGACGTGATCACCCCGCCTTTTAGAAAATACAGTCAAATCATCCATGTAGATGATTATGCATTTTCCAATTAAGTCTTTGAAGGCGATATCCATGGCACATTAGAAAGTGGCGCCGACATTGATGAGTCCGAAAGGCATTCTCCTGTATGCGAATGTTCCCCACTTAGTGGTAAACGCCATCTTATAATGATCCTCATATTGTACCATTTCCTAGTTATACCCATAATATCTGTCGAGGAAAGACATCATCTTAGAGCTATTGACGATCTGCAGCACCTCATCTAGCGAAGGTACTGGATAGTTGTCTTTCTCCGAGGCGCGGTTTAGATTGCAGAAATCTACACACAATCTAATATCCCCATTCTTTTTTCTAACCGAGACCAAGTTGGCCACCCACGTGGAGTGCCTAACTGGAAAAATGATTCTTCCTGAGAGTAACTTTTGTACTTCCTTATAAACAATAGGTTCTAGCAAGGCATTGATAGGGTGCTGCCGCTGGCGAAATGGCCTCACTTCTGTCTTGAGAGGGATAGTGTGTGTAATGACAGAAGTGTCATATATTTTTAAATCTTCATAGCTCCATGCCACCATGTCATGGTATCGTCATAACGCATCCGTGATTCCTCTTCTTTTCACCGGTGAGCACACCTTGCCGATAAAAATATTCTTGATCTCCTCGGCTGTCCCAAAGTTGTGTGCATCGTACTGGTTGCTTATGGCCTCCTTTTTTATTTGCTGATCCTAATCTCTGATCTGATCCAAGTCAAATATGCATTCCAACTAAACCATACCCCTGGGGATTGTATTGGTTTTGAGGTGGATAACCCCCTCTATGTCCAGCTCGGCTTCCTATGGATCAGCTTCATCAATTATTTGAGCTGCAGAGACATCGGAACTTGTGATGAACTGAAGGATATGCTTGTCATCATTGAAGACTTGTAGGTGGGTAACATTATCTAGAACCGATGGCGTAGATGTTAACTCAACAGTGAAATTTTTGAGCCCAGATAAAGAGAGGGGTTGTAGAGTACTGGCTGCTCGAGCCAAGGTGTCAGCTGTATAATTTTGAGTATGGGGGATCAATTGTATGTTGAATGCATCTAAGCCCTCTGAGAGATCCCAAACCCTATGCCTATAATTTGTGAGTCTCTGATCATGACAAGAATACAACTTCCTGACCTGCTTAACTATGAGTGCGGAATCTCTGAAAACTTGCAACACTTTTACATTTTTCTTCAAGGCCATAAGAAGGCCAAGGACTAAGGCGTCATATTCCGCTACGTTGTTGGTGTAATAAAACTGCAATCGGTGGGCAGTGAAAAATGTTTAACCTGTTGGGCTGATGAGTTCGAATCTAGCTCCAGCTCCTTGCCTCAACTTTGATCCATCAAATCAGAGCATCCAACACGCGGAGGATTCCTTATCTTCATATCTAATTGAGCTTTCATTCCCTCTCGGCTGGATGGCTAGCCTTGTGACCTTAGGGGAGTTTTCTAGTCTGATACATAGATCAACAGGCGGTTCTACTGGTGCCTCCTTCGGCATTTCCATCTGAGGAGCAGCTATTTTTCTAACATGCGCCACTGCTACTTGACACAAGCAACAATCAAACTCAGAGTGTGCAGCATTGTGAACCCTGCACCAGTTCAGCAATAAGAGATCCTAAAAATTCATTCAGGCTCCTAGACTAAGCTGATCCCTTGCGCATTTTTCTACGAATTCTTAGAAGCCATCAAGTAATCCCTAATCGTCATCCTTATTCGGCTCATCATCTGCTTCTACCAAAGGTTCTGTGTCTGGGGGAATTCGTGTAGAATCGGCCGAGGGACTACACAGCACCAGCAACACTTCATCTGCATGTTCTTCCAGAAGCCCAACCTCATTTTGGTAGGCAAAAGGGTTGTAATTCCCTAAATCAGTTTCAGCGAACAACACCTCACTGAGATTATTGTATTCTGTGATCATGTACTTCATACGGGGTTCACAGTCGATACGGATCTGATTTGGAAGTCCCTTCCACGACAGCCACATGTGAGAAAGATCCGTGGCGGTGTATCCATTCAGTGCTTTGGTGAACTCCCTTCCCAAGATGATTCCATATGCATCGGGGATGTCAGCCACTTGAATATCAATGACCTATTGTATCCGCGGGTCTACGGCAATTTGCATCGGGATACAGTTTATTTCACCCACGATGTTGATTTCTATTTTATCTAGTTGGGTCACCTTTCTCTTTGAAGGCATGGGAGTGATGCCGAGAGTTTTGCATACTGCTAAGGGCATAACATTAGCAGACACTCCTGAATCGAGTAGGTAGTTGTGTAAGTTTTTCTCAAAGATCCTAATAGTGGTCAGGAAAGGGGGAGTTTCTGGTCTCCCTTGGAGAATGCCCATAGGTGTGTCCATGTGAGCTATTTGACCTTTGTTCCTCTCATTGTCCATATCGTTGGTTTTCTTAAACAGCTAATCCTTGGAAAGCTGCCTATTAGCCCTTTCTGGCTCTTTTTCAATTTGCTTACTTGTCGATTGGTTTACGGGAACATTGTTCCTTCTCCCGGTATTATCTGGTAGCTCCAGTTCTCTCCTAGGCTCTTCAAAGGTAACCCTCTTGGCTGGGCTTTCTTGTGTCGTGTTAGAGGATGGAGTCCCATTTAGAACCCTGAAAAAAGCATGCCTCATAACAGGGACCCTGAGTAATTCGAAGGCTGACAAGCTAATTTTTACCTTCTTAAACTCTTCTGCCACATATTCACCCATTTGCTCAATTTCTGAGCTAAAAGCCTGGCCTATAGCAGAACTAGGGGTTTGTACCTTCGTTTGTCTAGACGAATTTTGAGGTTGGCCTTGAGGCTGATTTTTTGACTGGTTTTGAGATTGGTTCTTGTTGAGGTATTGGACAGGTATATCAGGAAGCCCAGGGTTATTACTAGCATTTGGGTCAGGCGGGGTGGCGAAATTGTTTGGTGGGGTAGAAGTTGTAAAGGGTCCCCCCGCTTGTCTATTCCTAAGGAAGTAGGGACTCGACCGATGATGGAACATGTGGACCTCATCTACAAATGGTTCTTCTTCATCTACCAGACCATTATCTACTGAATCAAAGAGCCGAGTCACGGTTTGTTCATTGCTTACCTCTTGCGCTTCCTCATCCTCAATAGGAGTAGGCTCGACTTTGGGCTCGTTGCGGTCACCTCGCAGAAACGGTGCTTGATTGACCACCAGACAAGAGGAATTATAGGGCTCGGATGGGACGATGTCCCTGCAGCTGGCATTGTCGACCACATTTTGTACCTCCACTTGGAAGATTTTAGCAGCTATCTGGAATTCAGAACAATCCAGCTCGGAATGTCTGCTAGTTTTGTGAATTCGACACCATCCGGATAAGGCTGCTTTGGCTAGGTATACACCACTGGATGTTTTGTCGTTGCTTGTCGATTGATCGAAAGGAGTAGGGACACCACCATTGTTGGGCCTAGTGTTCCACGTGCGATTCTGCCTATGAGAAAGTCTCATTTTTGCATTTTGATTGGTGTTTTGCCCCCTCTCATAATTCTGCCCAGAGGAAGTGCCCACCTCACGATTATCCTTGCTGTCTCTATTGTCTCGATTGTCCCGGTTGAGATTGGCTTGGAAATTGCACTGGGAGGCCTGCAACTGATTATTCTGATTCTTTAGGTGCGTCATCTCTGTGGACATTTTCTTTATCATCTCAGTCAGTTCCTCTAACTTGTCTTTCTCAGTTGCACCCCTAGGCGACGGGCCAAATTTTGGAGAAAAGCGGGCAGGACTGCCTATTGATTCTGATAGGCTAGAGGGAAATCCGGTCCCGATAGGTATAATGGCATCTAGGGCTGCTGGGAATACGTCGGCTGTTGTGGGGCGATCTAAGAATAGTTATACTCCTACTGGGGTTGCAAATAGGAAGGTGCGGGAGGCGCGTAATTCAACGGCTGCCTTGGATGGGGAACCATAGGTAATTGGGGTACCTGGTTCATGAGAGGGGTTTGGTGAGTAAACACCTGATTAAGCCCCTGAATCTATATTGGGTGAGCGACCGGGCCCAAGGAAGGCAGTGGGTCGGAGATATTCTGCCCCATGTCTGCACTAGCAATAACGACCTCTGCATAGGCGGCCACTAGGGTAGTGAGCGGTGGGCACATCCTTTTCACCAAGGCTGACGTGAGGTTGTCTAGCACTGCGTAATAGACTGGGAGAGCTATCGCATCATTATGAAGATACGGGTCCTGAAGCCTTGTGTAAGCTCGATGGAAACGGTCATTGAAGGAGCCAATAGGTTCGTTGACCTCCCTCCTGACGGACATGAATTGTTGGTAAAGCTCCGAAGGGCTAACGGGAATCTTGTATTTTTGCAGGAAGGCATTTTTCATCAAGTTCCATGAGGTAATGGACCCCCTTGGCAGGTTGATATACTAATAGAAGGCCTTTTCCTCCAATGAATGTGGAAAGAGGCAGCATGCGACGTCCTCGTGGTCCACTTGCATTTCGGTGATCGTTGTCTTGAATATTTTGATATGTTCCTCAGCTATTCTTTGTAGATCGCGCAGATGGAACTTTGAGCATAAGATTTCTAGATTTTTGGGCATATCATTGTAGACAGCAAAATGTATCGGCGATGGGTTATGCGCTAACCAAGCCATGGAGGGTGGCGGAGGTGGTGCTTGCTGTTGGAAAATGAGAATTTGAGGATGTATTTGCAATACAACAGCAATATGGGACTGCCCTTGAGCTATGGCTGCATGGACTGTGCCTTGGGCCGGAAGGGCCGGGAGAGGGGTAATCCCCTGGCTACCGGAGATAGGAGGTGCAAATGCAGTTTGAGATGGTTGGGTGGAAGATGATGGCCAGCCAAATGAAGGTGGGGGCAAAATGGGGGTAGATGGAATGGAGGAAGAAGAAGAGGCAACGATACTTCCTTGCACTCGCTTAGCCCTTGTGGGAGGCTACAATTCTTCAAATTCTCCCTTGTTTGGTGTTGACCGTAGAATCCATCGAAATCTTTCTGGGGAGAATGATCTGATTCAATCCAGCTTCATTTTATCCCTTAACTTAGTATTTTAGCCATGGCCCTCCTTCTAGCCCCAGTTTTGTTGATGGTGTTCTTATGCACTTCTCAACATAGGTAATACGTAGGTGTACTACCTCTTTTGAAAGACAATCTTCCACAATCGGATTGCAGAACACTATCTCAAGGTCTCTCAGATGTCAGGTCATGACAGTACTTAGATACCTCAATAGTTTGATGTGATTTGCTGGAATCACAAGGCGGTCTTACAGAAATTACAAAGCAAGGACACAAAGCATGGAAGTTGGATCTTGAAATGGAGTTCGTAAGATGAGAAATTGTTATACGCCGGCTGTAGGTTCAAACAACAATCTTGAACTCCATTTAGTTGTTGGATTTGGATTTACAATGTGCAATGAACCTTAGCATTGGTCAGTTACTAAAAAAAAAGAAAAGGGCGAAGGAGAGGAAAAGTTCCTAAATCTAAAGCTTGCTATGAATAGTGACAATAGAGTTCCTACAATGGACAATTCCTTAAAACAATATCCCACTTAACCAGGGATTTCACAGTATCATGGAAATTGTGCTATCTTCTGAGGGCTGCAGATATTTCATCCTTCATCCACCACATACATGCGTGAATCAAAGATAAATATTCGAAGCAACTTTAAAATTAAGTCCAGGCTAACTTTGCACAGTTGTCTACCATCAGTAAATAGCAAAAAGTATGGACTAAGGAATCATCAACAAGGCAGAAATTTTCACAATCACCCAACAGCATTCCTAAGATTTATCCAAAGAAAGAAAACAGCTAGCTAAACAGCAATAAGATCTAAGTCAAATATTTAACATCAGAGAATGAATCAAGCAACATGGGAGAAACCAAGAAAATACACCAAGTCAATTCTATTTCTTATAAATTTATGCAGCATGTCTTTACAACAACTCAACTCTCCCTTTGCAAATGAGAGGAGTGCCCTATTTATAGTTTTCAAAAAGTTACATGAATGGCCAAGATTCATTCTCATTGTGTGGCCAAGATTCATTACAAAATAGGGTTTCACCTACCCCCAAATAGATCTCAATTTAAAATTACATTTCTGTCTTTTCCCTATTTCATCCTCTAGCGGATGGCACTATAGCTCTTTCGTCCTTTAGTGAATTGTTGTTTTCCTTGCTGTAGCTACTCTTCAGGGTGGTCTTCATCTTTGGCTAGGCTGTCCTTCTGCTCCTCAGAAGCTGCGTGTTCCATGTACTTGAGGATGACGGCCTGGAGTTTGTCTATTTCAAGGATTTCACACAGCAATGCTTGGTAGCTCCATTCCTTAGCATTTTCTTCGAGCCTTGGTCCCTAAACAACTCTGATTGGTCGAAGGCGCGAGCAGCAAAACTCAGGAACTCCGTTGTGATTTCCAGCTATCCCGTCCTTCATCTTCTCCTGGAAGTATGGTTTGATCTTCTCTGCATCCATTTGCACAGTAGGCATATCATAGCCCGTCATCAGCTTAAGATATCGGGCGCATTCTGCCTGGATTTCCTTGATCCACTCAATATCTGGATCCACTCTGCTCAAGATTTGCTCCAACCTCTCCTTCTGGTTGTTAAGGTCTCTGCACCACACATCCACTAGCCAGTGATCTTCCCTTTTGAGCTCAAGCCTCTCTTCGCATGTGGCCTCAGGCATTTGAAGGATAGCTTCGATCCTTGGAAAGGTGGAGTCGTAAATTGCAGGGAAATTGGTGCAGAGCCTCCTCATGCTCTCCAGAGATTGTATTAGGTCCAAGAACTTGTTGGCTATCCGCACAGCCTTGCTGATTCCCATGTTTCTGACGTATGTGACCTATCAGAACCAATCCTCGGTGGTTTTCTCCAAGTTCTTCCTCCTTTCCATCTTGTCTATCTGCTCCTTGGAAAGCAATTGTGGCGCGACCGTGGAGGTGGCTGGCAGGTCGTCCACTGAGGACCATTGCTGTAAGTAGTCGGTTAATGTTGCAACCTATGCCTTGAGCTCATCCTTGGAGACCTTGTCCTGCTTTATTAGGTGCACCACTGTGGCCACCGACTCCTTAAGGTGCTCGACCTTCTGCTCTTTAGTTGCTGTCCCTAAATTAATGGTTGAGATGTTGTAGCTCACCCCCGTTTGGCCAACTATAGGCGTTGCAATTTGTGCTGCTAGGGAGCTAGAAGCATCCATTGCTATTTTGGATCAGACTTTGGGCTTCTTCTCCTTCTTCGTCGTGATCTGGGATCGAGCCAAGATGGCCTCCAACCTTTCCCTTGGGTCCTTCAGCACTGGGCTTGTTTTCCTGAGTTGCCTTTCCAACCATTCAGGCATAGCAGACTTATCCTTGGGTGAATCACGACTGCCCTCGCCCTTCCCAGTCAAAGGCAAGACTTCTGCCTCCCTTTTCTTTTGGGGTTCTCCTTTCTTTTGGGCAGCATCCTCCTCCTCTTCGTCAGAGTCATGAACGAATACGAGGCATTTGATGGGTAGCTTAGTGGACGGCTAACGGGGGGGCTTTCTTCTTATGTTGCTTCTTCCTCTTTCCTTTCCTCGGCAACCTCGGGCTCGAGGCCTATGGTAACATGGGCTTCAGCCTCGGTTAGGTCCTTTGTCGGTTGCTCTTCCGGCGGCTGCCCCTCTTTACCATGTGGTGACTCTTCTTCCTCCGCACCAACGTCCTTCAGCTACCGCGCCACCTCCTCCTCAAGGTCCTCATTGAATGTTTGGATTATTTCCTTAGCACCCAATCCACCCTCTTCACCTCCACTCTCAGAAGAGCCTGTCTCCTCCTCCTCATAGACCACCCTGTCAATGGTTTGGTGCTCATACTTTGGGTGCTCATGATACTCATCGGCCTCCTCCTTGATAGACTTCGAGGCCTCCTGTTCTTGTTCCCCCAACTCTTTGGAGATTTGCATTGTGGCTTCCATAGCTGGTGGCCCTATCAATGGTTGTGAAGGCTGAGCAGTTGTGAGGACTTGGGTGAGGGCTGGTTGGAGAGTTGGATCTATTAAGATCTGCGAGAGCTCAGGGGGGAGGTTTTGCATGTGCCTTGTAAGAGCCTCAGGCATAGTGGTAGTAGGAATAGGCAATGTTATTGTTGCCAGAGGGAGGGATGTGATTGGCGACATGGCAGCAGAAGAAGAAGGGGGAGTGGTCATGTCAGAAGAGGAATCTATGATAACTACCAACCCGGCCGGGGGTGAAGGGGCAAGATGGATAGAAATGTCCATCACCGGTGGAGATGCGGCGGCCGCTGTCAGGGAGGTAGGTGGGGCAATAGGAGGGGCAGGGAGAGTCAATGGAGGTTGCAATTCTGTTGTACCCACTACTTGTTTGAGCCTTTTGGGAGATGAGCTCCCGCTTCCTTCTTCGTTTGTTCCTTGGGATCTGGGGACTGTGCGGTCTCCATCCCTTTCCTTTTCTGGGACCTGGTGACTCGGGGAGACTTGGAGGTTTCACCAGTCGACGCAGTGGCATCAACATCCTTTGTGGCACTTGGCTCGCTCTTGAGCCCTTCATAGGTCAGGACTACTCCTTGCTGCTTTAGATATGCCACCTGTCCATTGATCCACTCCCTGGTGCGAGTTACGATTGGCTGGGTGATGGTGTCCAGGTCATCGACCTCCTGTTCATCCTAGTCGATTGATGGTATTGGCAGGTTGGCAACCGCAGGGTACTTTGGATGCATGATCGTGGAATCGTCTTCCTCGACTTGGTCTAGTACCAGGGATAGTTGCACCCTTCTCAGGAACTGGAGGGTCATGTGCATGTAATGCCTTACACGCACTTCCTTGTCGTCCTAGCAATCGGCCCATAAATCTTCAATATGATATTGGTGGGCATATGCTGGCCCCAGTGCTTTCCTGATGTGGCCATGTGGGTCCATCTGTGGATGAGCAGTGTACTAGTCAAAATGGTAATCCTTGAGTTCCTTCTCAGAGTTATTGGCACATTGGGACGTTTGTAGTCAGTACATGCCCTGGCCGAGGGTCATGGGGTAGGAGATTCCTGCTATGTGCTTGTTGCTGAAGATTGCCTGGATATGTTGGAGCTGTCGAGAAAGCTTCAGGAGGATGATCCTATCATTTGGGTACCGAGGCAATCTATTTGGCCTTTCAGAGAAGCCCTGGGCTCGGATGTATGTAAACTTGGTAAACTGGATGAACAGAAAAGCATATTGCTTCAAAAGCGCCCTGGCGCTGTGTGAGACCCTCCTCTCGAAGTCTCCGACAATCAACCTGATGATGTGGCCGATGAAGGTGTCATTGACCCTACAGTAGTCCTTCTTGAAATTGTGGTACTGGAGCTGTGGATATTTGTCATAGGCTTTAAGTCCTCACTTCTGCCCCTGATCGTCCAATGCAAACAGCCCGCTTTACTGCCTTTGAACTGCTAGGGAGTATATGAGGTAGGAGGTCATATAGAATTTAAAACTCTTCTTTACATTAACAAATTGCTCATGGAAGCAGTTGCTAATGATGCCTCCCCAGTAGAATGAGACCTTGGTTGTAACATGCTCATTTCCCCGTAGGATCTGCTCAATGAAATAGGCCATCTATTTATGGAAGTAGGCGGCCGTTGGAAGACCCATAACCCTGCTCAACAAGGTTACCAGGTCGTGGTAGTCCTCGTGGGAATCGCTACGGAAGAGTTCCTGGGGAACCTTTGCAGCACTGCCCGCTTTTCCTCAAGCCAATGCAGATTTATTTACCTTTTGCAATTTGTTGGATTGGCATCCCACGCCACCTGGCATTCTTCTAATGTGGGGACCTCTATCTCTTGGAACGTGGGAATGTGGAATGTCTTGGTGATCCCCTCTGGTGAAATGTCAGCAAAAATGTTTCCTTCCTTATCAACAATTTTTCTAGTCTCTGTTTGATAGGATTCTCGGCAAGCCATGACTAATTCAGGTGCCACAAGGGATGGAGGGAAACCGGCAGCCTTAGCTATCCCACTTTTTCGTATTAATCTAGCATTCTTTGTTGTGGGATTGACCCTGACCCTCTGAGTGAATTCTTCTATATCTACCTGGCCAAGATTAGTATCTGGAATTTCCTTCCAGTCCATTGAGACCTTTGAGTGGAGCGGCTCGCCCTAGAATTGGTACTTCATTTGATCTTTGTCTTCCTTTCCCCAAGTGGTCCTTCCTGACTTCTTACCCTTGTCCTTCTCGGTGGATCCCCCTGAAATTCTTGCACCCGATTCCATATATTCTGCAGGCAAGGGCAAAGTCAGTGTAATAAAACATCAAAGCGTTCACGTTAGTCCATATCTCAAAAATAACATCTACTTCAAATAATCAATCAAATATATCATAAATTTTATCTCTAGCCATTATCAATCTTCGTTTCAGGGCATTTGGACAATCCGGGCCCGAAGGGCCGAACTTCCCTGGCAGGAATGCTATCTAGAAGGGAAAACACAACGAAAAGCTCCCGGAGATCCTCTTTGGTTGAATTTTAATGTTTCGAGAAGCTTATGATGAAGAGGGCCAAAAATTAGCATGTGGGTCGAGGTTATATTCCAGACTTGGGCTTGTTAGGATCGATTAAAGGGAGCTCGGAGGTTTCAGGCCGGGAAGCCGCCAAGAAATGGCAGTTAGTGAAGGCGGACATCAGGCAGAAATCCGGAGGCGGAAGTCCGAGGCCCGGGGCCTGGAGGACAAAAAGGCGGCAGATGTTTAAGTTTAGCGTTTAAGTTCATTGGCATTTGGAACAGCGGGGCCCGGGGGCCTTTTCTGTCAGAAACAGCGGGCGAGAGGCGAACTTCCGAGGGTGGAAGTCCTGATACCGGTGCCCAGGGAGTGGATGGCGGAGTGGGATCTCCATTTGGAATGGTGGGCGAGGACCGGAACCCCAGGATGCGGGACCCAGCATGCCGACGACCGCGAGGAGTTTCGGCAAGAACACACGGCAGATGGAAGCCCGGTTTCCGGCGATTGTGCGGATGGGGCGAAGATTTCGAAGGTAGGAGAGGGTGATCCCATAATAGTGGTTTACAATTTTTGGCCAAACTGAACACTGAAACTATTATTTTTAACTGAATCTTCACAATCAGGAATCTATAGTGGCTAAACTGTGAGGAATTTGAAGATGGTGGAAACTAGAGTCTCATCAAATTTTGTCTATAAATTCTAAAAATATTTTTTTCAAAATTTTTGGAATCAAATTGCATTTCTTTTTCCATCTCCCATAAAAATTGATTTTTTTCAGAAAATAACATTTTTCAAAAGTGACACACACTGTATAACGCATAACTTTTTTCCATGAAGGATAAAATTCTAATTCTTTCAAATTTAGATTTGTAACTCTGATATCTAGTGCTTCCACTTGGTTAGATAGTTTTTTATTGAATATTTTTTCCTTAATCAAGTTTCAAAGTCAAACTAATTACAATTCGACATAACACGACCGTATAATGCGTAACTTTTTGTATATATCAAAATTTTTATTTTATTTTTTTTGTTGGATCACTTGACTTCAATATCCGGTGCACTCATATTTTAAATTTTTTTTTTTGATAATCTTCTATTTTTCCACATGTGAAGATCAAATAAATTCATTTTCGATGAAAAACCTATGTTTAATAAAAAACTTAAAAACAAATACATAACAAAACCAAAACATATTAAAATTATATTCATTGGATAGCTTGTTTTTAAAATTTTAAATGAATTCATTTGATCCCACAAAAGCTAAATCAAAAGTGATTTTTTATCAGCATTTTGATAGGTGTAAAGGAGACGCATTTATAGGTATGGTTTAAAACTAGCGAGGTTCTATCCAAGGGGGTTTGATCTAAGGTGATTTGATCAAACCCTCTTCAATTGGAATCCTTAAAATGGAAATTTTTAAGGCTTAAATCATTATATTTTCTAAAAATATGTGATTTCAGCTAAAATTCGTTCCTTTCAGGAATTGTAAACCACTATTATGACAACACCCGAGAGCGACGGACTTTCGAAGACGGAAGTTTGGGAGCCGGGGCTCGGGGACGCGAAAGTCACAGTTCGAACAAAAACAATGCCGACGGCATAGCGGAAGGCAGGGCCCGGAGCCCGAAAAGCATCGGTAAGTTCGCCGAAAGACCGCGCAGCGGGAACAATGGAAAAAAGGGTAGGGAAACCTGCCATCCGAGGCCCGAAGGCAAAAAATGATGGATCAATTTCATTTGCCAAAGGTTTAATAAGCTGAAGCATTAGCGGAGCCCGGAGGGTGGGGCGCCGGGCGACATTTGCCGTTTGAACAAGGCGGACCTCATGCGGAACTCTGGAGATGGAACTCCGGGGTTCTGGGCCCGGGATGACCAAAGGGGGCAGGTTCGGTTTCCAAATTTTCACGGCGGAGCCGAGATCAGGATCCGGCAGCTAGGGAGGCAGGGTGGTTTGGCAGCTCAAGCGCGGCGAAAGGTAAAGGGAAGTCCGAAGTAGGAAACCCGACGAGCCGGGCCCGGAGAGGAGGATTGCCATTGGCGGGTGTTTGAAGTTTGAAATTTTAACGGCGAAGGCGGGTTTCGGGCCTGGGAAGGACGTTTTCCCTACTCGAAGAACAACCGCGGTAGGGAGAAGTCCCAAATTGGCAAGGAAGGCAATTAATGAGGTTTGCTTGGTTTTCTGCCACATGGGTTTGGTGCACAATTTGATATTCTACTGTATTATACCTTCCTATCAATTTGTTCATTTATTTAAATCTTTGAAAATAATGAAAAAGATGTACGGGAGGGCAACCGATGGCATACCTTGAACACGCGGAGTGGGGAGATGTGAGATCTACCGGGGGTCGACGAACTGATGTTGACCGCGATGATTGTGACATTTGTCGAAGGCGGTGGGCTCCAAATGATAACTTCTCCAATTCACTCCAATTCTGGAGAATGATAATGACTGCCTGGATTGGGCTTTTTATAACCAAACTGCCATGAATGACTGCAATAAATGCTTGTACGGCTGCGGGAAAAGTTGATGAATTTGAAGATAGGTCAGTAGCGATGGCGGGAAGGTCGGGGCCCGGTGGCCGGGAAGACGCGATGTGACGGCTGCCAGTGATTTTTCACATTGTTTCAACGGCGATGGCGGGGAGCGGCTCGGGGCCCCGAGTTCAGGATTCCGTCAGTGATCTGCCATCAGGGACGACGGGACCACCACAGAATTCTAGAAACAGAGTTCCGGGCAGAAGGGCCCAGAAGGGCCGATGGCAGATAGGGATAAACGTAAACATCGGTCAGTGAAGAGCACGGCGGGACCCGGGAGGCGGGCCGCTGCACGAGGTTCACTGTCGCAGACGGCGAAACCAAAACCGAACCCCGGACGCAAACTTTCGGGGTTCGGGGCTCGGAGGGGAGGGCGTTGCCCCAAAAAATTTGTGACAACTTTCAGACGGAGGGCGGCAGGACGGACCCTGGGGTCTGGAAAGACGCTCGGTGAACATCGCAAAGGATTACATTTGCATAGGGGAAACCTGAAGAGGGAACCCCGGACGCTCGGGCCTGGAGGGGTCTGGAGCCGTTTTCAAGGCCAAATTGCTAGAGATTCTGCGAGCCCCTCAGATGCAGCAAAAACCAAAAGTGGAGGCATGATCGATTTATGATAGAACTTTGGAGCAACATCGACCATCCAATTGCTCATAGTTGGCTCGCATGTGACATGGAACTTTGGGATGTGGATGACATGCCTTAAGTTGGCTCGCATGTGACATACTTATTCATGATATTATTTGATTCAGAAAATTATGACTTAGCATAGGGCTTTCCAAATAACCTCTCATGTATTCTTATAATTTAAAGCAATTGCTCATAGTAATGGTGTTGGAAACTACTTTAAAGTGGGGGAATACATTGACACTCATGTTTCAAAGTTCAATTTTCTTTCTTCTTGCGATGTGCCCTTTTCCTGGTAGTGTCATGGGGTTTGATTTCCTCTAAGAGCGTGATATTTCTTTGACTTCTCCTCTCTTGGACACATTAGGAACAATGTTCCCTAAGAAGAGACCTTGCATGAACTAAGAAAAATCCTTTTGAACATACCTTACACTATTTTGCATTTATAACAACTATTATATTGCCACATTGCATAACATAACTTGCATGCCTATGGAGCCATCTTGTTTGTTCATGAGCTACAAGCATATGAATCTTTGCTTGCCTAATGAAGCTTGAAAATAATTTTTGTGTGGCATAATTTTGGTATGGTTTAATAGGAAGCCGAACAAGGGCATGAATTTTCCTTAGCCACTTATGTGTGTGTATGAGCACATATCGGTCATGTGTGTATGTGTCTCACCTCTTGGATTTCTCACCCAATAGATAGCTTTAAGTTTTGTTGCCTCAGAGTATATGTTTTTTTCAAAAAAACAACCTAGATCTGACCCACATCGTCATGAACAAATGGTTGAAGCTTGATCCACCCATTTTTATTTTGTTTAATTTTCTTTGTCTTTGACAATGCATTATTGTGCTTTGTTGATGCTCTTTATATCATTTTAATGTGTGTTCTTTTGTGCCTAGATGTCAGTTTGCCATGGGATCTTGATTTTGGGGGCTTGATCACCCCTCTTAATCATTTTCTTCCCATCTTACTAGAATTGGTACACTTAGACACCTCTTGATGTGTGTTTGTCTACTTTAGTGTGAGTTTGAAGCAAGTTCATCCTCTCACTAAAGTGGGTGCTAAATGTGGCAACGAAAAAAGTATCCTTTCTACTTTTCCTTGTTTGTTTGGGCCCTCCTTGTAAATTAGGGTTAATGGTGCCCTGATTTAGTGTTGTAATGTGTTCAACACATTCACATTAGGTCTTGGGCCCTTGTGAACTAATGAAGATGAATTGTACCTTGCTAAAGTGTTGTGAAGTGTTGTAACATGCTTTCACACTTTTATGAGGTTTTATTAACTAACTACACCTAATAAATCTATTTTTAACCTTAGTCATGCCTTATTTAGAGTGATGTAAAGTGTTCTAACACACTTTCACACTATTCTAGGGTTGTCGTTAATAATTAGGCTTCTTTATGCTTTAATTGGCCTTAGTTTGCATCCACAAGCCTGATTTAATGCATCTTTTTGAGGATAATCCTGACACAAATCAACATCCAACCATAATTTAGGTGCTTTCAGCTTGTGTGGCCTAGATTTAGTGATCTGGTACTCATTCACCACCTTGGGCGAATGACTCCCACCTAGATTTTTGGGTACCAAACCTGGTTCCACACCTTCCTAAGTATTTTTTAAAATGGTCCCATAAATTATTCCTAATGGGACTCATTCGCCACCTTGGGCGAATGAGTCTTATATGGCCCAAAATCAAAATTAATTCAAATTTTTGGTAATATTTTATCCTCCTAGATTTGATGTCAGCTTGCAGTGTTGTAATTTCAGAAATTTGTACATAATTAATTATAAATACAAGCTTCATTCACTCATTTTCACCCCAAGCATTCAAGTGTTCATCCTTATAGCAAATTTGAGTTCACAAGAGCATTCAAGTGTTTACAAGAGCATTGAAAAGCATTCAAGGGCATATTATAATCAAGCATTTTAGAGCATTATTCAAGCATCAAGCATCATGTCAAGGACTTCATGCATCATGTTTGTTTTTCAGCTAACAATTGTGATGTAGGGTTTCATTATTCAATCTAGCATTACATTTAAGATCTATCACCTTCAAGAAAGAGTCAACATCCATTGGAGCTATCTCATACATGTTTGCAACATCTTATTGATAGGGTTTGGTGAGTTGTGACATCGTATTTTGTTCATTCATCATTCTCCATTTCTATTTCATTCTATTTCAAGGTTTGATTACCAAAATGGGGTTTGACCAAGGAAAACCCCTATCCACTAACAAAAAATTTAGCATGTGATTTAAAGGTCTAGGTTGAAGACACATTGAATAGAAATATTGGAAAAAGTTTTCAAAGTGCATAAAGTTGTCAAAGTTGTCATCAAGCATTGGAGAACATTGGAGAACACTTACAGGCTAATTTACAAAGATTCAGATCATGTATTCAATTGGGAAGCATAGAGCAGACCTTGAAGACTAAATTCAGATCTTGAAGTTTCAAAAATCCCTAATTGAAACTAATTCGCCACTTTTGGTGAACGAGTCCTAGTTTAGATCAAAACTCATATTTTTGCAGATTCGGGTTCCCGCACAAGAACCCAGATTTTGGACTAATTCGCCCAGCTTGGCGAATGAGTCCCACTCAACATTAAAGATATAATCTCTAGTATTTTATACCCCATTTCAATCATCTCCATATTTCTAGGTGCACACATTCCCTCCTACAACTTTTTATTTTGTTTTTCATACATTTCTAGATCATTTTATAAGTCATTGCATCATATTAGGGTTTAATGTTACATCTTGCATTGCATTTTTCTTTCCAAGTCTTAATTTGGTGGTAAACCCCTCATTAGTTTTTAATCATCCCCTAGGACAGCCTTATTGCAAGGTCTTTTTCTCCTTTGCATTGAGATCTCTAGGGTTATCCTTGAATGAAATAATGGGAAAGTGGGTGTGCTCTATGTCCTAAGCCATATGATAGCATCCAACCCCATTTTTCAATAGTTCCATCAATGCTTCTTGCAGGTTTTTAACAACTATTTTTTTATTGAATCTATTGAATTTTTCCTATTATCAACCCCTAACAACTCCAAAACAGGGGTCATTTCTTTTTGCCTATATAACTTTACAAATAATTGAGCTCTTCCAATTACAAAATTTTCTTCAAAAAATTCATCCCATATTTATTTTAATTATGATTTTACTCTACTTTAAGATAATATATCTTCAACTGAAATATTCTTGAAAAGAGAATCCTCATCCATCTCCATAAAAAATTTCCATACCATAGAAAATTTTTCTATCACCACCTTCAATTGTTCTTGTTCCTATGCATTACGTTGGTCATCAATAATTTCCATAGGTTGTCCTTGAGATGTCCCTTCATTCACATCTTTAGTTTCTCTTTTTCAATCATACAACCTTGATCTTCTCTTTTTATTCCCAATCAAAAATTGCTCAAATTTGAATTCACTTGCATAGAAATGTACACATACAAATAATTTAACCTCTATTTTTGATATATAGAAATCTACCTACATTCAAAAAATCATTAACTTAATCAATAACATGTTTTAGATGATGGTACTAAAAAATATAACTCTGCCCCTGTCAGATTCATTGTTGTTTTTCTCCAAATTTCCTTGATTTTTTTTAAAAGAAAAAATAAAATAAAAGATAATTAAAAAAGTGGGTATGTGCAGGATCATCATAGAAAAAATAGGCCCTTAATGGCAAAAAATTCAGAAAAATCAGAGTAAGACAACTTGACATAAAAATTTGAATAAGTTATCTATATTATTTAAAAAATATGTAAGAATAGAATCCATAGCAAATTGAATATAGTTTCTAAACTACTAGGTTTGTTTAAAAAAAAAAATCTATTTGGTGAAAATTTGAAATTTCAATGCAGTGGTATTTAAATTTGAGGGAAAAAATAAGAAGTAGGTGTTCGTCTGACCACCCTAACCACAATAAAATGATAATATTTTTTCTATAATATTTTAGATATAAGTTGAGGACTTATTCCCTGATGTGATGCATATTTTTTTGTAATTTTTTACATAGTAAATAATTAATTATGAATTTTTTATTACAACTTTTTAAAAAATATAAAATATCATATGTCTGACAACCTTAACTTGGTCAAAACTTCATGAAATTCAATTTTTCATTTTTTATTCCTATAGTATGCGAAGCATAGAATGTGATGCATGTTTTGGATTAAAAAAATGTGATACCGTTTGAAAGTTATGGATGTTTCTCAATCAGCTTATCAATTGGGACTTTAGTCATAATTTGAATATAAAATGAATAATAATTACTTATTAAATTCAAAGTAAAATATAATTTATATTGGTGGAAAGCTGAGAATCTCTTTTAAAAACCCTTTTTGTTTCATCAATTTTGGGTAAAAAAATAGTCATCAGCCACATACCCATCACATTGCCACTTTTTGGCACATCATGATCCTACACATACCCAAGTGTGTTATCAATCAAAAGTGTTTTAGCAAAAACACTTTAGGTTGAAAGGGTTTTGGCCAAAATCCTTTTGACTGAAATAGATTTAGTCGAAATTCTTTCAATCAAAATTGTTTGAGTGGCATCCCACTTGGCAACCAACTCATCATTTTCTGGAATTTTTTGAAACTTCCAACTTTAAATAAATATTTCTTCAATCAAAATTATTTTAAAAAATACTCTTTTGTAGAGCTCATGGTATTGACTCCAAATATATATTTTTTATACGTTTATTACTTTTAGTATATATATTTTTAAAATAAAGCAAGTGTGTTTTTAAAGTTAAAAAAAAGGTTGATTAGAAATTAAAAAGAAAATTTAAAAATATATGGTGCCCTAGAGGAGAGAACCTCTTCAAAACGGTATAATTTAAAAAAAAAAAAAGAAAAAAAAAAGTAAACAATAGTTTCAATGTCAAATGAAAACTATCAAATTCTGGTAAGTTTGACTTTGAAACATTATTATAAGAAAAATATCCATTGAAATTTCAAAAAAAAAATCATGCCCTAGATATTGAAGTCACCTATTTGGAAAAAAAATTAGGGGAAAATGAAGATTTTTTCAATTTGTTTCTTGACGTCAACTGAACATCACTTTTTCTTAAAATTTTCACCATTTCAAAATATGCTCTTATATTGATAAAAAATATTAAAAAAAAAATTAAAATTGAAAAATTACAGGAATAAACTTCAACAAGAGTTCTACATTTCGGCTATGTGGAGGATCATCATAGAAAAACTAGGCCCTGAAGTGGCAAAAAATTCAGAAAAATTAAAGTTAGGCAACTTGACATAAAAATTTGAATAAGTTATCTATATTATTTTAAAAAAATGTAAGAATAGAATCTGTAGCAAATTGAATGTAGTTTCTAAACTACTAGGTTTATTTCTTATTTTTAAAATATATTTGGTGAAAATTTGAAATTTCAATGCAGTAGTACTTAAATTTCAGGGAAAAAATAAGAAGTTGGTGCCTTTCTAACCAACCTAACCACAATAAAATGATAATATTTTTTATAAGATTTTAGACATTTGTAGAGGACTCATTTCCATATGTGATGCATATTTTTTGTAATTTTTTTCCAAGTAAATAGTTAATTATGATTTTTTATTACAACTTTTAAAAAATATAAAAACTCGTATGTCTGACCACCTTAACTTAGTCAAAACTTCATGAAATTCATTTTTTATTTTTTTAATCCTATAGTATGTGAAGCATAGAATGTGATGCATGTTTTGGATTCAAAAAATGTGATACCGTTTGAAAGCTATAGATTTTTTTTAATTAGCCTATCAATTAGGACTTTAGTCGTAATTCAAATAGAAAATGAATAATAATTATTTATTAAATTGAAAGTAAAGCATAATTTATATTGGTGGAAAGCTAAGAATCTCCTTTAAAAACCCTTTTCATTTCATCAATTTTGGATTTAAAAAAGTCATCAGCCACATACCCTACAAATACCCATCATATCACCACTTTTTGGCCCATCATGATCCTACACATACCCTTTCATTAGTTTACATCATTTTGAAATTCAAAGCGTAAAAACCACATTTATGTGGTCAAAGTTGAGAACTTTTTTCATGTTGACCGATTCCTTTATAAAGTGTGACACATGTTTGTACTTTTACCATGCTAGTTGAGTAGATCAAAGCTAAACAATTCCTCTAGCACTACCATGTGCCCCAATGCATTGATATTGGCCTCTCCACCATATCTTGGAAACTATGTTGAACATACCTTCTGCTAACAACTTAGACTCTTGAAAAAAATAACATCAAGAGAATGAACCTTAATCAACTTATGAACAACCTTTTATCTAGGGATGTTTTTCAAACCCCTTGTATTCCAGGAAAGAGAAATCATTTATGAGAGTTAGAAAAATGGGATTCAATAGTCTTGACTGAGCTTAACTCCACCAAATTCTCCCCCATTGGTTTACTTTTATCCCAATCTTTCTTCCACCCAATCTTGGAAGCCTTCTTTGAGCCCCCATTTTTTAAGTTCTTTTGTTGCAACCCCAATGTAGGGAAGACTTTATTGCCTTTAATAGGTTTTTGAAACCACTATCTCCAACTTAGATCAAGCAAAACCAGGGTCGATACTTCACCCAGCTCATTTCTCTCTAGAGGAAATGACACACGAAGGATTTTTTGAACTTGATATGTATCCATCTATGAATCGGATCGCTCCTCCATTAAGTTGTTATCACAACCATCCTCTAATGAAGCTAACTAATCCACCCATAAATTATCTATTCTGAAAAGCATCATATTTGGATTTATCTCCTACTAATCAAAATCCTCAAAAATCTATCCTTAAGAGTTCTCTTCTAGCCTCTTCCCTTATTGTGGGACTTAACAGGAACCAAACCCTCCTTATCTATTTCTCCTTCTGGCATAAGGGATTTCCCTTTATCCTTCAATGGTGCTAAGTGAGAAGGAAACCTAGCTAAATCCCCACTTGTGGACATTCCTAACATATTAAGTTTAGGAAATTTCCTCTGCAAGTGCCCATACGCATAACAAATTCAACATCAAAATGGGTGAGCCTCATATAGTCAAGTTATTGAATCAATGAAATGGATTTAACCTAAATTTCTATTGAATTTAGCAATGGGTTATATAAATCAATTTTAATACAAATATAAGCATAGGGAATTACCTTCTTATCCAGAGTTTGTTGTGATAGACCCACCAACTTGCCTAACAATAAAGAAATCATGTGTAGAATATCATTCCTCCAAAACAATAGTAGAGGCTAAGGGAGCCTTACCTGAACCAAAACCCTCAATAGAAGCTCCTCAATCAGATTAAATCTGATATGCCAAGATTTAAAAAATAGACCCACTTGATTGTAAAAATAAGGACCCCCTTCATATTCCTTACTTCAATCTTCCAGGTAGGAGAACACCACCATGATATAATTATTAGTTGCTACATCACCTTCATATCTCCCTCTAGGTTCCAAGTCTGACGAGCCCATGGTTCCAAGAATGTAAGTACACCATAGAAAAATGGTCCCTTGACATTTTCATGGTCTTTTAGTCCTTTCCTTTCGATGCTTGTAAAACATTTCTATACTTTTATAGACTATATTCATTACAATTCACCTAAAAATCATCCTTTCATTCATCATCAAGTCCTATTTTGAAGTGTTGTAAAGTCTTGTAACAAGATTTCATGCTTTTCTAGGCATAACTTCACTATTTACACCCTTTTTATGCTTTATTTGACCCCTTTATGCCCTTATAAGGCTTAATTAAGTGTGTTTTTGAATGTAAACCCAACAAACAACATTAAATATGACTTAATTCCCAACACCCACATTCAAGTCCAAGGTGAGACCTATTCACCATGGGTGGCGAATGAGTCCCTCTTGGCTCAAAATTCAAAATATTTCAAATTTCCTTTCGGGTTTTTATTTAAAATCACCTCATGTCGGCCTATGATGAGGTATCATTGGGTTACTAAGGCACAAGTGTGTATAAATAAGTGTTTTTCTCCTCATTTTATATCCCCCAACAATCTCCTAACTCATTGAAGCAATATTTCCATTCAATTAGCATTTGAGCACTTTGCATCATCTAATCAAGCATTCAAAGGAAGCCATTGATAAATGTTCACATTTTCTTTAACAAGGGTTTGGTAAGTTGATAGCATTTGCATGTTATTTGATTATAATTCTTTTCCATTTCATCATTTCATTAAGGGTTTGATTACCAAAGTGGGTTTTGACCAAAGAAAATCCATTTTCCCTAACCCTTAACCATTTTTCCCCTTTGTGCATGTGTTGTGTATGCAAATTTGTCAAGCATTTAGGTGTTGAAAAGTGGGAAAGAATTCCACAAAGTGTTTCAAGTCAATCATAACTTATTTCAAGCTTGGAGAAGACATTATGTCTGTTTTATGTAGAATTAACTTCATCAACCCATCAAGCAGACAATCTCAGATCTGGTGTTGCAGAATTGCTCCCTAATATCTCAGAATTTTGGGAGTGGACTAATTCACCATCAGTGGTGAATTAGCCCCACCTTAAGGCTATAAATCCATATTTTGTTAGATTTTGAATCTCAACACTCAGAAACTAGTTTCTGATAGTTTTCATTAGAAGCGGGACTGATTCACCATCAGTAGTGAATGAGTCCCACTGGTGATTTTTAGTGATTCCTGACAACATTCATAATATTCTAGAATCTTCATCAAACCTCCAGGTGCACTCTGAATCATCCTCCTTCCTTTTTGTTTTGCATTTGTTCATGTTTGCATATTTCATATTGTTTTCAAACATTACATTGTTCTTACGTTTTGCATTCATAATCTCTCAAATAGTTCATTTAATTGCACGTAGATCATTCCATTTAGTCTAAATAACATCATACATTTCATAATTTGAGTGAACCTAACTAGGATTTTGGCTCTTCTTTCTCCTTTAGGTGAAAAACCCTAGAAGTGCTAGAAAGGATTAGGGTTCCAAAAATCTACGGTTGATTTTGGTGAACCTGCATATTGAACACTTTACATTTCTAATTTCCATTGCATATTTCTTCTTAGATTTCATTTGCATCAACATTCAATTAGGGTATTGTCTTGTTTTTGCATCCTAGGGTTTGTCATATTGTATTAGTGAAAGACTCATTTAGATTTCATTTTTGCATATCATGTCATTGAAAAAACTAAAAAATTGCATCTGCATCCTTCATTGGCATCTGAAAAAGATTAAAATCATTTTAATTTTTTTGAAAAACATAAAAAAAATCTCATAACTGGAGTTATTCGCCACCCTGGGTGAATTAGTCCACCTGCACATTTCATTTTGCATTTTTAGGCATTTTTCTAGATTTCATTATTGCATATCATGTCATTGAAAAAACTAAAAAATTGCATCTGCATCCTTCATTGGCATCTGAAAAAGATTAAAATCATTTTAATTTTTTTGAAAAACATAAAAAATCTCATAACTGGAGTTATTCACCACCCTGGGTGAATTAGTCCACCTGCACATTTCATTTTACATTTTTAGGCATTTTCAGGCATGTTTCAGTTTGCAGAATTTCTTTTATTTACATTGTGCACTCCTAGATTACATTTCATTTACATTCACCCCGTATTTTGTGGTACTTGTATGAGTGTTTGGTTCCCCATTGATAATGCTTTAGTGAAACAAAGTTCTAGACTCATGGCTTCCCACGATAGCACTTTCATTGTGGACCTTGGGATCTCAAGAGAGCTCCTACTCCTAGTATGGAAAATGGTGCATTAGGAATTGATACTACCACTTCTATTCCTTCCCCTTTCCATCCAATGAATGTTGACACACAAAACACTTCCATTCTACAAGAAAAAGTCATTAGTATTCATGAAGATTTTTCCCATTTACAATAAGACTTGTCTCTTGAAAACATTTCTACCACTGCCATACCTACAATAGAAAACCTTCACCGTTTGATTGAAAGTTATGATGGTTTAAAAGTTATGAAACGAATAGCCGAGATATACAACAAACATGCTCCTTCCACATCCCAATCAGCAAACATAGTTGGAAGCCAAGGAGGCTCTCACATCCCTCCCCCTTCAACCATAGCATCCATACCAAGTTATACCACTCCTCAAGTTACAACAACTATGCAATAGGTTACTCATGTGGCTCCTTCTTTCACAATTCCAACTAGCATTCCTAGTTCTTTTGTGGAATCACATATTCCTTCTTCCACCTTCACCCTTCTTAGTATCCCTTTCACTTCCCCTAACATTACATACACTCCATCACCATTTTCCCTTCCACCTCACAACCCTTACACTGATCCCATCATTACACAACTCTTTAACCCTATGTCATCCATGTAACAAAAACTCTCCACCATTAGCCAAAGTAAAAAAGCTCCACCAACATGTACCATGTTCATAGTAGTCCATTATCCTTAGAGATCTTATGTACCCAGATGCCACAAGGAATCAAAATGCCTAGGTTTGAGAAATATAGAGGTAAAGGAGACACGACTATTCATGTCAATGCTTATACAACCTTGTGTAGTGACTTTGTCCTCAATGATAAGTTGTTAGAAAAAAATTTTCCTAGGACCTTGAAGGACACTGCATTAGAGTGGTTTTCAAACTTACCCAATCATTCCATAAGATAGTTCAATGAACTTGTAGATGCCTTCATAAGTCATTTTTGAGTCCACATGATTCCTAAAAAGACTATGGCTGATTTAATGCGATGTAAAAAAAATATAGATGAAAATGTCACTAACTTCATTTCACGTAACACCAGTCATTGTATGCCCAAATTGATTTCAAGATTCTTGATTCACATCTGTAGAAGATGTTTATCGAAAACTTGCACACTCACCTTCAAGATAAGTTAACTATGATGAAATTTCCTTCGTTCATGCATTTATGCATGACCCTTTGTGATTATCACAGCTCGGTTTCTAGTCATGATTCAAAGTCCACTTCTAACTGAGCTGAGAAATCTGAGAAAAACAATAAAAAAAAAATGCAAAACTTTATAAAACCGAATAGAGACTTTTTATAGTTCAATCCACCTTCTCCGCAACCAACCCAACCTGTTCCATGTCAAGTGGTCGTTGTTAAAGCAACAGTTCCCTATATCTATGGAGACTCGAAGAGACAATTTACTCCCTTACCTGATACCCTCCACAATACAATGAACCAATTGCTCCAACAACAAATAATCACTTTTCCTACCGTTAAACCACTTCATACCACCAAGCATTTACCACCCACCTTTAAACCAAATGCTTATTGTCATTTCCATTTCCAAAATGGACATGACACCGAACAATGAAAGAGTCTAAAACACCTAGTTCAAGACCTCATTGATTTGGTTCATCTGTCCATTGTGGGTGTCAATGATCAAGGCAATGTGCCATAGAAAAATGACCCCTTGTCATTTTCATGGCCTTTTAGGTCTTGTTTCATGGTATTTGATATATTTTTCTTTGCTTTTATGTTGCAACATGGCTTGAACATGCATATTTAGGTACTAAAATTCAAATAATGACGTCTTGTGAAGGTGTTGTGAAGTGTTGTAAGACATTTCTACATTCTTCTAGACTCTATTCATTACAATTCACCTAAAAATCACCTTTTTACACATCATCAAGTCCTATTTTGAAGTGTTGTAAAGTCTTGTAACAATTTATTTCACACTTTTCTAGGCACAACTTCATTATTTATCTCTTTCTTATGTTTTAGTTGACCTCTTTATGCCCTCATATGCTTTAATTAAGTGTATTTTTGAATGTAAGCCTAACAAACAACATTAAATGTAACCCAATTCCTGACACTTATTTTTAGACTACCCTAGGTGGGACCCATTCACCATGGCTGGCGAATGAGTACCCCTTGACCTCAAATTCAAAATATTTAAAATTTATTTTTGGGTTTTTATTCAAAAACACTTGATGTCAGCCTGTGATGAGGTATGAATGGGTTACTGTGACACAAGATTGTATAAATAAGCAAATTTCGCCTCATTTTACAATTATAATTCTTCAACATTCATACATCATATTCAACCATTCAAACATCTTACAACATCAATTCAAGCAATATTCAAGCACTTTGAAGCATCCATTGACATTAATTCATATTTGTATTATCAAGGGTTTGTTATGTTGATAGCATTTACATGTTATTAGTTTGTCATTCTCTTTCATTTCATTAAGGGTTTTATTACCAAAGTGGGGTTTGACTAAGGAAAAACCCTATTTGCTAACCCTCAACCATTTTTCCCTCTTGCATGTGTATTTGCAGACTTAGGTATGCAGATTTAAAAGGCCTTTTGATGTTGAAAAGTGGAGAATAAGTCAACTAGCTGTTTCAAGTCAACATATTCTTATTTCAATCTTGAAGAAGGTTTTCTATCTATTTCCTATAGAATTGACTTCCGAAACCCGACATTCATTGATTTATAGATTTGGTGTTGCAGAGTTGTCTCCTGATTTTCTAGAATTTTGGGAGAGGATTGATTCGCCACTAGTGGTGAATAAGTCCCACCTTAGGACTGAAAATCTAAGTTTTGTCAGATTCTAGATCTTGACTATCAGAAACCAATTCCCAACATTGTTTTACTAGGAGGTGGACTAATTCGCCACCCTGGGCGAATGAGTCCCACTGTGAAAAATCAGTGATTTCAACCAGTATCCATAGCATTCCAAATTCATCAGATAATGTCCAGGTGCACTTTGTTTCTTCCTATTTCTTTCTATTTTGCATTATCTCTTCATTTACTTCATTATTTGCATCTCATAGTGTATTTTCAACCATAGTTAAAATCATAGCTTTTACATTCATTTTCATCCATTTAATTCAGTCAATTGCATTTATTTTACTTTATTTAGCTTACACAACATCACACATAACATTATTTGAATGAACCCTTTGCATTTTTGGGACCTATCTCTCTCCTTTTAGGTGAAAAACCCTAGAAGAGCTAGAGAAGCACATAGAACCCCAAAAATCAATGGTTCAGGCAATAAGTCCATTGCACCCCCTAACAAGAATTTAAAAATCTTTACGAACCCCATGCCTAAACACAATGTTTCATTTGTCAAGGCTAGTGAACCTTCAAACCCTCATGTTATGAACATTGATACAAATAATGAACAACATGATATAACTCCAAATGTTACCCAAGTTACTCATATGGATGAACTTTTGGGTGTGATAGAAGTTATCCCTCGTAAGGGTCCAACCAAAAAAAATCTTGATATCACCTTTTCTTCCAAAGATATACTTAAAAATCTCCCTGATGGTCCTCTTTACATCACTGGCCAAATCTATGATAAGCCCACCAATGGGATATTAATAGATCTCGCCTGTGGCAAAAATGTGATCACAGAAGAATTTTTAGTAATAGGGTATGTGTAGGATCATCATGGAAAAAAATAGGTCTTTAAGTGGTGAAAAATTCATAAAAATCAGAGTTAGGCAATTTGACGTAAAAATTTGACTAAGTTATCTATATTATTTCAAAAATATGTAAGAATAGAATCTGTAGCAAATTGAATGTAGTTTCTAAACTACTAGTTATTTTTTTTTTTTAAATTCTATTTGGTGAAAATTTGAAATTTCAATGTAGTAGTACTTAAATTTCAGGGAAAAAATAAGTAGGTGTCTCTGACCACCTAACCACAATAGAATGATAAAAAAATATAATATTTTAGATATAAGTAGATGACTCATGTCTGAATGTGATGCACATTCTTTTGTAATTTGTTTCAAAGTAAATAATTAATGAATTTTTATTACAACTTTTAAAAAATATAAAACCCATGTTTGATGACCTTAACTTGGTCAAAACTTCATGAAATTCAATTTTTTTTTTTAATCCTATAGTATGCAAAGCATAGAATGTGATGCATGTTTTAGATTCAAAAAATGTGATACCGCTTTGAAAGCTATAGATTTTTTCAATCATCCTATCAATTAGGACTTTAGTCTTAATTCAAATAGAAAATGAATAATAATTATTTATTAAATTCAAAGTAAAGCATAATTTATATTGGTAGAAAGCTGAGAATCTCCTTTAAAAACCCTTTTCATTTCATCAATTTTGGGTAAAAAAAAAGTCGTCAGCCATATACCCTACACATACTCATCATATTGCCACTTTTTGGCCCATCATGATCCTGCACATAACCATTACATGAATTGTATCAAGATGATTATAATAAATCAACTATGTGGATTAAAACACGTACTGGTTTTGCATGCCCTACGATCGGATCGATCGCACTCCCATTACAAGTAGGACCTAAAACTTTGGAGGTAACCTTTTCTATTATTCCACAATCAGATCAATTTCATCTGAGGCTAGGCCACCCTTGGCTTTGCTCGATGAAAGCAGTCCCCTCAGTTGTTCACAAATGTTTGAAGTTTCCACATGGAAATGAAATATTTAAAGTCAATAATAGTGGCTTTCATCCATTATCATCTAAAGGTGATTTTTTCCTAGAGGATTTTTGGCCTGAACCAATGGAACCCATCACCTCTTGTAAGGATTTCTTTTTCATGGTCTATCAAAAGTTCAAAGCCAAACACATAGAAAAATTGTCTCTTCATAGCATGTCCCTATCAACTTCCACTCCTCCTATCCTAGATGAAACCATGCTTCATCTTGAGTCTAACATTGAACAAACCACACAACCTCATGAGCAACCAACCATAGACACTTCCACTCCATCGTTTAAATGCCCAAGACAAAATGAAACAAATCATGTCATGCCTCCTTGTATTAAACAAGTGTATAAAGCTAAAAAGAAAGTGATTCACCTGTCTTCTTTGGTTTCTTCCGGGTATGTGTAGGATCATGATGGGCCAAAAAGTGGCGATATGATGGGTATGTGTAGGGTATGTGGCTGACGACTTTTTTTTTTACCTAAAATTGATGAAACAAAAATAATTTTAAAGGAGATTATCAACTTTCCACCAATATAAATTATGCTTTACTTTGAATTTAATAAATAATTATTATTCATTTTCTATTTAAATTACAACTAAAGTCTTGATTGATAGGTTGATTGAAAAACATTTATAGCTTTCAATTGGTATCACAGCTTTTTGAATCTGAAACATGCGTCATATTCTATGCTTCGCATACTATAGGATTAAAAAGAAAAAATGAATTTCATGAATTTTTGACCGTTAAGGTGGTCATACATACAAGTTTTATATTTTTTTAAAAGTTGTAAAAAAAAAATTCATAATTAATTATTTACTTGGAAAAAATTACAAAAAGATATCCATCACATTTGGGACATGAGTCCTCTACTTATATCTAATTATAAAATTTATCATTTTATTGTGGTTAGGGTGGTTGAGCACACCTACTTCTTATTTTTTCCCTAAAAATTTAAGTAATTACTCCATTGAAATTTAAAATTTTCACCAAACAGATTTTTACACTTTTTTTAAATAAACCTAGTAGTTTAGAAAATACATTCAATTTTCTACAGATTCTATTGTTACATATTTTTGAAATAATATAGATAACTTATTCAAATCTTTGTCAAGTTGCCTAACTCTAATTTTTCTAAATTTTTTGCCACTTAAGGGCCTATTATTTCCATGATGATCCTGCACATACCCTTCCATTCTTCTCCCTCCAGAAGAAAATGAACCTATGATAGATCAACCTGCTCTTACCCCTTAACAACTTCAAAATAAAATAAAACACAACCGCAGTGCTAGGGAGCATAGGTTTCATTGTCATCTCCTTGCTCATTAGTCTCAAATGGAAGAAAATAAAGAAACCCAACCTCTTCCTATGACAAAAGAAATATATGACCATCCTCTTTCACCTAATCTACCACAAGATAACACAGTCCAACACTCATAGTTCAAAATGAACCAATCCAACACCCACAACTTTTGATACATCCCTCCTTCAAGATTACCCTTTGTCCTCCCATCATAATCAACCTTGATGATGATGAGGATGAGGAGATCACAAAAATAGATGAAGAAGTGCATAATGACCTAAACTCTTTGTTTCCATTTACCATGAGCTTAACTGATAAATCTTCTCCACCAAGTGAAGAACTTGGTACATCTCCTAGTTTCGCACTTGCAATTCTTCCTTTGGACAGTCAACCAACCTTGCAATATATTGAACATCATTGGGAGGCAGATGACTTGTTAGATGGTTGACTCGCCTTTTCCTTACTAGCCTTTTATATTCATTTTCTTTTCTATTCATATCATGTTACTTTGTATCGTGCGTTTGATGCTCCCTCTCTTTGTACACTTCTTCCATTTGTACCTCTATTATTCTCTATGTCGTGCATTGTATTTTTCGATTTTGTTTTGTGTTCTCCTTTCGGGGATGATTCAAAGCATTGAGACACCCTATGTCTCTTCCATGTTGACCCCAAAAGTCCTTTTTTTCTTTTGTTTTGTGTTCTCCTTTTGGGGATGATGCAAAGCATTGAGACACCCTATGTCTCTTCCATGTTGACCCAAAAGGTCATTTTTCTCTTTTATTTTTTGTTCTCATTTTTGAGATGATAGAAAGCTTAGAGACCACCTATGTCTCTTCCATGTTGACCCAAACAGTCCCTTTTCCTTTCACTTTTCTTTTTCTTGTGTTTTTCCTTTTGGGGATGATGCAAAGTATTGAGACTGAAATGTCTCCTTCATGTTGACCCAAAAACTTTTCCTTTTTTTTTCTTTTCTCTTGTGTTCTCCTTTTGGGGATGATAAAAAGTGTTGAGACCGAAATGTCTCTTCCATGTTGACCCAAAATGGACTTTGTTTTTCTTTTATTTTTTCTCTCTTTGTGTCATTCTTCTAGTTCTATATATTCAGGGAATGATGACAATTCCAACCTCTTTCATAAAAAAATTGTAGAAATGAACATACTAACCCCAAATCCATAGATCCCTTATGTGTTTGGTGTGTTCTTTTCTGGGGGGCAACTCCCTTTTCTTTTGTTCTCTTTTTCCTTTACATGACGTAGCCTAACTCAGAAACAAATGACTTGGCATGGGGGATTTCCAAGTTGGCTCTCATGTCTTGTTTGCATTCTTCTCTTTGCTACTTTAAAGAAATTTCTCTCAGAACGATGTGTAGTAATTCCTTTAAAGTGGGGGGCATACATTGGCATCATTTCATTTACATTTTTGGTTCTTGGTGTAGCCTTGTCACTTCATGCGATGCGTTCGTCACTTTGTGGATGACATTGGGTGTGATGTCCTTCATAAGTGTGATCAATCTTAGCATATTACATTCCTCTTAGTGGCCTGATGCAACACATTATATCCCCTAAGTTGTGAATTTTATATTATTTGATTGGTCCTCTCTTGCAGACATTAGACACAATGTTCCCTAAGTGATAGACCTTGCATGAAATTAACATGACTCCTTTGAGCACCTTTTACACTTTACATTTCCTTTTACATTTTACATGTTACATTTTTGTATTTTACTTTCTTTCCACCTTGCATAATGCAACTTGCATGCATATGGTACCTTTCTCTTTTTTCATGAGTTCTAAGCATACGAAACTTTTCTTACCTCATGAAGCACAAACCATCATTTTTCTCTTGTGGCACCTTGTTAAAGTTATCAAGAGGTATAACTTTGATATGGTTGAGCGGGAAGCCCATTCAGTAGCACAACTTTCCCCATAGCCACCTTTGTTTTTGTGAGTGCATGCCAACTAGTGTATGTACTTCACTTTTTGGGTTTTCTCACCCAACGGACCACCATGAATTATGCCACCCCAGTGTGAGTATGCATTTTATTTTTCAAACAAACGGCCTAGATCTTATCCACAACTAGTTGGATGGACAATCAAAGCTTTCATTCCTTTTTCATCATCTTGTGCATTCCTTTGTTCTTATGTTTAGTTTGCCATGGGATCTTCATCCTGGTGGCTTGATCATCCCTCTTGATTGCTGACATTCCATCTTTCTAATGTAAGTGCAATGAGACCTCTCTCTTGATATTCATTGCTACTTTAGTGTGAGTGTGAAGCAAGTTCATCCTCTCACTACAGTGGGGGCTAAATGCACCATAGAAAAATGGTCCCTTGCCATTTTCATGGTCTTTTAGGCCTTTCCTCTTGATGCTTGGTCCATTTTTCTTTGATTTAATGTTTTAATGTGGCTTAAACATTCACATTAGTTCCTTAAAATTCCAATTATGGCATCTTGTGAAGGTGTTGTGAAGTGTTGTAAAACATTTCTACAGTTTTCTAGACTCTATTCATTATAATTCACCTAAAAATCATCCTTTTATTCATCATCAAGTCCTATTTTGAAGTGTTCTAAAGTCTTATAACAAGATTTCACACTTTTCTAGGCATAACTTCACTATTTGCACCTTTCTTATTCTTTATTTGACCCCTTTATGCCCTTATAAGGCTTAATTAAGTGTGTTTTTCAATGTAAACCCGACAAACAACATTAAAGGTGACTTAATTCTTGACACCCACATTCAAGTCCAAGGTAGGGCCCATTTTCCATGGGTGACGAATGAGTCCCTCTTGGCTCAAAATTCAAAATATTTCAAATTTCCTTTCGGGTTTTTATTTAAAATCACCTTATGTCAGCCTGTGATGAGGTATCATTTGGTTATTAAGGCACAAGTGTGTATAAATAAGTGTTTTTCTCCTCATTTTATATTCCCTAATAGTCTCCTAACTCATTGAAGCAATATTTCCATTTAATTAGCATTTGAGCACTTTGCATCATTTAATCAAGCATCAATTAAGCATTCAAAGGAAGCCATTGATACATCTTCAAATTTTCTTCAACAAGGGTTTGGTAAGTTGATAGAATTTGCATATTATTTGATTATCATTCTCTTCCATTTCATCATTTCATTAGGGTTTGAATACCAAAGTGGGATTTGACCAAGGAAAATTCCTTTGCCCTAACCATTAACCATTTTTTCCCTTTGTGCATGTGTTGTATGCAGATTTTTCAAGAATTTAGGTGTTGAAAAATGGGAAGAAGTCAACAAAGTGTTTCAAGTCAATCATAACTTATTTCAAGCTTAGAGAAGACATTCTATCCATTTTCTACAGAATTAACTTTGTTAACACGACAAGTAGACAATCTTAGGTATGGTGTTGCAGAATTGTCCCCTGATTTCTCAAAATTTTGGGAGTGGATTGATTTGCCATTAGTGGCGAATGAGTCCCATCTTAAGGCTGGAAATCCATACTTTTTCAGATTTTGGATCCCGACACTTAGAAACCAGTTTCTGACAGTTTTCCTCAAAAGCAGGACCGATTCTCCATCAATGGCAAATGAGTCCCACTAGTGATTTTCAATGATTTATGACATCATTCAATATATTCTAGAATCTTCATCAGACCTCCAAGTGCACTCTGAATCAACCTCCTTCTTTTCTATTTTGCACTTGTTCATACATTTGTTCATGTTTGCATATATCATTGTGTTTTTAAACATTGCATTGTTCTTAGGTTTTGCATTCATAATCTCTCAAATAGTTCATTTAATTGCACTTAGATCATTCCATTTAGTCTAAATAACATCATACATTGCATAATTTGAGTGAACCTACCTAAATTTTTGGCTCTTCTTTCTCCTTTTTGGTGAAAAACACTAGAAGTGCTAGAAAGGATTAGGGTGCCAAAAATCTATGGTTCAGTAAGAGGGACTCGAATCCCCATAAACTTATAAATTAATGCATAATTACTCAATTAACTAACATCCTCAACTATTGATTCCAGTTGAATTACCACCATCGGTTGAGAAAGAATCCTCTGTAGACATACAATCACTTTCAGAGCCCAAGACCTCCAAACTCAAGATGATCTCACCCCATTTAAGACATTTCTTTAAAAAAAAATTGAAGCTTTGACATGGTCAGAAGGGGGTGGGTCTACCCTTATCAAAACCTCAAAAAAAGATATTTTCTCAAAAACCCCCCAAGCCTTCACTTGACACCATAAGCAGCTGACAAAACAACCAAAGAGAAAAAGAAAACCCCCATAGACACCTTCAACAACTCCCCCACTCCAACTCCACCACACTCTAGATCCCGAAAATCCCCACAAATTTGTATAAACCCACTTCACACAGAAAAAAAAATCCTTGACCACACCCAACACCCACCAAACCACGTAGCAGCCAACATGGGGGAAATAAGGCAGCGATGAGCCTAACACTGTCATACGCTAGCCGTTGCTAGAGCTCACCTCCCACACAACACCATCGATTAATAATTCTATTATAGTTATTAGTATTGTATAACCATTTTAATGTAATACACATTATTATAATAAAAAAATATATATTTACAATTATTATTTTCTACGTATTATATAAATGAGACTTATATTTAGCATTTGTTGTTTGAAATATAATGATATTGCTGATGTATAGACAGTAATTTTAGTCTGAACTGTCTAAGATCTAACTGAATGCTAAGACCCAATAATATTGTTATTCAAATAATAAGTATTTGTGGAAGGTTGAAATCAGATTTGTGCTATTCTTTTTGGCTTGGGACAGTACAAAAAGTCGTAACTTTCTTAAAAGACTTCGAAACGATGGTCTTCCTTTAGCTTCATTTCATTCAAGGTTAGTACATATCATGGCATTTGCCGTTATAGGATTGATAGATGTTTTATTTAGTGGGGAATCTATAACATTGCAGTCGTAACATTTAGCCTCATCCTTGACGTCAGAGTGAACCCCATGTCTAACGTCACATTTAGCCCCATAATTGACATTTATTTTTGTTTAGTGGAAGATCAATGCATGCCTGTCTGTAATATTACAATCAATGATGCGATTGCATAACACACCAACGACAACTTTGGTGTTTCTTTTCTCAAATCGCCTTAGTGGCTTACAACTCATGAAATATGAGATTCCCATTCGGCCCATGCCTTTATTTTGAATATCTCTGTGTACGAGAATAATCTTCAATAATTCGCTGCTTTTGCTTCTTGACAAACAATTTGCCGTACCACTGATAGATAGTTTTATTTAGTGGAAAATCTGTTGCTCTGTAGCCGTCACATTTAGCTCCGTCGTTAATAGTTATAGTTTTGTTTAGTGGGAAGCACAAAGCATCCTTCTACAGTATCAGATTTGACTACTAAATTGCTTTTTAATTCAGAATATCTCTATTAAAAGAGTATTTTCTTCCACAAATAGCAAGGGCCAATATTCAAGAATTACCCACTCTTGACAAACACTGCAACTTGGAAAAGAATATGGTAGTTGATGGACAAATGCCCATATCAAAAATTCCATGTAAGTGTAATATTTTTGGTTCTGAGATTGTTTGAAGCTTTTTTCAATTTAATTGGTTTAGTAAGATCTGATACTAATGTGTGGTATGTATGCAATTTTCTATATACAATTCAAATAGGCATCGATGATCTGGCAAAATACATAGCTGCAAATTTCCTAAATCCAGATATACGTACTCCAATCACTGTAGGCATTGCTGGTGAATGTGGATCTGGTGAAATAGCGACCAAACTCATGGACAAGGTGTGCAACAGTTATTATTATTATATTCGGTTTTCATTTGAGATCTCTCTGCCAGCAAGCTGTGCTTACTCTACTCAATGGTTAAATATCATTTTTTATTTTTTATTGTTAGATTAGGATGATTATTTATTATTTTCATAGGTATAAGCTGATATAAGAATTGATAGAACTGTTTTCAAAGTAAAAGGTTCAAGTTTCATGTCAAACCTATTACCCAACTTCAAATTTTATTTATTATTTGTTTGAGGAAAATTAATTTTTATACTTGTAAGTGTTAAACTTGTACTGACTATGCCACTGTAACATACACCCCTGATTTTATTTTATTTTTCCAATTGTTGATTCAATGTTTTCTGAGCTTGCTTGTTTAATGGTTTCTCATAAGTCATTCAAGTTTGTGACATGCCAAGATATACATAACAGATTTCAAAGAGAAACAACTAGATTACTTACAAGAAAGAGAGATTTTTGCCAACATAAACAATCTGATTTCATTATCATTAAGTTCAGTTTTACAAGACAAATATCAGAAAATAGATAGCAACTTTCAAACCTAGCAAGGTAGCATAAGGTAGAATTAAAGCTTCCAAAGTACATCAAACTGCAGCATTCTTTTTGGTTCCAAACTCCTTGTTTCAAACACCCTACGCTTACCAAATAGGCCTCCAAACACAGCAATAGTCACCTCCTCATGTGTAGGTCACAACATAAGTTTCTTGACACAAACAAGGGTGTTCCCAGCCAAAGTTCGACCTGCTCTTAAAATTTCAAATCTCATTAAAAAATTACAAACTTGTACTCATTGGAATCGGCTGGAGATGAGTCTTTCAATGAATCAATACCCATTTTGATCTCTCAGTCCATCTCAAAGCTATGAGTAAAAACCTGGATTTAGGTCTAGCAAAGTATTACCGAGAAAATGATATGAAACATGCCAAAATCTTCATAAAGCCACACCAAATTGAAAGCAAGCAAAACACAAAAAAAAAAATTCTCAAAAGTATTGATAAATCTTCTTTTTTCAATCACTTGAATCGAACTTTGTGAAGCTCTATGTGATTCTTGCTGTGGAATCACTCACAATCTAACTAGGGTGGATATTTCACCACCGAAAAAGGGTGTGGGTTTTGGGTGGATATTTGATTTTGGTCTGTACTGTTCTTTCAATTGTCAACAATTGGTATCAAAGCTTTGGTAAAGAAGCTCGGCGAGGAAGCTCGGTGGTGAATTGAGGAAGCTCGGTGAGGAAGCTAGTTGAAATTCGGTGAAGAATTTCTAGAAGTATGGACAATGCAGAAAAATGGAAGATTGAAAAGTTCATAGGCTAAAACTTCAGATTGTGGAAGGTTCAAATTGAATCATTGATAATTAAGCAGGATCTCTCAAACACACTACTAGGGAAATTCAAAGGGAAAGGTTCTCTATCATACGAAAAGTGGGAGAAATTGGATAAGAAAACAAGGGCAACTATTTTTCTTTCGTTGTCCAGCAATGTGCTATTCAATGTTTTAGCTGGGAAGACAACGCAAGAGCTTTGGGATAAACTTTCTTCAATGTACGAGATGGCTTCGACATCAAACAAGGTATTTATTATGAAAAAACTATACCTTGTTCGATGTCGAAGCCATCTCACACATTGAAGAAAGTTTATCCCAAAGCTCTTGCATTATCTTCTCAACTAAAACATTGAATAGCACCTTGTTGGACAGCAAAATAAAAATAATTTCCCTTGCTTTCTTATCCAATTTCTCCCACTCTTCGTCCAATAGAGAACTTTTCCCTTTTCTGACTGTGGATTTCTCAATCTTCTATTTGTTTGTGCCATCCATACTTCTAGAAATTCTTCACCGAATTTCAACTAGCTTCCTCGCCGAGCTTTCTTGCTTCATCATCGAGCTTCCTCACCGAGCTTCTTCACCAAAGCTCTAATACCAATTGTTGAACAAAAGAAAAACAATATAGACAAAAGCATATAATAATCAAACACATAAACTATCACGAAACAAAAGCAAGAGAGAAGAGCCAATTTTTTTTAATGTGGTTCACCAAATGACTACATCCACTTTGAGTAGGGGATAACTCTCTGTATTAAATCTAGAATCAATAATTCTCATACAAATATATTTGCAGCTGTATCTATATCAACAACTACTCACAAATGTATATTCTTCTCACTATTGTTCCTATAGCAAATACAAATAACCTCTAGAAGACACTAATTTTAACCTCATCGTGGGAGTAAGAAAGATGCATAGGTCGATGCAAAGAGAGGGAGTAGTGGTTGTCAGAACCATTGCTTAGGTTGAGGATTGGGCTGCAATAATGGTGTACATTACACTAACTGTTTTCTAGTATTTTGTAAAAGTTTAATGTTTTTAATTGTTACAAACTTTTACTACAATATGTTTGTAAATTGGATAAGAAAGATGCATAGTTCGATGCAAAGAGAGGGAGTAGTGGTTGTCAGAACCATTGCGTAGGCTGAGGATTGGGTTGCAATAATGGTGTATGTTACACTAACTAACTGTTTCCTAGTATTTTGTAAAAGATTAATGTTTTTAATTGTTACAAACTTTTAGTACAATATGTTTGTAAATTGGATAATGTTTAAGAAGAGTTATTCTTATTTGTTAAAACAATATTAATTATGTTGAGAGACTTAATTACAATCATAAAGATCTATCCTAATGATCTTAGTGTGCTAATAAAAATATTTTAATTCAAAGTTGACAGCCATGATACTCATACATTATTTTATTTCTTTGAAGATTTATATTATACTTTAAGTTTTTTTTTTTTATCAAATATATGTGAGTTATGTTTTAGTTTTTATGTACATAGTCAATTTGGAACTATTTTATTTACTTAGAACAATTTTATAAAATTTTTGGTTTTAAAAAATGTCAGATCTAAATGGATTTTTTCCTAACATAACTAGGACATGTTTGTCCTTGACCTTGATGCCAATGTAATTAAATATTAAAGTTAAAAATAAAACAACACAACATTAACAATTACCAAATATAAAAGAAAATATTAAAAATTTGGTATTTGAATTGTTCTTAATTTAACTATTTAATAATTGTTTGCATTTTTGTGTTATTTTTTTATTGTAAAAAATAAATAATTCTTAAAATTAAATTTAAGAAGTATACTAACAAATCTATCTATCAATCATGTGGGTGAGGTGGCTATATTTCACTGATAATTCAATAAATAAGTTCTTAATAGATAAATGAAAAAATACTCCAAGTTTTATTTTAAGAGTTGTTTTATTTTTATATGAATAACATTTTTAATTAAATTAACAAATATATGTATGCAAAAAAAAGATAAGTAGATATATAAAAAACACATAAGAAGTATTTATTTTAATATTTACTTAAACAACTATTTTATTTCATTTTATTCCAATTGATGAAATAAGACATTAGTGGTAGTATTTTTATTATTAAATAGTTAAAATTTTACATTTATACCAATGCCAAATTTAAATTAAAGATATTTTGTTAACACCCCATTTAAATTTTATAAAAAATATTTAAAACAAAATAAATTAAGATAGATGCTATTTATATTGTTTTTATTAAAATACTTTAATAATGAATTTCATAATTTCACAAATAAACTAGATATTATATATTGATAATGAACAAGATATTTAAATAGACTTATTAATATTTATGAGTGTTAAATTTCTTCTACAATATGTTTGGAAACTCATATGTGTATGTGTGTGTGTGCACACACACTATCTACACTATCTAAAAATGAGATGACAAACTAAAATCACTCTCCTCAACATGATGAATCATTCAATGATCTATAGTTCTAAAATCACTCTCTACACTCTCAATTAACTGCGCACACACTATCTACACTATCTAAAAATGAAATGACAAACTAAAATCACTCTCCTCAACATAATGAATCATTCAATGATCTATAGTTCTAAAATCACTCTCTACACTCTCTACTAACTTCATGGAATCTTGAAAATTCATGTCTACTAAGGGATACATGTTATACTTTCACCATAATATATTGTTAAATTGAATTATGTTTAATTAATTTAGATATCTTCAATACATCTATATAAAAGATTCAAGAATTCTCATTCTTTTATATTGACTAATATATTTAACATCCTTTAAATAAATGTATTTAAACATATTTATGTCAGTTGTTTAAATACATAACTATTTTTTAATAAAAAATATTAATAAGAAATGGACAAATTAAAAAAATACATTTTAAAAAAAAAAAAAATCCAATAAATAACTATTTTAATAATGCAACGTTTTAAATACATTATTTCAAAATTTTCACTTAATATTTTATTATAATTTAGTAAAAATAAATTATTGCTTTTTAACAATTATTTTACTTATAAATTGTGTTAACTTCCACCAAAATTTATTAACGAATTAAATAATGTTTAGATAAAACTCTTCCCGTCTCCCTAAAAGAGTTGATTATGTATATGTTTTAAAATTGCACTGGACAATGTGTGCTTCCAGATAGAATCTCATCTACTCCTCACAGCTGGTCAAGCAGCGTTTCTACACAAGCATTTCAATGGAATGTGGATTACCAGAGCCCTCAGTGAACAAGGTAGAAGAATTGAGAAGGGAGTTGCCAATTTATTGGCCAAGCAAAATTCAGGAGAATACGAAGCAAAAGAACAAGTAAGATCAAGTTGTGGAGCAGATTGTTAATTTTCATCTATAATAAGTTTTTAAATGTATGCTTGATAATTGATAACAAACAGGAAAAGCCTGCGTGCCATTTTGAATCTAATTAATAGACTCAAGGATTAGTTTTCAGTTAGCAGGTTTTGTTTTTTGTTTTTTTTGGGATCTCCGGAGTATGCGTGCCTGTCCTTTCGAAGCCTGCGTGTCATTTTGGTTTAAAGACTTGAAGACTGTTTCTCTTTTTGCTTGTTACTGTTTTCTGGTAGGTCTGTAAGCTTTTGTTTCTGTTTAAACTGGTGGACCTATTGACATTGTGTTTATGTTTTATTCGAGATCAGGATCCTTACACTGCTCTTTTAATTGACAACAAACCGGAGCCACTGGTCAATTTTTTGGAGGAATACCGAACAGAACATGAAGCCGTTTACAAATATATGGCATGCACGGAGTTGAACCAACTGGTGAGAGATCTGCAGAAAAACATACAAGAATGATTATTTGATTTTTTTTATATTTTTTTATTTTTAAAATATTAAAGTTCTAAAATATATGTATCTGTTCGTTGCGAGCTCTCCAGGTCAAATATCAAGAACATGAGAGCAAGGAGAAGTCACTGAAAATTCCTAGGGTTTTAATTGTAAAATTCAGTGCTCGAGATTACATGGGAACGCTCGAAGCTTCTGATGGTCTGCTAGTTGAGATAACTGAAGCAATCGAGAAGTCTATGACTCGCGCTCAGCTGTGGACCACTCGCTGCAGAAATAACCGCCAAAGCTTTTTCGACATATTTGATTTGATTGTTCCTGCTGTAGTATTTGCGCTGGCCTGGACAGCCTCTTTGTTTCTAGACTATTTTAATGTCACAAACCTAAAAAATGGATCTATAGCTGCAATTGTAATAGCATCTGCTGCGTCTGTACTCAAGAAATCATTAAATGTTTATAACTGGAAGAAAGTGAGCGAATTTGTGAGTGATCATTTCAGTTCTCACAAGTCTCGGCAGTATGGCCGTCAAGAGACGGTTATTTCAAAGATCAAATTTTTGAAGAAAGAATGTGGAAGAAAACCTTGCCCTTTTTTTCCTTTCATTGCAGGTGAAAAATTGAAATATTGGTGTGGTTTTCATGAGGAAAAGGTTAAGGGCACTCCTGTTCCCAAATATGGATCAGCTCCAGATGATAAGCTCCGTATAGTAGCCTTTCTGAATGACCTCGACCGTTATGAAGACACACATATTGTGCAGGTATTCTGTTATATTAATTCGTATGTGTACATTTATATTACTTAGTAATAAATAATATAAGTTTCATTACCCGTATAACACAGGTGTTGCGGTCCTTAAACACGGTACTTAAAGCATGTGAAATCAACTTTGTTTTAGCACTGGACAAGAATATCATTCGAAAAGCATTTAAAGCTTCTCCACAGACAGACGATGATGCCGATCACTTTATTAGCCAGGTTATCCAGTACCCAGTCACCTTACTAGGTCCAGCTCATAAAGCCAATTCTGAAATGCAAGGTATGCATGTGTGGAAATCAGCTATACTTAATGTGGGTATAAGGTTAAATAGTTAATAGAAATTTTGAAAGTGAAAAAGAATTATTTGGATTTATGATTTTTTTTGAATTGGGATTAATTTTGTTGTTTAATGTTCTGTGGGTTCGATTCTTTTGTTTCTAATTTTCATTTTGGTCTATAGTTCATTTAAACTAAGGTAGTTTTTTTTATTATATATTATTATCTTTTTCCTTTATATTGAAATATAGTTCATTTAAACTAAGGTAGTTTTTTTTATTATATATTATTATATTTTTCCTTTATATTGAAAGTATATCTAGGCTTTGAAAAAATTCTCAATCATTATTCTTTGTTGAAAAATATTTGTATGATCATCTTCATTGATGATTGATTTATTGTGATTCCATTTGCAACTACCAAAGAACATTGTAATAGAATAACTTTTAAAACTCAATATACAAGAATAATCTAAAATTCTACCAAAACAATTGCTATTGGAAAATGACTGTTCAATCAAAAATATTTGTTCCACCATAGTTTGCACTAATCATTTATGTTGAATTTCATTAATAGCTTTAATCTGTTTGTCTCTTTTGTTGTGGTATTCAGACATTACCATAAATGATATCGAGATCCAGGAAATACCCACAAATGAAAGTAAGGAGCTTTCGTCGAAACATGTAACTCGGGTTCAACATATGCCGATGATGGAAAATAACCCTGGCGAAAGTGAAACGTTTATAAGATTGAATTGCTTTGCGAGAGAGATCTCTGGGCTTCATCAGAATTATATAAAATACCACAAATTTGCAAGGAATGTGATATACAAAATCATGCAGCTTGACAAAAAAATTTATGAGCAATGGGATAAGGAATTAGTGGCTTGGATCTTTATATGTTCCCAATGGAGACGAGAAATGAACATTCTCATTCAGGTACCCTGATCTTTCTTTTCATTTTAAATAGTTTCCAACTTTCAAATTTGTGATTGTTGTGTGTGACGATAATCATATTTTTTTGTAAGGATTGGCATGCCTACATTGATGTTAAAGACGAAAATAAGAAAACAAAACAAGAACCTTCCCTCAAGGAAATTGTTGCTAATTATATAAAACAGCAACCTGATTCCAAAGAAAAGGGCAAGAAAGAAGCTGATTCCAAGCAGAAGGAGAAGAAAGAAAAGGAGAATACAGTGAATGATTTGTCCAGATCTAAAGAAGATGAAAGTCTAGGATGGGAAAGCCTGCACAAAGCCTTAGATAAAGTCCAAGATGTATCAATGAAGGGTATTCAATGCTTTCAAATTTTTAGGTTCCACTGTGACGCAGGATATCTTAACCTCCCTCATGAACTTTCATCCAGCTAGGTATACCCTAGAACTCCTAAGTCACAGATACTGCATTATATAACACATTACCGGTCTATTATAATAAGTGTCATATACAGGCTGCGATCTCTCATTATCGTAACATGTTTGTAGAAGTAAGTTTTTTTTAAAGAATATAATAATAATATTATATTAGAAAGATATTTAGGCATGTTCTTGATCGGTTGGTAGTGCAAATTTTAAGAGTGTAATTGGAGAAACACTATATGTATAATTTTTTTGTTTGAAATTGTATAATATAAATATTGAATATTAAAAGTTTGAGCAAGATTTTCAAAAGTCAAGCATGACATGTGCATTTCATATCTTAAAAATGATAAATCTCATGAGCATACCATTTGTTGTATTATATGAATGTATCTTGTTGTAGTAAGTAACATTATAATATAATATTAATGTGACCATCACATCATATAAATAGATTTATTTTGATAGTTATGATTTAAGACAATAATGGGCACTATTATTGTAAGCAATAACACCAAACCATATAGGAAATTATACTAGTTTCACGCAAAAAGATTTTCACTAAATATTTAATTGAAGTATCAATTATCAAACAAGAATTGTAATTGTTACTCTTTATTTTTCCAATTGTTTACTTATCATGTATTTTGTATCTTTGACTAACATTTAAATAAGGATGGTAGTGATATTCAAAATGGGAGATATTTAATTTTAGAGATAGTAGTGAATGTCAAACACGTTCTCTCTCTTATCATCATTATCAATTATTTCCTTGTTTATTGTCAGCCATTGTGATTTATTTATGCTTAGAGCCTATGTCATTTTGATAGGAATGTGTGTATGATTACCTCTTGTAATAGGTTAAACAAAAGAAAAATTTATATTATTAATTTCCTATAGGCACCTATCTAATTATGAAATTCAATGATTAGAAATAATGGAAAGTTTAGTGGCCTAATTCTTTTAATATATATTATATTATTTACAATATCAAGTTCCTAATTAAATAAGCCAACATATATACCCATGTAGACAAATACTATGTGTTGGGAAACATAGTAGTACTTTATCATCTAAATGATTGTCATCATTATTATGTGATTTTGTATGCCTATAATATGTAGATAAACTATGTGAAATTAGCATGGTTAATGAATTCAACATTCTCTTGTTATGAAGCATGACCATATTATATGTTGCATATAAATACATTGATGCATTAAATAATGTGCATTCCTTATTACAAATAGAGATGTTTGCTTATTCCATAGGACTTGTTGGTCATCACGTATTTTTATGTAGTTTGAATATTAGTTGACATATTTACAAATGCAACTTGGTATACTTCATGTCCTTATTAATAGAAAATCATCTCCAAGGTCACAACTATTTATAATGTTGGCCACAATGCTTTGCCATAAGTGTTGCATGTACTCAAGTATAATAGAAATTGTACATGTAAAAAATTATATGTTCATATGAAATGTTAGTTGATGTATAACATGCAAAGTAGAAATTTCAAATGAAGTAGAACAATTAGGTAGAGTATTAATGCATGTAATTTATGGGAGGTAATTATTCAAGATCACCAAGCAAGATAATTGACCATCTATCATAATGTTCTATTCCATGAGAAGGAAAGACCAATTTCAATTGATTTTTCATAGTAATGAACATCTTGGGACCTATAAAACTCTTTTTACCAATGAGAATAGATTGCACATCTCTTCTTGTAATATTGCTAAAGATTATCCTCTTAAAGGTTGGCTATTTTTAATAAGAAACTTCAAGGATGTGTGAATTATGGTTACACATGTTATGGATTATAAAATGGATTTTACCATACTTTTCATGCATTGTTTACTTAGTACAACTAATAATGTGTGATTTCCCTTTTCTAGTGGCTGCTTCATCTTAGGAAGTTTATGAATACCTTGTAAGAAAAAATTATATCAATAGTTGAATATCAAATAAATACTTATCTTGTCTTGGAACCAGCCTATATAGATCCTACCAATCATCCATTTCCATTATCGTTAGCAACACTGATGTAGGAGCATTCGAGTGAACTAGTGATCCATATTACCCAAAAATATTTTGGTTTGGCTTTTACATGTTTTGGCTTGATTTTGGTTTAATTTTGCATTTTTGGAGTTTGTGAAATCCGATTGTGGTGGTCAATTTTTGGTGAGGTTGATTGATATTATTGTCATTGATTGAAAAAACATTGTCTTCCAATTTTAATTTCAAACTAACATTTATTGTTTCCATATTTGATGAATTTAGTTTGTTCCATTATGGTTATTGGAGTAACAATTTCTCCATAAGTTTGAATGGGTTTCACAAGGAGTCAAATGAATGTTGATTTCAAAATAATAAAATTAATTTTTAGTATGGAGCATAGATGAGTATGAGTTAGAAAGTAATAAAAATTGATAATAAATTATAAATTAAATGTATGGGCTCTAATACTTTTGAAAAGAGGAATACAGAAGGCTGGAGAAAAGGAGGGGGGTCGCAGCATTAGTGAAGGGGGAAATGCATAAAATAAAGTGAATAGGTAGAGAAAGAAGGGGGCATATGGGAGAGAGGTGAGCATCATAAATAAGATGCATTGAATAGGCAAATCAAACACAGGCTGTGATTAGAGAGAAGAGGGGTGCACAACAAGAGAGAAGTTGCTAAGAAAAGAAGCAAGTGCAAAGTCAAAAAGAGGTGTCGCACAATAGATATATGGCATGATACAGAGGAAATTAAATATGACACGAGATGTCGTGCAGTAGATTAGAAGCAGCAGAGATGGAGTGAAGAGAGGATGACAAGAAAGAGAATAAAACAATGTAGATTGAGGGAAAGATGAAAAGACTCCCACACAACCAAAAGTGGATTGAGTCCGCTAAACAAAGAAAATCAAGGCAGATTTGATACTAAGCTACACGAGTAATGGATGATGGATAAACAAATTGCCAGCACAAATAAAATTAAGAGAAAACGAGGTCGTGCCATGGTAGCTAAAATTGCAAATTGGCAGCATGAAGAGGGACCACGCCATATAGAGAAACATATATGTGAATACAGAAAAATAAAAGAGGTACGTAGGAAATGCAGGGAGGCTGTATAGTTAATAAAACCCATTAAACAAATCAAAGCCATCACATGTGTGAAAAGAGGAGAGAGGGGGACACAAGAAAGAAAATAAATACATATTGGAGCAATAAATAGGGTCGCGCCATTTTTGAAGAAGTTTGTTTTAAGATTTTAATGTCAAGTGAATGTAAGAGCAAGTCGTGGCACATGGGAAGAGAAAGTTAGAGTAAAATGCAATGAAAGAAGAGAGAAAGAGAATCGCATGGAAAAGGAGGAGGCTGTGAAAATTTAAAACAAAATAGAAATTGTAGAGAGAGTGAGAGGAATGAGAGGCAGCGATATAGATAAATTGACAAGGACATAAAAGAGTGGGGGTGCGAACATGGTAAGGAGAACAAGAATAAATACAAATTGCAATTGTTTTGATCTGTGAAACATGAGTTTAATAAATAAATTTGAATTTCATTGTATTTAAAATTGAATGTGAATACTAATTTTATTTTGTTGGAATTGGAAATAGCATGTAATGGTCATTGATAATTAGTACAATATTAAATTGAGAGTTAATTGAAAAATAAAATTGTCAATTCAAATTATTGTTTGGCTTGTGAATTTTTCTAGTCTAATAAGACTCGTGCAATTTATTTTGCATCATTTGATACCAAAGCTAGGTTGCTCATTGGGAGAAGTGCAAAGAGAAAGGTATGGTTATAGTTTTTTGCAACTGTAGAGTTGAGTTGTACATATGAAGTGGTTGGTTGTCCTCCAGCGAAGATAAAGCTTGGTAGAAGGTATATAAACTTCCTCCACTAAGAGAGAGTGGGTAGAGAGGCTTTGAATGGAGCATCTTCCAAAGTCTTTTTTGGGTAAAGGGTATTATGTGAGTATGATTTTTGTTGTAGGGAGTACTTTCAATTACAAAGAGCATTGGCTCTAAAATTGTGTGTGTGGAGCTTTGCAAAAATTACAAATTGTGGGTAATAAGATGTGAGAAATGTGTCTTTTAGAAAGAGGATGAGATGGATCATGAGGGAAAGATGAAAAGACTCCCACACAACCAAAAGTGGATTGAGTCCGCTAAACAAAGAAAATCAAGGCAGATTTGATACTAAGCTACACGAGTAATGGATGATGGATAAACAAATTGCCAGCACAAATAAAATTAAGAGAAAACGAGGTCGTGCCATGGTAGCTAAAATTGCAAATTGGCAGCATGAAGAGGGACCACGCCATATAGAGAAACATATATGTGAATACAGAAAAATAAAAGAGGTACGTAGGAAATGCAGGGAGGCTGTATAGTTAATAAAACCCATTAAACAAATCAAAGCCATCACATGTGTGAAAAGAGGAGAGAGGGGGACACAAGAAAGAAAATAAATACATATTGGAGCAATAAATAGGGTCGCGCCATTTTTGAAGAAGTTTGTTTTAAGATTTTAATGTCAAGTGAATGTAAGAGCAAGTCGTGGCACATGGGAAGAGAAAGTTAGAGTAAAATGCAATGAAAGAAGAGAGAAAGAGAATCGCATGGAAAAGGAGGAGGCTGTGAAAATTTAAAACAAAATAGAAATTGTAGAGAGAGTGAGAGGAATGAGAGGCAGCGATATAGATAAATTGACAAGGACATAAAAGAGTGGGGGTGCGAACATGGTAAGGAGAACAAGAATAAATACAAATTGCAATTGTTTTGATCTGTGAAACATGAGTTTAATAAATAAATTTGAATTTCATTGTATTTAAAATTGAATGTGAATACTAATTTTATTTTGTTGGAATTGGAAATAGCATGTAATGGTCATTGATAATTAGTACAATATTAAATTGAGAGTTAATTGAAAAATAAAATTGTCAATTCAAATTATTGTTTGGCTGTGAATTTTTCTAGTCTAATAAGACTCGTGCAATTTATTTTGCATCATTTGATACCAAAGCTAGGTTGCTCATTGGGAGAAGTGCAAAGAGAAAGGTATGGTTATAGTTTTTTGCAACTGTAGAGTTGAGTTGTACATATGAAGTGGTTGGTTGTCCTCCAGCGAAGATAAAGCTTGGTAGAAGGTATATAAACTTCCTCCACTAAGAGAGAGTGGGTAGAGAGGCTTTGAATGGAGCATCTTCCAAAGTCTTTTTTGGGTAAAGGGTATTATGTGAGTATGATTTTTTGTTGTAGGGAGTACTTTCAATTACAAAGAGCATTGGCTCTAAAAATTGTGTGTGTGGAGCTTGCAAAAATTACAAATTGTGGGTAATAAGATGTGAGAAATGTGTCTTTTAAAAGAGGATGAGATGGATCATGAGGGAAAGATGAAAAGACTCCCACACAACCAAAAGTGGATTGAGTCCGCTAAACAAAGAAAATCAAGGCAGATTTGATACTAAGCTACACGAGTAATGGATGATGGATAAACAAATTGCCAGCACAAATAAAATTAAGAGAAAACGAGGTCGTGCCATGGTAGCTAAAATTGCAAATTGGCAGCATGAAGAGGGACCACGCCATATAGAGAAACATATATGTGAATACAGAAAAATAAAAGAGGTACGTAGGAAATGCAGGGAGGCTGTATAGTTAATAAAACCCATTAAACAAATCAAAGCCATCACATGTGTGAAAAGAGGAGAGAGGGGGACACAAGAAAGAAAATAAATACATATTGGAGCAATAAATAGGGTCGCGCCATTTTTGAAGAAGTTTGTTTTAAGATTTTAATGTCAAGTGAATGTAAGAGCAAGTCGTGGCACATGGGAAGAGAAAGTTAGAGTAAAATGCAATGAAAGAAGAGAGAAAGAGAATCGCATGGAAAAGGAGGAGGCTGTGAAAATTTAAAACAAAATAGAAATTGTAGAGAGAGTGAGAGGAATGAGAGGCAGCGATATAGATAAATTGACAAGGACATAAAAGAGTGGGGGTGCGAACATGGTAAGGAGAACAAGAATAAATACAAATTGCAATTGTTTTGATCTGTGAAACATGAGTTTAATAAATAAATTTGAATTTCATTGTATTTAAAATTGAATGTGAATACTAATTTTATTTTGTTGGAATTGGAAATAGCATGTAATGGTCATTGATAATTAGTACAATATTAAATTGAGAGTTAATTGAAAAATAAAATTGTCAATTCAAATTATTGTTTGGCTGTGAATTTTTCTAGTCTAATAAGACTCGTGCAATTTATTTTGCATCATTTGATACCAAAGCTAGGTTGCTCATTGGGAGAAGTGCAAAGAGAAAGGTATGGTTATAGTTTTTTGCAACTGTAGAGTTGAGTTGTACATATGAAGTGGTTGGTTGTCCTCCAGCGAAGATAAAGCTTGGTAGAAGGTATATAAACTTCCTCCACTAAGAGAGAGTGGGTAGAGAGGCTTTGAATGGAGCATCTTCCAAAGTCTTTTTTGGGTAAAGGGTATTATGTGAGTATGATTTTTTGTTGTAGGGAGTACTTTCAATTACAAAGAGCATTGGCTCTAAAAATTGTGTGTGTGGAGCTTGCAAAAATTACAAATTGTGGGTAATAAGATGTGAGAAATGTGTCTTTTAGAAAGAGGATGAGATGGATCATGAAGAAACAAATAAGAATTTCATACATACAGCAGGAAGGAAGAAGGTTTACCAACTTTTTTTTGAAGATATAGCAAGAATCCAAGCAAGATTGGATGCCCTTGGGGTGGAAAAATAAGGGACAATGTTGTAGCTCTTTGATGAAGGTTTTATAGAGAGGCGACAGTGTGGGAGCAACCCACACAAATGTGCAAGATGAAAGCATGACATAGGTTGCAGTAGTGAGGCTTGAGGAGATCTTTGTGCAAAAGAATGATGAAGAAGAAAATGAAGTGGGAAGAATATACCTTGTTGAAGGAATGAAAAATGAAAGAAAAATAAAATTTGTAGCAGTGTTTGAGAAGCAAGATGAAGTTATAAACCTTTATGGAGAGAAAAAAGTTGTACTAGTTGTGATTCCTTTGGTTCCAGACACCAAGAAGATGTTGTTGATGAATGGTGAAAACATATGTTTTGTAGTTGAAAGTAAAAGATAAAAAATGGTGGCAGAAGAGGTAAAGTTTGATTTTCACAATAGTTGGCATCAATTTAAGTTTGAAAAAGTAGAAGAGGAAAGCATAAAGGTGTTAAAGGTTGAGGTGCAGCCCGAAAAAATCCATTACATTGGTATGAAAAGAAGAGAGGTTGAAGCTAAAGAATGTTCTTGGAGGAGGAGGATAGATTATAGTGGGTTAATTCCCACAAAGGAGGAAGATGAATGTGAAATCTAGTGGAGGTAGATGGTTCATGGTGGGTTGAATCCTATGAGACATAAAATAAAAGGATGTCACAATTGAACATGGAGTTCAAATTATGATCATGGAAGAGAATCTATAAAAGGAAATAAAAATGAAGTGAAGATTTAGTTGAGGAGAATAGTGAATGTTCCAGTGAAATGTTAGAAAAGAAGCAAAAATAATATTTGTGGGGTACTTGTCATAGCATGAGAGTATGCTACAAGTTTCTTGCAACTTGAAAGGGTAATCCTAATACTCAAATCTATTTTGTGATCCCAAACTCACAAACATCTTATCCAACGTGTCTGATGCAAGAACATCTAGACAAACTAGTGATATGCATCAACCAAAAGCATTTCAATTTGGTTTTCACCAATTTTCGTTTGATTTTAGTTTAATGTTGTGTTTTTGGAGTTTGTGGTCAATTTCTAGAGTTCAATTCAAATCCAGTTTTTGTGGTTGAATTTTAGTGGAGGTTTATCAACATTATTATCATTTGATTGACAAAATGTCACATTTTGATTTTAATTCCAAACTAATATTTTATTTTTGTCATATTTGATGAATTTATTTTGTTCGATTATGATTATCATTGTAACAATTTATCATGAGTTTTAATGGATCTCATGGGGAGTGGAATGGATGTTGATTCAAAAATAATAAAACCAACTTTTATTATGGAGCATAAGGGATTATGAGTTAAAAGTAATAAAATTGGATAATATATTACAAATTAAATGAATGGCTCTCATATTTTTGAAAGGAGGGAAAAAGTAATAGTAGAAAAATTAGAAATTCAAAATAGATGTGAAGCGAATGTGGATCACAAGAAGAAATAAGACATGATGCAAATGTTGAAACTAATGTGAATAAAGAAGTTGGCCTAAGGAACATAGAAGAAGAAGACTCTAGGTTAGTAGATTTTGTTGTAGAAACACCTGAGAATCAAAATCAAAATGATGAAATGAATGCAAATGGATCTTTGGAGAAGGATTTTATGAGATTTCAAATGGTGTTTCGTAATAGATTAGAGAGGTTGGCATCACTAAGTATGTGTTATATTTTCTAGGAAAGTTACATTGGAATAAATGTCTACCACACTCCTCAGGGGCCTATTTCTAATAGGCATATAATAGAAAAAGGAAACCACAAATTTTCACTTGACAATAATATGGATCTTGGTCCACAACCAACAAAACTAGCAAACCTTACTCAAATTGAAGAAATATTAACTGCACGTGTGACCTAAATTTTGCAAGTCACACATGCAACTGGTGGCCAGTTCAAATACAGAGGGCACATAATAATATTTCCTCAAAATATTGAAAATGTGGCAAAGAAATTTCCACATTTACTTAAAGATATTCCACTAATTATAGTTCAGAGAAAGGATCAACATCGAACAAACTATAATATTATAGTAAATAAGGCCTGTGTGTACAGAGCACTACAATACAAAATAGAGCATGACAAGATTTACTCCAATGTCATTATCGAAGAAAATTCTCTTGACAATATAGAAGAGAATTTAGATCACAATATATTTAATGTTTTGAGAACTATCCATATGGAGTTTGACTCTAACAGAAATGAAATTGTTTTTATGTGCCCCATTATGGAGACAGATGTTGGAAATATAATTGAGCACATGACATCAATGTCATCTAAACTACCAAATGCACATAAAGAAATGGAATTGTTTCATGCATGGGTAAATAATCCTCATATAGACCCAACAATGATGATTGATTGGCCGACAATTGGTGTGTCTCCCATAAATGAATATACTACACCAGGTTTTCTTCATATGACATTCCCATATTTATTTGTTGATGGAAAATGTGATTGGTTGGAACCATGTTTAAGAAAGGTTCATCTACATGAGTTTGTGAAGCACCTCTTTTGATATAGAGACAATAGATTTGGAAAAAATCCAAGGTTTTGCTAGTATATGATGAATATAATCATGAGGCATCAGGTACATACCTCCACAACAATTTATGTTAAAAGAAGTCTACTTGAAATCCCAATGACCATATGTGCATTGCGTGAACAAATGGAGAATATGCCACAATCCAACCTAGCAGATAGAGTAATGTGATTTGGTACCACTTTAAGGGAACAAGATCCTACTGGAGCAAGTGTTGAGTAAAACTAACAAACATGCTTCACCAAATTGGAACACCTACAATATTCTTCACCTTGAGCACAGCTGACTTGTATTGACCAAATTTGCATGCATTGATGACTATGACACAACCAACCAGTCCATAAGAAGCACAACTTTGGCAGAAACAAAATGTTATTGATAACCCACACATCATTGCCCAATACATACACTTACGCCACACTATTTTTCAAAAAATAGATCTTTTAGAAGGGTATGAATGTTAAGGTTTACTAGTGCCGATACGAGTGGCAGCATAGAGGATCCACACATGTATTATATGGTTACATGGAGCACCAAATATGGGTACAATCGATAGGAATAATAAATATAAAATGAGAAAAGTTACAGAATATCTCCATGATTTTATTCACGTCTGCAACCCCCGTGAAGATGCACACCACCACAACATTCAAGTATAATTATGGACTTTTACAAAAACAAATGTTCTCTCAAAATAGACAATTTAGAAAAACTTGACAAAAGAGATTAACTAAAGTGACATTACCAAGCAAGCATACCGAAATTTCTCTCTACACCCATGTTTGAAAAACACAAGACAATTGGCAAAAACTGATTTCTAGGAAGACTACAAAGAGATTTTGAACACTGTACAAAGACACACAATGTGTAAAGAGGGCACATGTCTATAGAGAAAAAGAGGAAAATTAATTTGCAGGTAAATTCTCGATTATCTTTTTCTTCCTTTAATATATTGCTCGATTTAACAAAAAATACCTTTACAAAACATATAGGTATAATGCACCGTGGCCTCAAAATCAAGAATATAGAATATATAAATATTTAGAGAGTGGTGAGATGAAATTTGATGCATTAAAAAATGATGATAGAGTTAATTCATTCAATCAATACATACTATAGTTATGGAGAGCAAATAATGATTAGCAACCTATTATGTCAAAGCATGCACTAGTAAAATATATTGTAAAGTATGCAGTGAAGGAAAAAAGAAGCTCTGAAACCTACCACCAAATGTTATTGCGACATGAAAAACTACAAGATCCTAATTATTCAGTAGCAAAATCTTACAAAAGGCTTCTCATTGAAACATTGATTGAAAGGGATAATGGAGCCCAAGAAACAAGCTACATGCTATTGGAACTCCCACTAGTAGACAATAGTAGAAGGTTTGTGAATTTAAATGATTCAAAGGAATTGTTCAAATGTGTCAACTTAAACATGGATGATGAAAATGAGCAACACAACATATCCTTCATCAATGCATATAGGAATAGGCCCCTATTTATGGAATCTATTTTCCATCCCGATGCTACAAAATCAAGGATTTATAACCGCAAAAGAAAAGTTTAGTACTTATGGAGTCCGAGAAAAGGAGGAGCTATTGCAAGAGTATTTCCTAGGTTTCTACCAATTCATGTACGTGACTTAGACAAGTGGATCAATTTTTGCACTTTAGAACTATTGTTGTATAAGCCTTTTTGTGACATAGAAACATATATTAGTGACAATGATGAATCAATAATCACAACATGAGATAACTTCAATTACATTCCATGGCACCTAGAAAGAAGAGGGGTTGCTGAAAATACCAAAAAAATGATATAGATTCTGAATTTGAAGACAAAAACGATGCTCTAGGTTCTAACACCGAAAATGAATGGGAAATTCTATCTAGGCTTCATCATCGATAGATTTTCCAAGTTTCAGAAATGGATATGTTGGGAAGAAGAGATATAGATTGACAAAAATATTGGTTTCATGAATTTTAGGGAGAAGAATACACAAATTTAGGTACAAATTTCATTACCACTATGAGAAATATAGGTTGCCTAATTTATGATGAGATACCTCAATGTGTGGATTATGAAAACCTTAATGAAAAAAAAGCAAAGAAAAAAATATTATAATCTCCCACTATCATACATATCATAACGCATCCCCCTTGTATATGATAATACACGACACAATAGGAACAAGTAAGTCATATATAATCTGTGCTATCAATGAGGCATTAGAAGATGCAAAATCTCTAGAATGCTCTCCTTTACTTCTACTTACACCAACTGGAGTTGTGGAATTCAACATTGGAGCATCGGGAATTCATTCTAAGCTGAGAATGCCTATAACATATTTCAACGAATTACAGGGAACAAGGCTCACAAGTTTCCAAGAGGAGATCTCTCACATTAAATATATATTGATAGATGAAATGAGATTTCTAGGAGAGAGGTTATTGGAAAACATAGACTCTCGTCTATGACAAGAATTTCCCACAAGAAGCTATGAAAGTTTCAAAGGTATTCTTAGTATTTCCATTCTTGAATTTATTAATATCCTAGGATTGATCACACTTTCATTATTATTAAAATACTAATTTTATAATACGTTTCTTTCAAGTAGGTGTCTCTATGATATTGGTTGAAGATTTGGCACAATTGCCTCCAGTAAATGATAAACCCCCATACAATAGTACAAGGCATGCAAAGCTACTTTGGGAACAATTCCAAAAAATAGTTACTTTAGATCACATTTTCAGACAAGATGGATAAGACATTGAGCAAGAAAGGTTTCATCTTCTTCTATCAAACATAAGAGATGCAAACCCTACAATAGAATATTGAATTTTACTTATGTCTAGATCCAATACCAACATGAGTAGTACAGAAAATGAAGAGTTCAAAGACAATGTTCATTTATTCTCTACAAATGATAATGTGGATAGCCATAAGAGGAGAAAACTCAGTTTGTTATCAAATCCTGTTGCACGAAGCATTGTTGTAAAAACAACATCACTTACTTCTATAGAAAGATATGGAAATGATGAGTTGGAGATGGAATTACTACTCAGCAACAATGCAATGGTGATGCTAACTTCAAACTTATGGATAGAAGCAGGTCTTGTAAATGGAGCACTAGGATATATTTGAAGTATTGACTACACCCCTGGAAGTGTACCACCTCGATCACTGTCATATGTACTTGTAGATTTTGATAGTTACTCTGGAATTCTGATGCATTGGGATTGTTGTTATCAAGGTTGGCACAATGGGATTCAGAGAGCTAATTGTAGATTGCAGAGAGAATTAAGGTATGTCTCACTGCTATGACTGTCAAATTTCAGGAAAATGTTGCATATGACTATGAAATGCATTTAAGTTGCATAAGAAAAGTATGCATTTATCTGCCTGAAGCCTTAATATAGCATTTGCATGGAATGCATTTACTTCGCATAAGCAGCCAGGCGACTGCATGCATCAGTGTTCTTTTTTTTAGTATGTAACTGATTCTTGCTTGAAAATGTGAATGAACGTAAATAAAAGCATTAGACACAGAAATTCAAAAAAAAAGGGGAATATAATATCTATTCATTAATGATCGGAAAATAGGGGCATGAAGCCATTGACTTGACCTTGATACCTTCGAAAGAGGGCATAGATGCCTAGTGAATGTTTTTATTGGATGCTCGACTTTTTCTCTTAGAGATGGCCTGAATCGTGTTGACTAGGTGGGGATATGAGGAGCTGCTTTACATGAAACAAATATGAAAACCAGTGGAATTTATCTTATCCTCGGAGTACGTTTGGCGACTGTCGAGGCCAAATGAGGTATATCCATTATAAAACTGGTCGAATATTTGGGAAGATATAGTCAATTGCTTATTGGTAAATCATTTCAATCTATAGTTAAATGATATGGAAAAGGATTAGATCGAGAGCTTGAAATCCTCATGCATTTTGAACAAGAGGTAAATCGTGGGAAATGATAGCATTAGCAGTTTTATGTCTATCTGGGTTATGAAATTAAGACCCATGAATTGCATTTTCCTCTCTTAATCCAATTCATCATATTATAATTGTGTTTGTTGAGTCGATTTCCTTGACATGTACAACCTTGCCACCCTTATATTATTGTGATTCTTGTGTCGAATTTAAGGTAAGTGATTAGCTCAACGCCCACTACCTACCTCGTTACCAATCACGTCGTCCCAGATCAATAGTATCTATTGTGGTGAGATATCAGAATGAATAAATATAGCCATCTTTGCATTCATTAAGTCCACCCATTGAAGTATTTTATCAACGGTGTATGTTCCTAGTCGATACGTCTACATAATGTATGATTGTCTTCTAAGGTTGATATAGCCGTTTCCAACAATAGGATATCTAAATCCTTTATGTGAGCTGTATCTTGTTCTCATGCCCCGAATTTAGCTAGGTGTATACTGTTGCTGCTCTTAGCAATGTCGAAGTGTTAAATCGTATTTGGTGTACTGACCCCACAATTAATCGGTTCACGTACCTAGTCTATGCTTATCGAAATACGTATGCCTTCTACCAAGACAAATTGCAGGTCGAATGACTAGCTATCTTCTCCTAACCTTACTGTCATCTGTTAGATCTAAATATGGGGGTAATTTAATCATGTATATATTCCGACAGTTATTCCTGTATGGATCGGCTTCCTTCCACTTGGATGTTTATAGTTTAATATTAAAAAGAAGCATTTACAGATATATTTTGTTTTAAAGGTTAGTTTAATGCTTTTATATCTTCAAATATTTAGAAGCGTTTTGTAATGATAAATCAAGTTTGAATATGTAAAGATATGATATTATGAAGTTAAAAAACGAGTCGAGCATTTCCGGATTCCTCTATATAAAGATAGATAGTTTTGCATATGCATGAGGATAGTAGAAAACGTTGTGAAGATCTTCAGGAAGGATAGGCTCTCTTGTACCTGCAAATGGGACCTTTCTTTTCGAGGGTCCACCATCTGTGTTCCATTTCACAAAACTATGAAAGAATCAGGGGGAGACACCATATTGTTGGATTAAACTAGTTCTTGGGTTAGATTTAGTGGTCTTTAGCACATGGTTTTGTGTTAGTTGTATTGGTCCATGATTTTGGGGATCATGTTTTTGAGTCCTTGGTTTTGCATGTATGGAAGTCTATATAATGGCTTCGTGACTCCATTGTATGTGTGGCTGGTTGAAGCCTCTAGGCTCAGCCCGGTTGGGGTTGAGGGTTAATATGAAGATCTTCATTACTGGTTTTTTCCCGGTTTGGGGTTTTCTAGGGTAAATCACTTTGTTGTGATTGTGTTCTTGTTCCATGCTTGATTTGTGTTTCTATTTTTATTCTTCATCTGGATCCTAACAAGTGGTATCAGAGCAAGGTTTTGGGATTTACTTTTTGCTTGCATGTGCAGGTTTGTGAGTTGCATGTACTTGCATGTTTGTTGCATGTACTTGCATAGACTTGTATGTGGCTTGCATGTGCTTGCATGTTGATGCATGTAAGATTTCCTGGTGTTTAAGGTTCTGGGTATTTCTTTTGTGAAGATTTCTTAGCCTGACAAGCTTGAGAAATTTTGAAGGAATCAGCTGAAGATTGAGCCTTGGAGAAGTATTGAGCAATCTGACAGATGCATTGATGAAGAAAGTATAATGGGAGAAGTTCGAGCATGTGTGCAACTGGAATGTTAATGAGGCAACATGGTGAATGCGCTCATTCTAGTTGTGATGGAGGTCTTGTTTGGCTTTCAAGATGAAGTTGGATTTCTCTCGATTTTGTCAAGATAGAAAGTTGAGAAAGTCTATGCACGATCGGTCATGGTTGTTGTTGTAGACATCTTTCCTAGTTAAAAGTCATTGTATGTAGGTCCCTGCAGCCATGGCTAGTTGTAGCAAGAACAAAATTGTAATGGAGTTGTATGTAAAATTTAATACATGTATTTGGGTTGATGGTTGTAAGACCTGGTATGGCTTGCTCAATCCCTGAAAGGAAAGGCCTGGTAAGAGAGGAGTTCTCCCATGTGGTAAGGGGGACTTAGATTCATGTGGATTCCCAGTTTGATGTTGATTTTGGTGACAGAGAGGGAATTGCACTTGGTGCTTGTGAAAAGGGGGTTTGGTGCTAGCCCCTAGACCAAGTTTAAAGGGGGGATTGTTGGGTTAAACTAGTTCTTGGGTTAGATTTAGTGGATTACCCTTTAGTGGTCTTTAACACATGGTTTTGTGCTAGTTGTATTGGTCCATGGTTTTGGAGCTCATGTTTTTGAGCCCAAGGTTTTGCATGTATGGAAGTCTATATAATGGCTTGGTGATTGCATTGTATGTGTGGCTGGTTGAAGCCTCCAGGCTCAACCCGGTTGGGGTTGAGGGTTAATATGAAGATCTTTCATTGCTAGTTTTTCCTCGGTTTGGGGTTTTCTAGGGTAAATCACTTTGTTTTGATTGTGTTCTTGTTCCAGGCTTGGTTTGTGTTTCTATTTTTATTCTTCATCTAGATCCTAACACATGTTAAGATAACATTTATTTTCCTTGTTGTAGTGAATACATATTTTATAGTAGAACAATGTGCATAGTCTTGCAAGAAAGATTTCAACTCAGAAGAGGTACAAAAAATTTATAGTATATAACAGAAGGAAAGGAAATTCCTAACACATCTACATAAAACAAGAATTACACCATAAAAGCCATGCCTTCTTTTCACTAGCAATAATTTGCGACTAGCCTTAATTAGTGTATAAAATTCAAATTCAATTTCCATCACATGTTTCCTTTAAGTCAAGCTAAGTGCCAAGTATTTGGCAGAATAATCACTGTGATCAAATGAGGAAAATATATTGAGAACTACGTAAAAACAAAGAGAAATTCTAAAAATGCATTAGAGGCAATGCAAGATAATAGCATCAATTACCCATGCATGAACTTTATAGTCAATCTTTAGAGGCAAGGAAAAAAAGTTACAAATAACTTAATAAACAAAGTAGTTGTACACTTTTTTCTTCAAGAAGTCGGAAGCCAGTCTAATATGTTAACTAACCCCAACCATTCCAGTACTTCCTAAGCTGAATACAAGAAAATGCATTAACTTATGTGCATCCTCAGTTTTTCCATGCAACCAAAAAATTTATCTAAGTAATCAGTATATTTGACTTGCAAATTACAACCCTTTTACCTCTTTGTAGGCTTGTAATTCAAATCCAAATTCCCTAATAGCCTTTATTGGAAACGATCTGTTTTAGCCCAACACTAGAGCAAAGAACAAAAGACATCAAAGATAGTTCTCCACTAAATCTTTATGTGACCTCAAGCTCACCCTACAAGGGTGCTCACAAGCTATATACATATCTTTATGATGTCAAACCATTGGTGGCGATGTACTGGCTATAATTTGGGACTTGCAATGCATTATCTTATAAGTGAAACACCTTTAAACACTAGCAGTTTCGTGTACTAGTAACATGCAACAATGAGCCGATAGGTGGAGATGAACATGAAAGGAAAGTGACATGCAGACAGTGAGGGTGGCAGAGTTCAGTATATCTTGAAGTAGACACAAACAATTTAAAAATATAAAACATGGTGCAAAAATAAAAAAAATTAAAAATTAGAAACATGCACATTCACAAATACTTTCCCCAATAGTGATCCAACGACAACAACCAAAGAAAAAATCTATAATATTAACTATTTCATTATGCATTGCAAATGAGGGAATATAGCTAAAGCCACCGAACAACAATTAGAGTGTGTTATGGAAAACAAGATAGACTATTGTAATATATTGTAACCATCTCCACAGAACGGAAGCCATAAATGAGACAATATTAAATTTCCCTATCTGTAGACTTGTATATAGCCATAGAGGCCATGTAGAACGATAGCCATATAACCCAATGATAAATGAAACAATATTTATTTTAACAAATAATATTCTCTTCTATCAATAACACCTTATCAAAAATTGAAACAATATAGTGTCTTCAACAACACCCTATCGAAAATAAAACAATGTAGCCTAAGATATAGAACAATAATCAATAAAAATTTTGATCTATTCTCAACAACATGCTATTGAAAATTGAAAGAATAGAGTCTATTGAACGTGAGCATATTGAAAATGAGAGAATATAACACAAGCTAGACAATAACAATCGACAGAAACTGCATAATGCCAACAATTTTTGTGGATAATGAGAGGGATAACGACACAATATAGCCTTTCAAATAGCACCTTGTTGAGAATGAAACATTATAGCTTAAGCAAGAGAACAATAATGAAAAATTCTCAATGGAATCTAACACAAAGTGCATAACATTAACTATTTTACTCCATGAGAACCATAGCCTGAAACATATGAATTATGTTTGAATCTTATGTTAGAAACATAGAGATCTATACATAAGATATATAAAATAAAACACAACAAAATGAGCCCTAGTTTTCACCCTTCCATATTGGGTCATGGAGCCTCATGGACTCTCACCAAACCCCCGAGCAAGAATATACATTGTCCACCACTCTGATCAAGGGTGGAATGAATATTGCTTATTACAATCAACATAGAGTATATTAGGACCTAATTTTCTATTTGACTATTGTGACTAATTTTGCAATTAGTTCATCAATTTTTCCATTATAGCTAGAGTCTGCTATGGGAAAATAACAAAAAAATGTGAAATTTAGTGTGGTGAACATCTATATTTGATAGAGAATATGTAAATCAATAGATGTAAAGATTTTTATAATGTATAATACAAAATATGGAATACATGTGTAATGCAAGGGATGAAATAAGTATAAATTAGGCATACTTGTGCACATGGTGGATTGTAGTCAGAAGACAAGAGAAGAAGGTCTGATCTCCACCCTACCATATTGGGTCATGGAGCGCCACACACTCTCACTGAACCCTTGACTAGATAAATAAACTGTCCACCACTATGATCGATGGTAGAAGCAATGTTTTGGCCACTGATGGCTTTAAAGAAAATCATTGGACTCCGCATTATGGTTGCAGTATGCTTTGGAAGAATAACAACAAAGTGTGAATTTTAGTGCAGTGGTCATCTCTAATTCATAGACAATATGTAAACCAAGAGATATCAAAGTTCTATATTTTATAACATAGAGTTTACTATGTACTTGTAATGGGAGGAATGAAGTAAATAAGATTTAGGTATACCTGGCGCACATTGTAGAATGTAGTGTCAACATAAGAAAAAAAGACTTGATGTCCACCCTACCATATTGGCTTATCGAGCATCAGGCACTCTCACGAAGCCCTCGGGCAAGAAAATAAATTGTCCACCATTGGGATCAATGGTGAAAGAAATGTTTAGGCCGGTGCTGACTTATTACAAGATCTGAAGGCATCAAAAGGTCCATGAATGATGATTGTTTGGGTTGAGTATGGTTGAAAACATGAAATGATAATGTGAAGTTTAGTGTACTAAACACATACCATTGGTAGATGATAAATCAATCAGAAAATATAAAGACTTTTACAATTTATAACAACTAATATGTAATGTAGGTGTAGTAGAACAGTGTAAGTAAATAAAATTTAGGAATACCTTGTGCAGGGAATGGATTGGAGTATTGAGACAAAAAAAGGAGGCCTACTTTGCACCCTACCACATTGTGTCATCGAGTGCCATGGACTCTCACCAAACCCCAGAGCAAGAATATTAATTGTCCACCACTTTAATCAATGGTGAAGGCAATCATTTGGTACCTGAGAAAATTTGTTGAGTGGGAATCAATGTTGTACATTTTTAATAAATTGGCATGCAGTTGTGAAATAAGAAATGCAAGAAAAGATATATAGGCTTACGTTGTATAGAAATGGAATATAGGTGAAGGCCATACACCATGCAAATGTGCAATTGTAAAGCTATTTAACATTTAGGAGATCTGTACAATGAACATGTGCATCTATATTTTAGTACACACATTTGTAATCTAAATTTTTTTCAATAATAAATTGACATGGAATTGTAAAATAAGAAATTCAAGAAAAGATATATAGGCTTATGTTGTATATAAATGAAATGTAGGTGAAAGCCATACACCGTAGAAATGTGCAATTGTAAAGCTATTTAAAATTTAGAAGATTTGTACATAGGACATGTGCATCTATATTTTAGTACACACATTTGTAATCTAAAATGTTTTCAATGAAATATGGTTGGACATAAGGGAAATTTGAAGTTTAGTACAACAAACATGTGCCATTAGTAGACAATATTTAAATGAACAAATATAAATAGTTGTATAGTTAGTAACAAATAATATCTAATGTATGTGCAATATAATAGATCATATAAATAGGATGCAGGAATACCTTTTGTAAAGAGGAGGAGACAATATGTGGACAATTGCATATAATTGTCTTTTGGCACCTGGCAATTTTATTCAGCTGAAATCATTGTTATCTATTTTTTTAAAATATATATAGTTGTGACATTTGTGACAAATAATTTTGGATGTAGTTGCAAAAGAAGAGATGGAAAGAATGACATATAGCCTTACCTTGTATACAAATGGAATATAGTTGAAACTCGAACACCATGGAAAACTTGTGAGCATGAAGGTATTAACAATTGTGAAGATCTCAGTACATACATTTGCAATAAAAAATGCTTTCAATGAAATGTGGTTAGACATAAGGGAAATTTGAAGTTTAGTACAGGAAACATGTGCCATTAGTAGAAAATACCTAAATGAACAAATATAAACAGTTGTATAGTTAGTAACAAATAATATCTAATGTATGTGCAATAGAATAGGTCATATAAATAGGATGCAGGCATACCTTTTCTAAAGAGACAATATGTGGACAATTGCATATAATTATCTTCTGGCACCTGGCAATTTTATTCAGCTGAAATCATTGTTATCTATTTTAAAAAATATATACAATTGTGACATTTGTGGTAAACAATTTTGGATGTAGTTGCAAAAGAAGACATTGAAAGAATGACATATAGCCTTACCTTGTATAAAAATGGAATATAGTTGCAACTTGAACACCATGCAAACTTTGTGAGCATGAAGGTATTCAGAATTCTGAAGATTTGTAGTAACAACTGGAAATGTTTACAATCTAAACTTGTTAGAAGCTAAAATTGTTAGAAATAAATGATTCAAACATGATAGCTTTGGAAGCTGCATAATTGGGTAAAGGGGAGGAAGCTATTGAGAGAAAAGTTAAATTTAGATAATAGTTTGGGCAAGTGGGGAAGATGAATGAATCAATGTTTGTTGTTGGGCACAAGGGGAAACACAAGGAAAAAGTTGAATAGCGACTTCTCTTAGCAATGACTGTAGAAGTAAAACTTTCGAAGTGTTGGGAAAAGTGATTAGAATGGGGCTATGTAGTGAAGAAGGAAAAATGAATAGTGTGAATCAAGGGTATTGTGAAAGCATTGAAATGGAAGCGAAAAGGAGAAGTGGTATAGTTACCGTGAAGAAGAAAAATATTTCATCATGGTGGGAATGCAGACAATTGTTGGAGGTGATCCTCTTCTTTGATTTGAAGCCCATTGTATTTGTTAGAATGTATCCTAGAGTACTTGTCAAAAGAGAAAGGTGGATCTATGCATATTCCTGCTATTGATTTAACATGAGAGAGAGTTGTGAATGTTAGTCCTTTCCTTTCTTTAGTTCCAATATCTATTGTAGCTTTCTTTAGTGTTAAGCCTTGAGATTTATGGATTGTTATCGCCCAGGTCATTGTCAATGGGAGCTATCTCTGACTACCTCGTGTGATTGAGATAATTGGGATGAATCTTGGATTGTCTTGATCCCATGCTAGGCCAATGTAGTTTTGGAAGTCAACAACAATATATTCAAGAAGTTGAGGTGGTCTAGCACCCCTAGCGTATACAATAACCTTCACTAAACCCAATGATCCATTAACCAGGCCAGCTACCACCCATAGATTTTTTGTCAACATAACTTGTTGACCAATTGCAAGCAAGAGCTCTGCTTGAAGGTGTTCGTCATCACCATAATCAAGTGTTTTTTTTTGGGAACATTCAACAACACTCATCGCAATTGGAACATTTAACTGTTGTAACATTTTCCTATTATGCAAAGCAACCAACCTATTTGTTGGAAATAAGTCGATAGCCTCATCAAACTCTTGGATTTTTGTAGATGCAAGCATGGTTTTTGTTCAATTCATAAAAATTTTCCAATCAAATAGGGATGCCTAGTAATTTCTAATATTCATAAGGATAATACGAAATTGTTGTTGTGAATCAGACTGCCCATGCTGGCAAAAGACAATGTCAAGTATGACAACAATATTAAAAGTGTTCCAAAGTGCCAACACTATGGATCAAGAACCATAGATAGGTTTGTCCATAATAGGGGGAAGTTGTGCCAAGTCACCCACAAGTATAATAGAGACACCACTAAATGGTTGCATATGTCTACCAAGGAATGCTTACCGCAATCGACTATCTATTTTAAGCAACAACTTGGGACCCAAGAAGCTCATTTCATCAATTAATATGTACTTAATATGTTTGAAGTCCTATTGAAATATGGTCAATGGTTGTCCTTTCAATGGATTCATATCTCTTATTCACATCTGGAGAGCAGAATGAATTGTGGAGGCATGAATATTGTAAGCAACAACACCCATTTGTGCCAAAGCAAGCAAAGGATTCATTTTTTGATTCAGCAATGTATTTAGTGCTCTCTGTATCTTGTCAATGAGGAATGATTTACCTATGCCAGTAGTTCCTTGAATGATCATAGATAGCGGTGGCGATGAAAATGGGCCCAGATGGTGTTGTTCAATGATATTCAAAGCAAGCTTTTTCCTAGGAGATAGTTGATGGCAATGTTTAGGCATTGCAAATGAGCAAAGGGTGTCTTTAGCTATATGCAATTTACGTGTTGAAAAAAACTATTCAACAATACTATGGAGATTATGTGGAACATCACGATTGTCCCACCTGTGATGTAGGTCAAAGTCCCATCTACCCAAGAGTTTCAAATGGTCAAAACAAAAATTATTTATGGCACAAAGTTGAGAGAGAAACTCCCATCATATTCATATGCGTGGGATGGAGACTGCACAGTACCTGTATCACTATCACTACCCTCCCCATCAGTAGGGGTGACAAAAAGTCTATTGACATGCCAAGCATTATAGCTAGCAACATAAAATAGCCTCCAATTTCATGTTATGCTTTCTCTTGTAAGGCCTATACCAACCTCAACATTTCAAAAAGGTTTGTATAGTAGCAATTCTAACCAACAAAATGTTTTGAAGGAATCACTTTGTTCCAGCCAGATGGTCTTGAAAAGAAGGTAATCAAGGATGATAGTAGGTTGTGGCGGAGCACACCAAGCTGCACCTTTATGATTTTCCCGATATGTATAAATTTGTGCAGAATGAATAAAGGATATTGTCTCCATTTTAGCTATTCTTTGCATGTAGGAATGAATATAACCACTGGAAAGCTTGTCACCATTGTCAACTATTTTCAAGTGATGAAATGTCCACCTGCTAACATTCAAAGACAAGAAGTGCCAACTTGAGATGACAAGGGGCAACTTTTGTAGCATATGGCATGTTTCTTGCCCACTAATGTCATGATCAACAACTAAATTCATCATGAATTTTTGGTAGGAAAGAAATGCTTTATCCCCAGATGAATTTGTATTTGCAAGCCTCTACAAGATATCAATGTAGCTTTCATATTTTCTCTCAGACATTGATGCATCTTTGGAAATGTAGTTTAGCACATTTTTTATAGACAATATTGGCTCGAAATCAAATTTTTCTCACCAAATTGCAAGCATCTCAAGGTTGTGGATATTAACACACTCATCATTTCTTGCTAGCTTATATGATTTGTTCAATTCACTATTAATTACCAATGTCGAAGATGGTTGCGTAGCCCATGGAGCTTTGTAGTGACATTATAATTGGTTTTCTTTTTTCCTAAGGCAAGTGATTGAGTGCACTTTGTGTTCCTTTGCACCATGTTTAACAACTATTCATAGTCCACCATTGGATCCATGGAAGAAATTTGCGTAGTATTAAGCAAGCACGGGTCCTCCAAAGCTGAGTGGTGGATCCTTGATATTAGCTGCTCTGGGGGACGAGGGTTCCATGCTGAAACATAGCAATCAAAGAATTTTTTTTCTTGTTGAAGCTCTTGTGGATTGAACCAATCAATCATGTCCATGTTCGAGGCATCTGGGAGCCACAAGAAACCATGTAGATGTGTTGACCCACGATGTTGCCACTCATACCTATACCAATAGTCCTTTGTGTGGAAAAGTCTCTCAATAACCTCTTCATAGAAAATAGTGAATCGCAAGTGCATGTACAATGCTATTACGTGTGGGTTTTATACAATGTATTCTATGAAGTATCTCTGGGGGTATGGAAAATACAATTGGGTATGAGGTTCAATGACCCTATGTAGATCGAGCCATTTTGTATCTGCAGAACTCAAAGTGAAGAAAAGAGTTGGTGTACCAAGCTGGTGAATCATTGCTGCAAGCTCTTGTTGACACTTGGCCCAATATGAGTGTGTTGTTCGCAAGGATGCACCAAAGCATACAAGTTGGTTTCCTATTTGAGTATTTGGTGCCTCTCAAAGCAATTTTCGCAAAACAAGAACAAACTTTGGGATTCTTTCCTCCAAATTTGTTTTCATAAAAATTGATGCTGATTGTTGGCTAGGATGTCTCATTATCAAATTATAAAGGTAAAATCTAAACCTGACATGCCTCCCAAATCTATTATCATAGTATCTCATCAAGTGTAAGGAATATTCATGTAAGTAAATTTGTATGGTTCTCGATTGTAGGGGAATTGCAATTCTAGTGGGGAGCAAGATTAGAAAAGCCATTCTTAATAACCCATCTGTATTATATTCATTGATAAGGCTAGGATTTATTTCAAGCCAAGGAAAAGTATTTTGACTAGTGTCTTCAATTTGTAAGGCATCTCTAGTTGTCTGCAATTCTACAGTTGCCATTGGTTCAATTGATGTATGCGTCGGTTCTTCCATTATGTGCAGAAGATCAGAGATTTTAGTACTTGTAGAAGGAAAAAACTTTAAAGCATCACAATCTATGACAACATCACTATAGTATGGGTAATTCTCAATTTTATATATTAATGCAGACATGACATTATGTTTGTCAACATATCAATCATAGTTTTTCCCCTAAAAGCCAATTCTTCGCACAATCACGACTTCAAGATCATGTAGACGACGCGACAACAAATTTTCAATGGTCGTGATGTCTTGTGGGAAGCTTATAGTATGGCCACTATATTTGTATTGGCCTCCTCTAGCATGGGTTACTTGCAAAACTGGAGCAACTCTGGCTATAAGAATTTCTTTGACTTGAGTAAGCTTTACAACGACAGCTGGTTGTGGCCCTGGATCCATTTTGTTTGTTAGGAAAAATCTATGGACACCTTTTTCAGAAGCAGAACAAAAACACACAACACCAGTGCTGGATGCTCAGAATCTCATGCCAGCATAGCTCTCCTTGCGAAAAAAAAAAAAATCAATTCAGACAAAGCATCAATGGGCCAACAAAAGGACTGCATAGCAATGCAGGAAGTTTCACCAAATATATTGCTTGAGTGTTGGGTTGCTGAGGATGTGGATGGAAGGGCATGCTCAGCAAGGTTTTGTAGTGGTGTACAACTAGGTATCATGGGGGTATATTCACTGTGATGGTTGTGTTGCAACTGTAAAGGGGTGGGAGTTGAGGGGGTGCAACAATGAGCAATTCTTTTTGGAAAGCTTGCTTGCAATGGCACTGTGCCTAGATAGGCATGTGGTGCCAAGCCAGGTGGGTCTAGAGCACATCTTTATTCCAAGTACACAACTCATCGATCTGGGAAAATTTGTTCTTTGTGGCATGTATAATAAAGCTAGTTTCTTTGGTATTTTGTTGCCTTTCTATGATCTACACTCGATGTAGCATTGGAACTTGAAGAAGGCTGTGAAGCCTACAGTAATCATATTAAGCAAACAATAAAATGGTTGCAAACACCAAGTTAAAAGGAAATGGCATAACTAAAATGGTCAAGCTAATTGAATATGCAAAAAATAGCTAAAGGTAGATTGTAACTCTCAATAATACCCTATGGAAAGCAATATAAACTATGTATCATGAACTATTTTACTATGTTCCAACCATTAACACAATATGGAAGCCATAAAGGAAACAATATTGGTTTGAATAGTGGCCTACATGGAAGACTCACAGAACAAAAAACTCCATAGTAATAAAGCCATGCACAAAGAAGGGAAAATGTAGACATGGAACAATTATTTTTTTCAACAATGCTTTATGGAAAACTACCAAAGCATACATATATGTATATGTATACATAAATGTATGTATCCATATGCATTGTATTTAAAACTGCGTTCAAACTCCAACTAAAAAAACAAAAATGCAACCAATGAACAAATAGCTAATACAAAGTCAAACGAACAAAAGGAATGCCTAGGCTCAACACCAGCATATTGGGTCACAAAGCCCCGTGAGAACAATTTCATTGGAGAAGCAGCTAATTCAAAAGAAACTGTGCATTGAGTATAATACTAAATTTTTCTATGGATACCAATTAATGGTAATACTATGCATTGGCATGACTATTTTTTCAGTAAAGAATTTTTAGTGTCAAACCATGTCACATATACTAGTAATTTGTCAAGTATAATGATACATAGTTTAATGCTTAAATACTCTTCTAAAATAGAAGTATCTTCAATGGTATGAGCTCAAGTGTGTCCACAAATTTATGTCCTATGATCAATCATGAAATGAATGTTGCTTATTACTGCCAATATAGCACCTTTCATTCTAACAGTTATTTTGTGAGCCTTGAATGGATAATACCCAAGGCATCACAATTGACATTATGCATCAATTTCATGCATATATATGGATTTACCACTTGCAAATATAAAACCATGGTGCGGGGAAGGGAAAATTTAGAAAACAGAAAACCCACATGTAGACAAATACTTTTCCTTATAGTCACTTATTGGCAATAAGAAAAGTAAACATATATAGAAATGTGTCGACAAATGTATATATGCATATGCAATATGTTTTCAATGGAGAGTGTCATGAATGGAAGGTATGATGCACTCTTTAAAGAAGAGTGCAGTGTTTTTGTTGCCTATGGTTATGCATCGTCCCTTCCTTCATTACACTCTCCATCTAAAATAACTTCATGTTTTTTATTGAACATGCATTTATACATATACATATACATAGAGTACAATAAAGACAAGAATGTGTGTGAAAACACCAGGTCAACAATTCATATAAAACCTTTCATACTAATAGTTATTACTAAGACATCACAATCAACATAATGCATCAGATGCATATCTAGCGATTTTCTAGTCATCAATATAAAACATGGTGCAAAAGTAAAAAATTTAAAAATTAGGAACATGGAAATTCAAAAATACTTTCCCCAATGGTGATCTATTGACAATAACCAATGCATACACATATGTAAATGTATTTGCAAATGTAGCTATACATATGAAATGTTTTCAATGGGAAGTGCAACAAATGGGAGGTACAATGTACACTTTAAAGAAGAGTGTAACGATGGTTCTCCTATGTTTGTGAATCATACCTTCATTTTTTCCAATCTCCATCTATTAAAAGTTCATGTTTTATATTGCACATGCATATATACATACACATATACATATACATATATTACAATGAAGAAAAAAATGTGCTTGCAAACACCCAAACAAAATGAAACAAGATGTACTATCCACTCCAACATATTGGGAACACAATTTTTTGAGTGCAGATGCATATATACATACACATATACATATGCACCAAATTTAGAGTTTTTTGGTGCTAGTAGAAAGGATCCAAGCTTCTATTTGGTATTGGTGAAATTTGGTTGGAATTTTCGTCATCCTTCTCAGTTTTTGAGCTCTTTGGTGCCGAGGTAAAGGTGGTGGATTGTTTTTAGATTTACGTATATGCATACGTAAATGTATGCATGTAAACAACCATGTATAGAAGTACCCACAACACATCTAAACAACAAATAGAAAATATGCAATGAAAAAAAACAAAACAAGTCATGCTCTCCACCCTACCATATTGGGTCACACAGCCCCATGGGCTCTCACCAAACCCCCAAGCAAGAACATAGATTGTCCATCACTTTTATCAATGGTGGAAGCAATCTTTCTCGTCACACATAACATAGATCATATTGTTGCAACAAATCCTTTTGTGAGGCTGTAAGAAATAAGAAGCTAAAAGGAACGCTTAACAAATATACCAACACATACAATCCAACATCATGGATTGGATGCATATGTAATTTTCTATTTGGAAATATACAAACTAAAGAAGTAGATGTAGAAATCTATGTACATGGCATTACATATTGACAATATTCATATATTTTTTTGTTTTACTATTCTCATTAAAACTCAGGCATATAATTTAGAAACGAGGGTTAAAACAACAATAGTCAATGTTACAAGAATGAAATTTGAAGGTAAGTGCAAGTTGTTACTTTTAGATTTGTATGCAATTTTCCCTACCATGCAAAACTCTATAGACATAATTGTCATGCTGGCTTGAATTCCAAACACCTATGGCTAATTGTGACTTTGGATTTTTCTTATAATTTCTATTGACTAGACATCTGTTTGCTTTTATTTCTTTGCGGTGCTTGTCACATGAAAAGAGATTTCCTACCTAACACCAACATAAATCCCTACAATCCAAGTAAACAACAATAAAAAATATGAAAAACAATAAAACAAAACAAGGCCTGGTCTCCACCCTACCATATTGGGTCGTGAAAGCCCACGGGATCTCAACAAACCGTCAAGTGAGAACATACATTTCCTACCACTTTGATCAATGGTGGAACCAATCTTTCTTATCATACTTAAGATACAACCAATCAATTGAACAAGTTCATCTTGAGATTGGGAGAAATAATAACTAAAAAGGTACACTCAACTAATACACCAAAAATTAGAATCTAACATCATGCATTGGGTGCATATGTAAGAATTTGTGTTTTGGAAGTATACAGACTAAAAGAGTACATGTAGAAATATATGTGCATGGAATTAGATGTAGAAAATATAGATATATAAATGAATGGAAAATTATAGGTATAGATACAAAATGATACATCTGTTGGAAAGGCCAGATGGACTTCAACCTTCAAAGAAGCTTGTAATCTTGGCTCACAATTGTGGAAGGAGGTAAAGTCACAGAAGAACACCCAACAATGCCTCATTGAAAATTACAAAGTCACTATCTCTACTCAAGTTTTTGAGAAGCAGGTGTTGGTACAACAATTGCCACTACAGGGACACCACATAACAGTAAATCTTGATGCCAAGAGGATGAGCTTTTGTGAAGGTCCAAGTTGAATCACCTGCTGTGAAGTTTCTCTGGAGGTGGCTGCAACATATTTTCTATTTTTTGCATGGGCCAATGACTCCAAAACCAATAAAAAAGTGTTGGCAATGGTACTAGTAATCAGAGTATAGTAGAATGCATGTACCATATGTACAAATATCTATGTATGTGAAGGAAGCACAATGACGTGCATACTAGGAGAACCATTTGGAATATTGTTTCACTTGTGGTTTGCAAGTTGTTGTAGGCTTTATTGCTTGATCTCTGTTAATGCAATATTGATTGTTTCAAATTTTGATAAGCTATTATTGAGAAAATACTATATTGTTGGTAAAAACAAATATTATTTAATCTATGGTCCACAATTTATGGCTATCATTTTGCAAGGGTAAGTTACTATGAATCTTTTTGTTTGATGGCTTTTTCCATCTAGCTTGTTGTTCAAACAAATATTGTTTAATATATGGCATCTATTTTCTGGCTATGGTTGCAATGGAGTAAAATGGTTAATGGTATACAATCTACATTTGATTGCAGTAAGTATTCTGATTATTGATGTTTACCTTAGGCTATGCTTTCTTTTTCTGAAAAAGGTGTTGTTGAGAAGCTGATATTGTTTCAATTTTCTATCAAGTTCTGTTGAGGAAAAATGTATAATTTCACATGGCCTTGCCACTGCAATTTTTTTTGTGTGGGAGTCTGTTTATTCCTTCAGCTTTGTAGCTATGTTTGGTAAGGAATTACAATGTTAACACTATTCATCCTTTATTGGTTGTTGTTGTGTAGTCTGGCATATATTGTCTCATTTTCAGTAAAGTCTTGTTAAAAGGTTGTATTCATTGAATTTTCCTCAAGGCATTGTTCTCAAAAGCCTATAATTTTTGTTAAAAGAAATATTTTTTCATTTATGGTTGTCATTTTGTGGCTATTGTTTTGCATGGGTTTTATGTTTAACTTTATCAAGCATTGTTAATTATTGTCCTCTGGCCTATGCTACAGTATATATATATATATATTTGTTAACTTAGCATGTATGTATATATATATAGGAAAATTAGAAAGATCATCTTCATTGAACCTTAATGTCTCTATTCTTTCAATAAGAATAATTGAAATGATAAATGAAACAATTTATTAAATCTAACAGAAGAACAAACAACAATTCCCTATGGAAAATAGCATAAAGTGTTTTAGCACTTCAACAAGTATTAGATGCAAAGTGTACAAAAGTGGAATGCAAGATATCAACTGTTCTATAGTTTTTGACAATTTATGTTGTCTAGTGGCGGCTACATTGTGCCATATTCAATAAGGTTCTGTTCAAAAGGCTATAATGTTTCAATTTTCGATAAGGTGCTTTTGAGAAAAGACTATATTGTTTGTTGAAAGAAATATTGTTTTGTTTATGGTTACATTATGTGGTTACATTATGTGGCTATGGTTTTGGTTGGGTTTTGTGGCTATAGTTTTGTGGGTTTGTCCAACTGGGCCTCTGTTGAAACCAATCTTGCTTGATTTATGCCTTTCATTTTGTGGTTATGGTTGGAAAAAAATAGAATAGTTAATGTTGTACACTTTAGATGGTTCATTGCACTGGGTATTGTTGATTATTGTTCTCTGTCTTAGGCTATATTCTTTCATTTCTGATAAGGTGTTGTTGAAAAGGATATATTGTTCACATTTTTGATAAGGCTATGCTCAGAAAGAAGTATATTTTTTGCATGGGTTTTCCACTATTAATTTTCTAGAAGGTTTTGTTGAGAGGCTATATTGTTTCAATGTTTTGATAGGGTTCTATTGAGAAATGATTATTCTTTAACTTTGGTTTGCTTTTGTGAATCTTTATGTGTTTTTGTTTATGGATTTCATTTTGTGGCTAGAAATATATACAGTTGTGGCATTTGTGACAAATTTTTTGATGTAGTTGCAACTCGAAAACCTCATTGGGAATTGTTGATTATAGTTCTCTTGCATAAGCTATATTGTTTCATTTTTCAGGCGTTGTTGAAAAGGATGTATTGTTTCAAATTTTGATGAGGTTTTGTTAACAAAGGAGTATTTTATACATGGCGATATGTTTTTATATTTTTTATTATTATATATATATATATATATATGTTCAATGAAGGTCAATGAGCAGCAACAGGATATTGTAGAGATAGACAAAAGACAACATGACAATAGGCATGAGCTTGATGCAAAAAGGCTTCATGAAACATTCTGCACTCTTGACCTCTTCCTCCTTAATTACATCAATTGTTTCATCAGGCCTAGCTATGCATCAAGCTCACAACTCTTGTCGTTATATGTGTATATATGTATATGTATATGTATATACATATGTACATATATATACATATATAGATATATATATATATATTTGTTAAGTTAGTATGTATGTATATATATATATATGTATGTATGTATGTATGTACGTATATTATACATATATATATGTATGTATATATATATATGTTATTGTATATACATATATATAGATATATATTTCTAGCCTACCAGTGGCCATGTAAAAGGTGGTGGAGGCGGTTGTTGGATACCTTGGGAATAGGGTGGCGCATTTCATGCAGCTTGGATAGAGAAGGTCGCTCGAATTGAATGCTAGTTCCCATCAAAATTAATTATTGTATGCTTTGAGTGTATTGGCAATGGTTGTAATAACACCTATCATTTAATGCTTCGGGGAAAAAAATGAATGTTTGGGGAATTTTTGATAAGGAATTGTTTGGTGTCATTCTATTGCTACACATGCTATTAGATTCGTTAGCGAGGAATGAAAGCTTCTCTGAGGGTGTTAACTTGATGAAGCTTTATGTACCTTCTGTGAAGGTGGGAAGACTCGGTTATTTTTTGTTTTTTGCATGGGATGATGGTTGAAAAGCCAAAGAAAAGTGTCACCTATGATATTTTTTTTCCCATTTTTTGTGCAGGAAAGCTAGTGGGAAGAGGTGGATGTTGGGAAAACCCTTAACAATAGTATTTGATTTGTGGTTTGTGGTCTATGCCAGACCATATTGTCTGATTTGTGATAAGGTACTGTTGATTGTTTCAAATTTTGATTAGTTATTGTTCAGACAATACTATATAGTTTCTAAAAACAAAATATTAGCTTGTATATGGCTTGAAATTTTTGTGTATGGTTTTGCATGGATTTGATACTATGAGTTTCTTGTGGGTTTCTATTTATGGTTTATGTGTTTTGGCTATAGTTGCAGGACTAGAGAAACAAGTGTGGGCAGAGCTAGCGAAAAGAGGTTTGCTTGAACCAAGTGGGAAGAGGTGCATATTAGGAAAACCATTTTCCATATTGTTACACTTATGGTCCATGGGTTTTGGTAGGCTATATTGCTTTATTTGCAATAAGGTACTATTGGTTGCTTCAAATTTTGATAACATGTTGTTGAGAAAAGGCTATATTGTTTGTGATAAAGACTATTGTTTAGTTTAAGGTTTGTGTTTAGTGGCTTTATTTTTCCATGGGTTTCTAACTATGATTTTTTGTGTTTTGTGGGTTTCTGTGCCTGGGTCGGTGTTCAAACCAATATTATTTGATTTATGGCTTCTACTTTTTGGTTATGTTTGCAACTGAATAAAATAGTTTATCTTATACACTTTTTGTTAGATTGCATTGGGCATTGTTGATTATTGTTCTCTTGCTCTAGCTATATTGTTTCATTTTCGAGAAGGTATTGTTGAGAAGGTTGTATTGTTTCAACTTTTGATGAGGTTCTATTCACAAAAGAGTATATTTTTCTATGGGTTTGTTACCATCAATTTTTTGTGGGTCTATTCTTCAAGGTTTGCTTTTCATGGCTATGGCTTTGCATCAGTTTGTAACTATGTATTTTTCATGTTTTGTAGGTTTTCAATTTTCAGTCAATGTTCAAACCAAGGGTGTCTGATTTATGGTATCTGTTGTGTGGTTATGGTTGCAACAAAGTGAAATAGTTAATCTTATCCAGCTTATGTTTGATTTGATTGGCAACTAGGCATAGGTTTCTTACTGTGATATTTTGTTTGACGCCACCATTGATTAGAATGGTGGATAATATATTTTCCCTATGTGTAGATACATATATATGTCATGGTGGGTGCAGAAAATATTCATACACACTGATACCTATGTTTATTTTATTGCTACATTTTCCAAATGGCTAGCTATATTGCAAGTGTCAGATACAAGATTTATCCCACCATTCGTGAAGTGTACCAACTCACATGCAAGATGGGTGGTTACCCCCTATTTATGTGAACTTTGGTCAAAATTTTTGCCAGCCTTCCCATCTTTTGAGCCTTCAATATCGCTGGTGGATATTTCTTGATTTTTAAATCAAAAGCATTTGGTGCATCAATAAAGAAGGTCAACAAAATTAAACGCTAGTTTGCATTAGGCCTAATTGGCATATGGATCCCATGCGGTTACAATATTTGCAAAGTAAAAAAATAGGCAATGTTCTTATTGAAGTATAGTTGTTACCTGTCTATATATCAATAAGGGTTTGTTACAATGGAAGGCTATATATCAAGTGTGAGGTGGAACACTGATCAAACCACTATTGAGGCCTAGAAAAATAACAACTACCCTTGAAACCATACAAAAATAGCCAACAATATCCCATCGTGAAGAACATGTACTATTTTATCACTTTGCAACAATTCCTAATGGACACGAACCATAGATCAAATAGAAATCATAATCAACCTATAAAAAGAATAAGCATATCAAGAAGTATATATGAATGTTCTTTGCATCTCATTTCACATAGATACATGTCTGTAAAAAGGGATAAATGATGTGGGTCTCTAATTTCACAAACATACATATCTGTACATAGGCTAACTAAAATGAGCAAGAAGAAAAGAAGGCCTACTCTCCACCATGTCTTATGAAAAGAATAAGCAGAGAAAAAAATATATATGAATGTTGTTTACATCTAATTTGACATACACACATATGGACAAAAGAGGAATACAACACTACAAAAGACACACATAATTTTTTTCCATGCACATATCTCCAAGCAACAAATTCATACATATACATTCAACACATGGAATAGATGTTTGTGGAGTTGCAAAAAAAATTCCACATCAATATATATGTCTCAAAATTTAACTATACATATATACACATTGTTGATTGTTGTTGAATAGCTGGAAAATCTATTATTTCATCTATGATTTGCATGTACTGGGTATGGGTGGAAAACAATAAAACACTCTACAAATACACTTACAAAGGGAAATCTATACAAACATATATGTATGCAAAGCTATGTCTAGACAATACACATATATATCCATAGGTGGACCTCAAACATATGAATATTGTTTTCATGAAATGTGGAAAACACATAGATCTGTGCATATGAAATATGAAATGAAACACAAGTTACACCATCGACCAACCTGATCAATAGTAAAATACATGTGCCTTATTAGACTTACTATACATGCTATGCAAGAAGATACATTGTTTGCCACTTTGATCAATGGTGAAACCAATATTTATTTATGCCATTTACAAAAAGGAATTGTTGACTATAGGTCTATAGCCCCAGCTTATAACCAAAGTCAGGGCACAACAGCCAAAAATTCCTTGTAGAGTACAATTGAGGCCAGTAGCCTCCCGGCTAGGCAACCGTCCTTCCCATATCATAAGACTTTTTGTGGCCATGGAATAGGTGGTGGAGGTGGCTCGCACACACTAAGAAGCTATAGAACAACAATCAACAATGCCTTGTAGAACACAACATAAACTGTATAGTGTTGCAACCATCAACACAAAATAATAGCCTTCAATGAGACAATGCAACCATCAACAAAAAATAATAGCCTTCAATGAGACAATCATGATTTCAACAAAGACCTAGAAAATATTTTTTCCAACATGAACCTATCAATAGATACAAGAAGAAATATAGATAATTTTAAATATAAGCACATATGGTTGTTGCGTGGAAAAATGAAATAAACATCACTTGACATGACTTGTGGGAGCAACATTGCTTTATGTATGGGTTGCATATTTTACTGGTGGGGGGATAATAGGCTACATTAAAAACTCAGCTCAGTAATTGGGAACTTTAGATTATTGTCACTTAGACATTATTTAGTGTAGAGTTGCACTTTCTACCACACAACGTACATAGTCACCCACACCCACATTTATTCTTGACAATGCAATTAGAAATATATATATATATATATATATATATATATATATATGTGTGTGTGTGTGTGTGTGTGTGTGTGTATGTATAACATTAAATGCAATAAAATCTATGAACAAGTCTATAATTATCACTAGCCATTCCAAAGGAAAAATTACAACAAAAAGAAATTTATATGCAAGCCCACTAAAATGGAAGACATATAAATAGCTATAGATATTCTGCTCCCAAATAGCCAACAAACAAAAACTTGAAGACCACATAAATACCTCAAATATAAATAAGTCAAATTATACACCAGAAGGGCTACAAATGGAAGCAAATAATTTTTTCATTTTTCTAAATGCACATGTAAAACAGCCAATACAAGTGTCAAAAACAAAAAATAAATAAGGAACACACTTATGGGATCAGTGTCAGAGAGTTGTCGAGCAGCCTAGGGAGAGCTAGAGTCTACCGACATTTCTAGGGCTCCTCTTTGAAAAGGACAAAGCTGCAACGCTAGTGACTAGCCATAGGCTCTATTACAACAACAACACAACAACCAAATATTCAATTAAACCAACAAAGGCTAACGAGCTTTGTTCCCAATTATTAAATTACAATATTTTTTACATTTCAATTTTTTTTTGCTCGGACATTTAGAATATGATTGAAAACAAATAATATAAAAAAGGTACATTTAGGAAACTATTCATAAATGATTTTAAAAACAATCTATGTTCCCCTAAGACAACCAACCTAGAACATACATTCTCCATCAATGTGATAAATGGCGACATCAATGTTCCATATAAAAGAAAAAATACAACTTATCATTTCAAGAATGTTCCAACAAAAATTAACATAGCAGTCACTATGTATCAATGTTGTTTGCATCCACTGTGACA